>JAJPUD010001395.1:10662-24688 GCA_023553655.1 Myrmecobius fasciatus | reverse complement strand
ACACACACACACACACACACACACACACACACACACACACACACACAGTCAAGTTGGGTCCAGAATATTATAATCCTTTATAACAACAACAACAAAAAAAAAACAAATTCAAAAAAAAAACATAACCCATAAACAATTGACAACTGTGGAGCTTCCAGGATGAGTACACAGATGGTTGTGTTCATAGAAAAAGAAAACTAAGCAAATATAAAAAGTGATCCTTTATTAAAGGAAATTAGCCATTTTCTCTTCAAATTATTTCCTTGTGAGTAGGTTCTGATGCTTTCAATCAAATTTCTGCCTGTCAGGATGCTCATGGCACAAACCTAAGAGTGTTCATACAATCAATATTTGTTGAATTCAACAAATATGAAAGCACACATACATAATCCTTAGCATTAACATTATTTCATATAAAGAAATTATGGTCTAACACAAAATTTGTAAATAGTAACTATTATCCCATTATCTTAAGGACATTAAAAAAAAATTAGGGATGAAAGGATTTTAATTACAAGAAGGTCAGCTGTGTAAGAGTACCCATGCTGGCAATTCAAAAGTTTAACAATGCATAATTATAGTCACTGTGTACACTTCTAAATACTGAAGCTGAAATTTCAATCTCAGCCTCCAGATATCAAAAATTAGCCTGATGTTTCCCTTAGAGAAATATTTAGCTCTATTTTCAAAATGGGTTTGCTTTCATTCTCTGACCTAAGAGAATTATAAAAACTGAGGCATTCCAACTCAAGCACTGGATTGATGGCATATCTACTCATCAGCTCGAAATTAGAACCTTCTTCAAGGAAACCATTTTTTCCTCCCTCTATTCCAGGGGAGGAATTAGTCTATCAGAGAAATCAGTTTTCCTAGCTGAAGCACAGTAGGCAACACAACTAAATTTAAGGAAAGCAGATCAAGTTTATCAGAGCTACTTCAACAAAACACAACAACACATAGCAAAAGAAAATAAAAATGACCTCAGCTAATTTCTATTTTGAAGTGGAGAATGTGATAGAAAATGTCTATTAAGTCCTCACTGAATTTTACCTACTGATCCATAAAAACACAACTATAGCACAGAAAAAAAGGGATTAGTACCAATTATCTTGACCAAAGTACAGGAGATTTTTCCAAATGTAGGCAATGTGAGAAAGAGACAACAACTACATACAAAGGAATGACTGTGCATTGAGAGGTATAGAAAAAAGATGGGAGGGAAAAAGGAAAAAAATCAGAGAAAACTCATGCTGTCAAGAGAATGCTTTGAGAGGGACAGACAAGAAATATAAAATTAATCAAGAAAAATAAGGAAAACTGGAAGCACCCTAAGAATAGAAAAGATGAATTCATTTCTGCAGCTGACAGACCAATTTCAACCTTGCAATTTCTGCCCCTTCTAACAGGTCAGCAGACATTCAGTTCCCTTCTGAAACAGTCTCCACAATCATTTGCTATTCGCCTATCTACTTCACCCTTGTAAGAGGAGGCTAGAGGGTAGCTATAGGCTTTACTAATTCTGATGTCAATGTTCCCCAATCAGCTTCAATCACTCAAAAGGAAGTGAGGAGCAGGAGCCACCATTTTTACTCCTTTCTGGGTTCAACACTTTAAAAATAAAAAAAAAAAGACTCAAAACAGGAACACAGTTTAAGATTATGATTTTCTGTAAAATGAACAAATTGGCAAGATCACCAAGAATGACTGCTTTTGCTATCTCCTGCAGCTGGGACAAGTCATGTAATTAAAACATTTGTTAACTCCCTCAACTACTGGGCCAAAATTGGTAAGAACAGTATAACAGGAGCTAGGACATATACTTTGCAGAAAATTATTTTCTTTGTGACTTAAACCTTCTTTTTGGTTGTCTTTAAAGACTGCCATCTTTCTCCAATGACTAACTACCTAGCTATATACTTAATTGTTCTACCCTTCCAGATTATAACATGCCTTAAAAACAAACAAAAAAAAAAAAAAACAAAAAGGAAAAACCCACACATCTCTTTCATGTCTAAAAATCTATTAGAAAACAATCCTTTCCTCGGAGTCCAACAAGAGCAATGGAGCCAATGTCCCAAAACTCTACTCCATTTAGAAATTGAATTGTAAATAATGGAATAAGTAGTTATTGTTGAGTCGTGTCAGCCTTGGCTGAGTCTTCATAACCCTATTTGGGGTTTTCTTGGCAAAAATACAGGAGTGGTTTTAACATTTCTTCTTCAGTTCATTTTACAGATGAGGAAATTGAGGCATACAAAGCTAAGTGACTTGCCCAATTTGCCTCATAGCTAATAAGTATCTGCATCTGACAACAGGCTTGGCACTGAATCCACTCTGCTACCTAACTGCCCAAGTATGCATGGACTACCATTAATAAATAAAAAGGACCCAAGAAGAAAGGAAAGACAAGTTTACAAATGGGAAATTAAATTACTCTGTGATTGCTTGATATTAAACAATTATAAAACAACAGCACTAAGTTATGTCAAAATAATAAGGCAACAAAATATTATTACATACCCTGGAATAAACAGCACAAAATGGGAGAGCAAGAAAACTTATGGATTTACACAATCCTACAGAACCAAATCAAATCACATTATTAAAAGGCCACAAAGCACACAGACGTGTGTCCACAGTCTATTTTCAAACTGTTTCCAAATTTGCTTTTATAGCTACTTCTCCTCCATTTTAATATCTTAAGCATTCTGTCCCATCTCACCTGTCCATTTAATTGACAAATCCCTCACACACCAGAAATGCAGAGCCAGAGGCATAATCAAAGAAAGGATGAGGGTCAACGAAATTCAAACTTTAATGGACTAAAAGAGCAACTAAAATCTCATTAAATTTTAACATAAAAATGGTGGAATAAAATGTAAATTGCCTGTGCGTTTCAATTTATAATTTACAATTATTTTAAAGATCCATAAATATTTCTCAAATTTAGTATCTTAACAAATCAAACACGATGTTTTTTTCCCTATATTTTAGGGCCCCCCTTCCATATTACCAATTTTAGCTTTTTCTCTTTTTGAACTGGTTAAATTTAACACATAGAAATTTAGCATTGGAATCATTCAGCAGAACAAACAAAATTTAAAATAATAACTCCAACTCCCCATTTTAGAAAATAAACTAATATAAATTCACCTTTGTCAAAAAAAACCCTGTATATATAGCTATTTACCCTTCTTTACTGAATCCCATGCTTAATACTCCAAAATTGTTTAATGTACAGAAAAATGACTTATCTCACCATCCAATTCAACATTCATTAAACATATACTACTTACTAAAATAAGAAAAATATCATTTACAAAAAGCCTTGTATGACCTTTACCACTCTAAGTCTCAGTTTCTTCATCCATAAAATGAGCAATGATATTTGCTGTAAAATGACTATGATAATTTCTAAGATTTAAAGCTATTAGGGATCTATGATCCCAGCAGTATGACCCTGGCCTTCATGGAGATTATAATCTAGTACAGTTATGTGACACATTCACAGAGTAATATGATGGAAAGAGGGCCACCCTTGGAGGTATCAGTGAACTGAGTTTAATTCTAACTTTGTTTCCCTTTTACGATCTCTGGCCTCAAACTCCTCAAAATGCAAAAAGAGGAGGTTAGACTAAAGTTCAGTGGTGTCAAATCAAATAGCTAGGGACTGCTACTAGTTCTGATTTAGAAAAGCACAAATGACCATTATTTATGTTGTATTTTTATTTATTTTATCAAATACTTCCCAATCACATTTTAATTTGGTTTAGGACTCAAAGAATTTTGCTGCAGGGAAATTGGTAGCCCCTTGACTAGATGACTTCTAACGTTCCCTCCAGTTATCAATCTATAATTCAAATAACTATAATTTTTGTTGTTGTTCAGTCATTTCAGTTGTCTTGACTCTTCCTGACTTCATTTAAAGTTTTCTTGACAAAGATAGTAGAGTTATATGCCATTTCCTTCTCCAGCTTATTTTACAGATGAGGAAACTGAGATAAACAATGAAATGACTTACCCAAAGTCATTATTTGAGTACAGGAAGAGTCTGAGTCCAAGCCTGGCACTCTAATCACTGAGAAACCTAACTTCCCCTAGTAGTACAAAATAGACTTTCACTACATGCAAGGCAAGTATTATATAAAGCCTGTAAGAGAGAAAAGTGCTTGGTTATCAGGAAAAACTTCCTAAAAAAGGAACTATTTGAGTTGAGCCTTTAAAAATAAGTAGAAATTCAAAAGCCTGGTACTCTTCACACTAAAATATTATGAATATACCTAAAACGGTATCTCTGTCCTTTTAAGCCAATTGCAAACTCTGAAAATACATGATAACTTAACATGAAACATTTGTTCACAAATTACTTGGAGTTTTAGAATAATTATAGCTTCCAGACTACTTTTCTAGGTAACATCTGATAGGAAACACCAACTTTTTAAACAAGGGCTAAATTTAAAAGACCAAACAAAAGGCATCAGGATCCACTGTATAGTATTTGGAAAAAAGGCAATACATATGTCACAACAGTGTCCCCTACCTCAATGAAAACTCAAGAATCAACTTGCATTAAAAAAAAAAAAAACACTATCCATTTAAGATTGGTGAATATTCCTGTTTTTTTAATCATTGTTTTCTGCCTAAGTACTTGGCTAGATATTTGGTTTATTCATTATTATTTACTAGGTGTCAAAAATGTGCAAGATCCTATTTGACAGGCACTGTAGGAAAAACCAAAGGGTAAAGTCCTCATGAAACTTAATGAATTAGCAGGAAACATGAATTATACATACAAATTAACTACAAATTTGAATGACCAAGTGAATTAAGGAAGGTGCCCAAAAAATCACCAAAATACAAGGAAGACAACACCTTTAGATGATGGGAAGTTATTCACATGGTAAGATCTGGGAAGACTTAATGGGAAATAGTATTTTTGATAGGAACTCTGGACCAGCTTGTGGGATGAACCACCTTATTCTCAGGAGCTGCTAAAACTGCCCATACTCTTGCTAATGTCAACCAAGATGGGACTCAGTTTTCCCAAACTGTCTTTAAGACAGTCTCAGTATCTCAATACACAACCTTGTCATTCTCTAGATCCCACCTTTATTTCCCCTTTCTCCCTTGGTACCAAACTCCTTCCTGGTTCCTCCCATTCCTCCCTAGATCCAGCCCCCTTGAGCTATAAAAAATCCCATCTACCCAAAAAGCAAGTTGATCATCTATGACTCTGCCTTGCTTAGTCATATTTGTTTGAGTCTGTGTCTGAGTCTGCTAATAAAATAGCAAATCTTTGTAATCTGTGATGGATGTCTATGTCATGGTTGCTCTATGTTGTGACCCGAATATTGCACTATTTTTATAATATTCATTTACAATTATGCTCTCCCAAATCTACGTCATATTTTTATTCCATATTACCCATCCTGATACCTTTACCTTTATTACCACTTCATTTTGCCCTGGGTATGGAAAGACAAAGATGAACCGCACAAATAAGGAAAAGAGGGCATCCTATGAACAAAGACATAAAGACCAAAGTAACAAAGCATACTGGAGAAAAGGAGAGTTCAGTTTGCTAGAACACTGCAGAAAAGGAAGATTAATTTAAGATATGGTTAGAATGATAGGGGGAAACCAAATTTAAGATTTTTTTCCTGTAGGTAACAGTTCAGTAAGTTATTAAGGACTATTAGAATTCAGTCACTCAGTCAACATTAAGTGCCTACTGTATATGCTAAGTGCTGCAAATATTTAAAAAAAATCAAAGGATAGTCCATATTCTTAAGGAGTTCTCAATCTAAAGGGGGAGGGGAAGCAAGGTGCAAATAATTATGTTTAAAAAAAAGATCAATACAAAAGACATTATAAATAATCAGAAGGAAAGCATTAGAAAGATAGGAAAAAACTTCCTATAGAAGGTGGGATTTTGTCCAGTTTTGCAAGAAGCCAGGAGACAGAGAGGAGGGAATAACATTCCAAACACTGGGGACAGAGAAAATGCCCAAGAGAAGGTGAAAATCTGATTGGATCTGTGCTTAAGCAAAGTCATTTTGCAAGCCATGCATAAGATAAATTAGCAGGGAAAGAGTATGTCTTACCTTAACTAAGATAGAAGCAGCAAGAATGGAAAGAAAGAAGAAAATGCACGGGATACCATGGATGTCAACATGAAAGAACTCATCTACTCAGATGGAGGAATTATGGTCAAAAGAAATCAAACTATCTGTTTAATCATAATTATTTGCACATTACATCCTCTCAATATACAGAAAATTCTATAAGGGAACAAGAAGAAAAATTTATATCCTTCCCTATTTCTATTGAGTTTTGCCAGAGTCCCAGATTAAGAATCTCAGTCTTACCCTAAGTACTGCCTCCTCACTCTCACAATCCACATATCTGCTTTTTCCCCTCTGAGGCAACTGGGTTTAAGTCATATAGCTAGCTTGAGAAATCAGATATGAACTCAGATCCTCTGGATTCTCAGGCCAGTGGCCTCTCTACTTTACCACCTAGGCTCCACATATGCAATCAATTGCCAGATGAGGTTCTTTCTACCTTCACATTTTTCAAATTAAACCACTTCTACTAAGGCAACTATCAGACTAATTCAAGCCCTCATCACTTTTCTCCTAGGCTATTGCAATGGCCCCCAAATTGGTCTTCCTGTTTAAATCTCTTCCTACCTCAAACCATCTTCCGAAGCAGTCAAAGGTGACTTTTCTTCAAGAGTAGATCTAAGTCACTCCCTCGTTCAAACTCCAGCAGTTCTGACAGCCTGCAGAATAATACATAAACTTTGTGGCTTGATTCTGAAAATCCTAAATAACCTGGCCCAAAATCATTACACATTATTCTCCTTCCAGAACACTAAACTTTTTTTTTTTTTTTTTACTTCTCTCTCTCTTGACCCATTTTTCCATTCCCACAATGGCTTTTCTAGTTCTAGGTTTTATCACCTTTCACACTCTCTGTAGGTTGAGTCGTATCTGACTTTTCATGAGACCCTTTGGGTTTTCTTGGCAGAAATACTGGAGTTCTTTTCCATTTCTCACTCCAACTCATTTGACACTAAGACCAATAGGGCCAAGTAACTTGGCCAAGATGACACAGCTAGTATCTAAGGTCATTTGAACTCGGGTCTTTCTGACTGCAAGCCAGCCACTCTATCCATTGTGCCACCTAGGACTCCAAACTGATCTTTTCCTTCTTTTTTACATGATACAACATCTCTTAGGCTTTTCTATCCACTAATGCCTGGAATGTTTCCATCCTCACTTTACCCTCATAGGATCCATCATTTCTCTCAAGGTACGGTCCAAATGCCACAGGAAGCCTTTCCTAGTACCACACTCTCCCCTCTATGCCTATTGCCCTCTCTCTCTAAATTATTTACTTTATTTTCTATTTATCCTATATATATTATCTTATCCAATAGAATATAATCTCCTTTTGTATTGTTATCCCCAGGGCCTGGCACACAGTAGGTGCTTTATAAATCATTGATAAATTTGAAGTTTAAAATCTGACCCAGAACTTAGTATTCTTCATAATAGGTTCAATGTATGCTTGCTAAATTGCTGAAGATAAAAAGTTGAGAAATTCCAAAGATAAGAGGACAAAAAAAAAAAGTGTCAGAAAAGAATGCACTAACATTAGAGTTTCAAGAGAGTTAACCTGTACCGAATACTGGAAATAAGTCAAAAAGGATTAAGATTGAGAAAAAGCCATCTAATTAAGGGGGAAAGTGGACAGTCACAAAACAAGGTTGAAATATGTAACAAGCTGTTCATAATATTTTATTTAAATAACTATTTTGAATATAATAAAGAAAGAATAATTTGATGAAATTGGGCAGCATCAGGATTGATTAATAAATTTGAAGCAGTAATCATAAAAAAAAGTTAAGTCCTATTGATTCAATTTTTTTTTCTGCATCCATACCCTTTTGACCAAATCATATTTCACCACTTAAGAAGGATTTGGTCCCCTTAGTACTTTTATGAGACATCACCTAGGAACACTGGATGCTGTAAATTTCTAACATAACAAAGTAGAGAGATTGGAAGCCTTGGTACTAGACCTGAGTTCAAATGCTGAAATCTCAGGCATTACAAAACTGTACGGTCACTTACAAATTTATCATTTGTTATTATCCAGCAAATACTTGAATACTAATAGCAAATAAAGGCTAGTACTTATACTGAAATTTTACAAAGCACTTTGATTTTCATCTTTATTTTATAGATGAGAAAACTGAGGCTGAAAAAGATTAAGTAACTTGCCTCATGTCACATAGCTACTAGATGAGTGGGAATTTGAACTCTGGTCTACTGTCTCCAAATCCAGCATTCTATAGATGTCAAGTCTCCTGCCATGAGGAGTATACAATGTAACATGGATATCTTAACACAAATAGCTATAAAACAAGACATAAAAATATAAGTGCCATGAGCCAGGGGTATGGCTATCCTATGTAAGGGATGTTTCATAAACAAATAGCAAGTGTGCTAGTCCTTGAATGATGGAAAGTTCAAAAAGGTAGACATTCTGAGTAGAGAAAATGGCATGAACAAATTTTGGTTCACTTGGAAGACCAACTATATAGCTCTGGCTTCTTTGAGTAAGCAATAAGGAAATCATTGATGAGCAGTTACGTAACACAATGCAAAGAGGGCCCAGCCTGGCTTGCAGTGAGGCAGACATCCTCCTGAGTTCAAATCTGACCTCAGATACTTACTAATTGTGTGATTCTGGCCAAGTCAGTTAAGCCTCTTTGCCCGAGTTCCCTCATCTGTAAAAATGAGCTAGAAAAGGAAATAACAAACCATTCCAGTATCTTTACCAAGAAAACCCCAAAAGGATCACAGAAAGTCAAACATGTCTGAAAAACAGGGAGCCATTCAAAGTTTCTAAAAAGAAAGGTGCCATGATAAGAAACATCAAGATAATGAGATATTGACAGTAAAAGAAAAATCAAAGGAAAGAGTTTTTAAGGTTTCTTTATCTCTAAGGAAAATTTTTTCCCTAGCTAGTTATCTTTTTGAGCTGTCCTAAAATGTCAAATGCTAATGATTAATGATAGCCTATTGGCACTGAGTAATTAAAAGTTTATTTTTCCACAACAGAGAAATAATTTTAATAGCATGCCAAATAAACAATTCACAGAAAAATAGTAATTCTTATGAAAGAATGGACAATACTTTCACATCTAAAAGATAACTGTACCAGCTAAATAAATGTGAACATAAAAAGCTTTTGTCATCTCAATCAACAAAAACAATTAGCAATTTACATTTATATACATGTATATATATATATACATTTATATATATATTTATATTCCTTGAAATTATAAAACCTTTCACATATCTTATTTTCAGGAGCTCCTTTCAAAATTTTACAACTTTACAAATAAAAAGGGGGAGGAAACAGAGATAGATATGAAAGAGTGAGAAGATGAACACCGTTTTTTTGGTGTTAGAAACTCCCAGGAAAGAAACTGATAACTGAGATTAGAAATAGATCTACAATTTACAGTTTTTTAGAGTTGCTTAGAGCACTGAGAGGTTAAGGGATTTTCCCAGAGTCACAAAGCCAGCCTATATCAAAAGAACTTATGTTCTCTGAACAAAAGATCAGCTCTCTATCCACTTCACCAACCTGGCTTTCAAGAAAGAAATGATCATTATCTCATTAAAGTATTAATTAGGTACTCATGATATGCAAAGCATACCAGAGAACAAAATAGGTAACATGTATACTCTGCTAAGCTTTCTCAAATATCTGTCAAAAATGTCCATCCCCTGAGTACTGCTTTCACTTATGACCCCGTCAGCAGAAATCCTGACAACTTCCATTTTCTCTGACATGTTTTCAAGGACCAAATTTAATTCATATGTGGAAATATGAAGCAAAGTGGCATAATGGATAGTGAACAGACCTTGTGCCAGGTACAACTGGGTTCAAGTTCTACATAATAGCCATGTGACCTTGGGTAATTTATAAACATTTCAGTGCTCTTGGCAAGAGTCTAAGTCTTTAAGTTTCATAAAATGTACTGACCTATATTGGTACATAGTAGGTAATCATCTATACCAATGAAATTACAAAAAATGGCTAGAAATAGTACAGAAAGATAATCTTTTCAAGTAATTATGTATACAAAACTTTTAAGTGCTATTTATCTATAAACATAATTTTTTAATTCTTTACAACTCAGGGTTAATAATTATGTCTTCAGAGAGACATCTTGCTACTTTAGTGAAAGAAAAATTCAAAATGAAAAAGTCATTGGAAAAGAAAAGATTTATTTACCACTAAATAATACAGGAAAAAGAAACCACTCTGACTTGCCTGAGCTGCTTACTTTGAAAACCAATTCAATGACTTCCCTTGAATGATTCTGGAGTTGCCTGAACTCTATGCATCTGGGCTACCAAGCACATTTCACAAATATTTGCAGCTAAGGCCTTTTAAGCAGTTTGAAGTATTTCCATAACTCATTTTCAGAAAGAAACAATTTGATGGCCCCATTTGCAATCCATCTGAACAAGAACACATTTTACTTTCCTCCCTCAATGGGGTGATTTGTGGGTAGTTTCCAGCTCATTTAAGAAAAAACTCAGCTTTCCAGATCTCAAAACTTCCTCGCCAGTAAAGCCAACAAGCACTCATACTATAAGGTCATTAAATCTCACTTTTAAAATTACAAACCCATCTCCCCAAGCACCATTTCTCCCCCAAAACTCACTGCAGCTTTACCAATTAAAAGTGTTTCTATCAAGTAGAGCTATAGCCAGAGCAAATTACATAAATGCAAAGGACAGAGTTAAGGTAAAAGGTTTCAGGTAGTAGAAGGCAATTAAGGAATCTTTAGGGGATTATAAAAGATTATATACAACCTGTATATGCCTACCAGTATGTCTATTCAAGAATCCAACCAGTCTACTTAATGCTTAAGGATAGCAGGTATCTTGAAGACACCCTTACACAGTTTCTGCTGATTACTGGAAAACAACAGTAGTGTAAATAACAGAAGTTCAGAAATTTTCAGAAGTTAGGTATAGATTAAAATTTTTTAATTAAATGGGTGATTAAGCACTTTCACATAAGTATATGATAACCAAAAATATACCAAAAGGCAAGATTCAGACTAGTGGGTTTTAGGAAGGGTAAGGAATTGGGCCTGTGATTTCATTAGTGTCAAAAAGAAGCCCAGGGCCACTAATCCAAACAGAAGGATCACTGGGGCCACATATTGATTTAGTTTCAAAATGTAACGTTATTCTGTTTTAATGTGTTTTTATTTTTTTTAATATTACATTTTGATTTGGCCACATGTACCTGGGTTTGATTAGATAATGAATTAAGGCACTGGATCTGGAATGAGGAAGGGACTGGACCTGTGAAAAACTCCTATTAACGCAAGTCAGTACCTTTTTCTGAGCTGTCCAGAAACACTGAAAGTGAAGTGACTTGTCCAGTATCACATAGCTAGTAAATGGATACAACTGAATGGAACTGTTCTTTGCCAACACAATGTATCTCAAGAAACTGCCCAGTTTGCAGATGCCCAGCTCCACCATGATATAGTGGTGGAGTATAGTATACATGATATAGTATAATGATAAAGTCCTGAATTCAATCCAAAGTCCTGCCTCTGACCTGTCACAATTTCTCAAAGCTTAGAGAAGCAATAATTTGGGTTGAAGAAAATGTACATTTATAGTTTATTCAATCATCTTCAATGTTAGATCCAATAACACAGACTAGGATTCTGGTAAGCATATCCCTTCTATAACATTGGAGGGATTTTTGTTATTACACAGTCTTTGACACCTCTTGCATCTTGCCTGGTTTAGATTCCTCCATCCTCTGAAGCAAGTTCAGAAAATTGGTCTATTTAGAAATATACTAAAGAAATAAATGAACATTCTGCAAAGCTCCTCTGAATTTGGGGGGTAAAAGGGAAAGAACAGTTTATTCAATCAATCCCAGGTCCTATCCTTTCTGACTCCAAATCTAATGCTTTAATAATATATTGCCTCCCGGTCAGTATCTAGAAATCAACTAGAATCCAGAATCTGAATGATTAGAAAATGGTTTGAAACAACCATACACTAGGTGGGAAAGCAAGGCAAATCAAATAAATGAAGACCAGTTATGTAAGTCAAAAACACTCTATTAAGTTGTTTAAATGCTTAGCTCATTTATGTCAGGTGTTTTAGTATTCACCAGTATAAAGATGTCAGCATTCTCCATCATTTTAACAGTTTACACAATACAAAATAAGCTATATACGTGTAAGTATTTAAAACCCTAAATAAGGCAATTTTACGTTGCAATTGCCTTCTAAAATACGAGAGAACTTAAAAAAACGATTTAGAAACTTGGGTTCAAGTAACAAGTGCAACTAAATCTTCTAAATAATGTGGCCCAGGACCGAATATTTGAAATCCAGCACGTTATGTGCCTTTGGCAAACATCACTTCGGTGAGACCTGACTAACGTTGTGGGAAACACTGCCAATAAAGAGAGCACAAGAGGTAAGTAAGGTTGCTTCCTCTCCAATTCCCCTCTTTAATCCAAGGTTCTTTCTGCTCTTGACCCCAGCATTATCTTGCTCTTTACCCCTAGACCCAGCTCAAATCTAGTTTTGGGAAGGAAGAACTACTTCCCAGGAGGCTTGGGGAGCTCATCCCTTCCTGCCTCCGCCAGTCAGGAGCCACCACCAGCCGGGAGTCCCAGAGACTAAACCCTCTGCTTTATCTCCGCCCATCAACCTCCCCGGGCAAATTCTCTCTTCCCTCCTCAACAGACCTCAACCACAACCTATTTCCTTCTTCTCATCACTTAACAAAGCGGAGTAAAATACCCGAGCTTGCACACCCAGCGATCCATTTCACCTTAGGGTTCCTAACCAGAGTAAAACCAGCCCACCAAGTCCGTGCCCCCACCCCCACCTTTCCTCCTCCTCCCCGGGCGCCCCACCTCCAAAACATAGCTACACCCACCCAGGAGGCAAAGGAAAGGAGATAGGAAAAAAAGACCACCGGGTAGGGATGAAAAGGATGGAAGAAAGGAAGAAAAAGGGTTGTTTAAAAGTGTAGCTGCCTCAACGAAGGTGGGGGGAGGGGGTCCCCGATCCCAACGGACGAGGGCAGGGTGTGGGGAGAAGGGGCTGAAGAGAGCAGAAGAGAACCAACACCCCCCCCAGCCCAGCCCCATCCACCTTTCCTCGCTGGAAGGGGCACCCCTCATCAACTCTTTTCAATCAGCCCAAGTTTCCGGCTGTACCCTGTACCCCAAACCCATGGATTTTCCCCTTTCCCACTCCCCCAGTCCCGCAAGTGTGCACACGGATCCCTTCCTCTCCCCGTACCGCTCCCCATTCCAGCCTGGTTCCTACCTCCCGAGTGGGGGTGGGTGATGGGGAGAAAAAGGGGACGCCCTCGGCCGGGAGAGTGGAGGCAGAGCGCAGAAAGCTGCCAGTGGGATAGAGTGAGGCAGAAAGCACGGCTGCGGCCCCTCCACCCAAACTCACAAGAGCTGGGAAGGGGTCCCCACTGGCCCGGCCGGCACACTCTAGCCTAAGCAGAGGAGAAGGAGGAGGCGGCGGCGGCGGCCGGGCTCCCCAGCCAAAGGAGGCTCCGCTCTTTTGTCTCCGCCAATCCCCCTCCTTCCCCTCACGGCCGCCGCTGACTGCTGCTGCTCTTGCTGCCGCGGCTGCTGCTGCCTCCAGCTCCAGCCGTTGCCACTGCCGCTGCTGCTGCTACTGCCACTGCTGCTCCAGTTCCCCCTCCCGCGGCGGAGGCGGACTCTCCCGAGGGGACCGGGCTGCCGCTCTCCTTCTACTCCTTCGGCTACTGCACCTCCTCCTCTCTTCCAGCCGGCCGAACGTCTTCCAGGCCCCAGGTCGCTGGCCTTTCGTTCTCCAGCTCTCCTCCGCGGATCCCAGCCCGACCAACCCCGAGCTGGCGGCGGTGGCGGCAGCAACCCCTCCCCCATGCACACAGCT
>JAJPUD010001394.1:427405-443923 GCA_023553655.1 Myrmecobius fasciatus | reverse complement strand
TAGCATGTATTAGATTACCTGTCATCTAGGGGTGGGGGGTGGGGGGAAGGAAAGGAAAAGCTTGGGAAAAAAAAAGTTTTTTTGCAAAGGTCAATGTTGAAAGGTCACTCATATGTTTTGCAAATAAAAAGCTTTATTAAAAAAAAAAGTTTTTTCACAATTCCCATAATTGAACAGTTTTCTCTAAACTGGACTAGACCCATAATTGAATGGAAAGAGAACTTGAGCTAGATCCAGAATTGAATCTCAGAATGGAATCAGTCCTATAAATTTTTACACTAGAAAAATATTTGTTAATATTTCTAGAGAAACTAATAAAAGATTTTATTTCCATACTACATCTAACTACTGATACATTATGATTTATCATAATGATTATTTCCATATTATTGAACAATCCTTGCACTTCTATCTGGTGTATAATAAATATTTTAGGTACTTTGATGTATTCTGTGAAGTTTTTTGTTGTTGCTGTTGTTGTTGAGGCAATTGGGGTTAAATGACTTGCCTAGGATCATATAGCTAGGAAGTAATAAGTGCCTGAGATCAGATTTGAACTCAGGTCCTCCTGAATTAAGGGGCTGTATTTTTTTTTAATATTTTTATACTTTTGCATCTGAAACATCCATTCATGATATTTGAATATTGATTTCTTTTTATGACTTATGTTTTAGTTTGTCAGTATTTAGCTTCTGATACTGAAGGTAATCAATGGGCTCCTCTTCAAATACAAGTTCAAAAGATACATATAATTCTTAAATGTATGTACATGTGTATGTATGTGGACTAACAGTAAAACAGAAATGTGCTGTTTATTGGCTATTGATGTTAGAAAACTACTGCTACTCCATAAAGATGGCCTTATAGGAGTTGGCAAACTGATGTGCTCCCTATTTTTATATAGTGATGTAAGAATGATTTTTACATTTTTAAATACAATGTACCAAAAACAGATTGGCAGGCACAATTAGGCCCAGATAGTTTACTGACATACCATTACTACCACCACAGAATGACAGTATATATAGTTTATGTAGCATTGATAGAGCACTACTTCTCATTAAGTATTTCTAAGGTGGGTACTCTTAAACTAGGTTGAGGCCATCTCTCTCTCAGGGGGTACTTAGCTATCAGATTCCTGCTTAGCTAGGTGAAAATCTAGCTCCCTTTTCCCCAGGATACGTAACCAGCTTCTGTTCCTTGGGCTTGACCAATAGTAGGATTGTTTGGACTACAAACGTAATTAGCAATTATTTCTGTTTTGACCAGAAACCCAGAAGGTCTTCTCCCTCCCACAGATACATACACATACACATGTTTTTTACATATATATATATATATATACAATATATAATATTGTATATTAATATATGTATGTGTATATTATGTATGTGTATGTATGTATGTGTATAAACATAATAATGTATATTATATAATATATGTTTATATATTATATATATAATATATTTGCACATATATTATATATACATACACACATATATAACTAGATAAAAAGACATTCTCTGCCTCATTTCTTACCTAGCCTTAATTATTGATTGGGCAAGCCTCAGTCAAACTTAGACCTATCAAAAAACTTTAGTTTAAAAAAAACTTTAAAAACTCACTGTATCCAGGGGCATCTCCAGTCATCCTGTTCTATTTTGAGCCACTGGACCCAGATAGCTTTGAAGGAGAAAGTCAGGCAGGTGACTGCACAACCTCCCTCACTTAAATCCAACTCACTTGCATATCATGGCATCTCTTCCTGATGTCATGATCCTCTCTGAGTACCCAACTGTTTTTCAATTTATCTTTTTGATAACAGTTCATTCTTCATTTTTAGAATATCTTTAATTGGAAGAACTTTTAAATTTTTTTTCTCTTTTTTTAAAATTTATTTTTAGCACACATTACTTTATGAATCATGTTGGGAGAGAAAAGTTAGAGCAAAAGGGAAAAACCATGGGAGAGATTAAAAAACAGAAAACAGACGTGAACATAGCATGTGTTGATTTACATTCAGTCTCCATAGTTTTTGGTGATAATGCTGTGATTAATCACTTGCTGAGTGTGTTGAGAGTGTGAGAAATAACTCCAAAGACCTTGGGAGAGGTGAAGTTAAAAGTCTTTAATTATTCAACTGCAGAAATGAGTATCTTAGAGAATAGGAACACTGAGAACCAATAGACATGTATTTTTTATATCTGAAATGCAAGTCCCTCCCTGATTCCCTATTGGCTTTGAACCACAGAAATCTCAATGAATTCCAAGCCTAATTCCCCAGGCCAGTGTGGATCTCCTCTCCACTCCTGATTACATCATTCCTTCTGCCTTGTCATTCATCTTCAGATTTAATTCAATCCTTCTGCTGATCCCCTATTGGCTGAGTACTACAAAGGTTTCAATCTATCTGGATAGTTTAATTCCCTCGTATGAGTCTGTTCCTAATTACATCATTACTTCTTTCTCCCACCATTAAAAGATGGCTTGATGGGCATCCCCTCAGTTTCCAGGTCCTTGCTACTATGAAAAAAGCTGCTACAAACATTTTTGCACATGTGGGTCCCTTTCCCTTCTTTAAGGTCTCTTTGGGATATAGGCCCAGTAGAAACACTGCTGGGTCAAAGGGTATGCACAGTTTGATAACTTTTTGAGCATAGTTCCAAATTGCTCTCCAGAATGGTTGGATCCATTCACAGTTCCACCAACAATGTATCAGTATCCCATTTTTCCCACATCCCCTTCAGTATTTATCTTTTTTTTTTTTTTTCCTGTCATCTTAGCCAATATGAGAGATGTGGGATGGTACTTCAGAATTGCTTTAATTTGTATTTCTCTAATCAGTAGTGATTTAGAGCATTTTTTCTTATGAATAGAAAAAACTTTTTTCTTTATCTGAGAATTGTGTGTTCATATCCTTTGACCATTTACCAGTTGGGGAATGACTTGTATCCTCATCAATTTGAATGAGTTATCTTTATTTTTTGAAAATTTTATTTGGAAGAGAACTAACCTCAGAGCCAGGAAGACCTAAGCTAAGATCTTGTGTCTCAGGGGCAGGTAGGTGGTGCAGTGAATAGAACACAACTCTGAAGTCAGGAGGATCTGAGTTCAAATTTACTCTCAGATACTTAACCCTTCCTAGCTGTGTGACCTTGGGCAAATCACTTAACCCCAATTGCCTCAGGGGGGAAAAATCCTGTGTCTCACATATATTGACTTTGACTTTGGGCAAATCACTTAATTTCTCAAATAAACTCAGATTGTAAACTGCACAGAGGATTCCAACTTACTTTGGTAGAAAAAATTGCTCCTCAGAAGCTCTCTATTCTTCTGAAGCTCTCTATTCTGAGTTCCAGCCCCTATCCTCATTTATTTTATGTTGCATGGTAATTATTTGTTCTTTGAATGTTTGATAGAATGTACTTGTGAATCTTTCTGGTCATGATTTTCATATGACAGTATATTCTTGTTCAATTTGTTTTTTCTGATTTTGATTTTCTTTGGATTAATTGCTGTTTTGTCAGTGATAAGACATGTTTTATAGATATTAATCCATTTCTTTTATATTCTGTGTTATAAGCATAAAAGTATATATAATAGTCTGGTATTTTTTCTATCAACTTTGACATTCCCTTTCTGATTTGTAAATTTGATTTTTTTTTCTCTCTTTTTTTTGGGATTAAATTTGTTAGTGGTTTATCAATTTTGCTAGAATTTAAGAAATCAAAGCAAAAGATATCAATACTTTTCAGATAGATTTGAAAAATGACTCAGTAAATGTATTTTTTTGATATCAATTTTTCTTTTACTTTGTTAAGTGCTAAAGATTTAAATGATTTTATTCCTCATTTTATATGCTTACTTGATCATTTTTGTTGATGTTACTAAGTTTAAAACAAAAATCTTTTTGTCTTCTAAAAACAAGGTTTGTTTTATTTTTTTTCAGTTCTTTTATTTTCTATCTTGTTAATTTCTATTTCAATTCTGGCAATTTCTTGTTTATATTTGTATTCAATATACTAATTTCTCATTTTCCAATTTTGTTAACTATGAACTCAGTTCATTAATTTTTTTCTCTCTTATTAACACAAGTATTGAGGTATATAAATCCCCACCCCCCACTACTGCCTTGACCATATCCTATAAGTCTTGATATGTTATATTTCTATTTACTTAGTGTATGTATGGGGTTGATTGGGGAATCATGATGGATTGAATCCTTCCAACTCAATTTTGTGAAATTATAAGTTATAAGGAAGGGGTAGGTAAGAAAGATAATGAACTGTTAAGATTTTAACCTTTTTTCACTTGGAGTAGGCACATTTGTACCTTATAAGAAGGGTCACCCCTTTCATATTTCAAGTTTACTTCTTGTGAAACCTTTGAGTTTACAGTCTGAGTGCTATTAAAGATTATAAAGGAAGTAAAACATGTATAATTGATATATTGCTTGCTTTCTCAATCATAAGAGGGAGCTAGAATATTAACATTTTTTTTTTTAATTAAAGGAAGTGAAAGGAGAAAGGGCTCATTCACTGCTAGTAAATGAAATGTAAAGAATTATTGATCCTTTAGGAAATCTAAAGAGATTATTTCTCCATCAACTTGATAGAATTAATAAAGTGTCTAGCCATTGGCTGGTTGAAGGTTAACCCACATTCCTATTGGCCTTAAAGAAGCAAGGTAACTTAATTCTGCAGCCATTCATTAAAGGAGTCATCTCTGACAGTTGGCCATCACAGAGATCTCTGACAGTTTTCAGGAGGTTATGTCTGGCAGTTGATAAGAGAACCAGGTATAGAGGAAGAATCCAGCTCTTTAGAGGGAATCAGTATTCACCTTATATATTGTTCTTTTTCAGAGTAAAGGGGGAGATGCTGTGAGAGGTTTGTGGAGGGAATTTTATTATTGCTCATGCCCAGAAACTGGTGGAACTGGAGAGGAATGAGTTAACTTCCCACACTTTCATAGAACAAATGGGGTTATTTTAAATGAGGAAGCAATGGTATAGATCTGAGGATGTTGGGTTAATTTTGCTCTAAAGTAAATTTTTGGGGCCCAACTGTGCAAAAAGCAGTGTATAGGACTTTAGTGGGATATTCCTAAGAATCCAGGGAAGTGCCTTGTCAACTGCATTTAACCTTAACTTTCTTTCTGAGTGGTGTTTTCACTATTTGGGAAATTGCTTTTTATGGTATTTGAATATATATTTTTATTCAATGAATTATTTATTTGAAACCTTAGGTTTTGAATGATCCATTGAAATCCTGTTCAATAGCTTCTTTTTGAAAGATCTAGAGGATAAGAGCATAGTAGTCTCCTAACCATCACTTACCAGTGACGAGGGAAGTGACATTTGGAAAGCAATCACAACATCAAGATAATGTGGAAAGTGGTTGTACCCTGGTCTTTGGAGTAACAGCCCCAGTAGGATTGATAATGCTGAAAGTAGCAAGATGAAGGGGAAACAGTGCCATCTTGGCATTGACTCCATTGGCAACAGTGAATCAGTGATTTTGGCTAGTGATATTTATAACCAGAAAATTGGCAAACATAACAAAAGCTGGAAGTGGTCAAGCTTAAAAGTTCCATAAAAACAGGCACAGTAATATAGTGATGGTGGTGGATACATAAATTGTTCCAACCATTTTGGAAAGTTATGTGGGATTATTGTGGAGATTTAAATTATCCCACCTACAATAAGAGAGACTGAAGCAGAGGTCTGAGTCCATGGCACTTTATTGAAGGTCATGATGCCCTCAAGTGAAGTGTACCTCAGATCTTCCTCATGATCTGAGATGCCTCCTCCTTCCAGGGACCTATTTTTCTAGGAGTAGATGTCCAGTCATTCCAGAACAGTTATACCAAATACAGAATAATTTTACTACATAAGAAAAATATGTCAGCAGAGTCCCAAATTAGGTGAAGCAAGTAATACCTCCATATAAGATGGACAGGCTTCTCCTTAATTTGGGCAGGAGGAAATGGTACAAATTGTGTCAGTCAGTGACCTAAGTGGTCATAAGATGGTCATCTGCTCCTATTGGACAAGGGATTGGTTTGGAGGTACAAAAACATTTTGGGGGACTTTCCATGTAATTGTGATCTCTGCCATGCTGGGCTTGGACACAATAACAAGGAGAAACAAAGATGAAGGGCATTTAGTTAACTTCCTATAATTAAGCAAGGGAACATAGCATCTATAACTCACAGCTCTGGGACCTTATATACAGAACTGTGATTCTACCAAATTGATTGATACTGATTAGAATAGAGTCAGGGTCCAAAATGAATTATTTCTCTCATTATGTTGAAAAACTGACTAAAATATTCATCTCCTTTGACTCAAGAGATCCCATTGCTAGGTATATATCCCAGGAGGGCCAAAGAGAAAAGTCCCATATACAACAAAGTTTCCATTAAAAAAAAAAAAACAAAAAACAAAAAACAACAACAACAAAAAAAACTGGATTAGAAATAAAGTAGATGTCCATTGATTGGGAAATGACTGAAAAATTATGGTACATGAATGAAGGAGATTATTATTTGTACTTTAAGCAACCACATATATGAAGAATTAAGAGAAACATAAGATTTATATGCACTGATACAAATAAGCAAGCAAAAGGAATAAATAATAAAATTAGATGCTTTCTAAGATCTTAGCATAGTGCTTGGCATATATTAAGTGCTTAGTAAACATGTATTTCCTTTGCTCTTCCTTTTCCTTCTTCTCTTTTTCTTTTCCCTATTTCTTTCTTCCTCCCTCCGTCCTTCCCCATTTTCTTTTGCTTGCTTTCTTGCTTCCTTCTTTCCTATCTTCCCTCCCTCCTTTTCCTCCCTCCCTCCCTCCCTTCTTTTCTTCCTTCCTTTTTTCAGTTCTAGTTAATATAAATCATCATAATATTCATGTGCCACAATTGGTTTAGTCATTTTCTGGTTGATGCATATCCACTTTGTTTCCAGTTCTTTGCTACTACCAAAAATTCATCAAAACTATTTTGTATTGGTTAACCAATAAGTAGATCAATAAAACAAATTGACCAAGTGTAATACTAATCTTAAGTAATTTTTCATATCTCAGTTTCTGTATCTATAAAATGAGGAGTTTGGACTCAGGTCTGTTAGGGTGTATTTCAGCTCTAAATTTAAGCTGATTATTTAAAATTTAGAAATATTTTACCAGAGAGATTATTAGAAGCAAAACTAAAATTAAGCTTTCTTGACTCTGATTTGGTGACCTAGCTTCTTTACCTAATTCAATTCTCCAGTCTTGGTTGCCTAATGATCCTCTTGATGCCAAGAGCTCTAGGACAAGTGTTTGGCTCTGTTCCGTACAGTTCTCAGAACTTTTCCAAAGTCAATTTGGCCTTGTCCCTACCTGGGTGTTCTCTAAACCCATTTTAGAAATTCCATGCTTCTTAGGATGAGGCTAAAGGAAGAACAAAAATGTAGCAAAAGACAAGAGACAAAGTAGATTCTTATTCACAAGTAAACATTTGCCAGTGGACATTTTAAAATGGAACAGTATAATTACAAGCAGTCTTAAGTGAATGCAAAAGCCTTGGCTTTGAGAGCTTTGCATTTTGTGCATAGGAAGAAATACAACAATCCCAAGTAATTAGGCAGAAGAACCAAAGCACTTACATTTGATGCATTTTATTTTTAAAATGAGGATTTGTTTTTTCAGTTTCATCTAAAATTCTCTGTGAAGATTGATATATCAGTTTTTACCTGTTTTATTAATGAAACCTACTTTAGGATATCTTGAATTGGTTTTGTGATTTAGATGGGCAAACTGTCTTTGTAACAAATAAATTATTTATACAATTTTTTTTAAATTCTAAAAAAAAGGAAAGAAAGAAAAAGAAATTCCACACTTGCTCTCAACCAACAGGAAGTCTGCTGATTGCTTTTGGTGCTCTATTCAGTTTATTACTTGTTCCTTCAGCTAAGTAGATTTCCACTCCTTGAAGAGAGGGAGGAGACAGAAAAATAACATTTAATTTTTATCCCATTTCCTCAAAACACTTCCATCAGTTCACTTCAATAATTGATTTTCACTTCTCTTATTATGAGGGATTTAGAACTTTTTTTTTTTTTGTCAATTGCAGTTTTTTTTGTTTTGTTTTGTTTTGTTTTGTTTTTGAAAACTGTCCATATTCTGGACCACTTGTCAGAGGAAAAGCATCCATTCTGTTTGGGGAACACAACTTGTACACAAATAATAGTACAAAGAAATTTGAGAAAGAAGAGCATTATACCTCTTCTCAAGGAATTTACAATATTTGTTTTTTCAGATTGCATATATTTTTTTTATTAAAGCTTTTTATTTGCACAACATATGTATGGGTAGTTCTTCAACATTGACCATTACAAAGCTTTCCATTAAAAATTCCACCCCCCCTAGTTCCCACTCCTCCCCTAGATGGCAGGAAGTCCAATTCATGTTAATTACATTAAAATACTTGACAAATCAAATATATGTATACATATTTCCATACTTATCTTGCTGTGCAGGAACAATCGTATCTACATGAACAAAAAAGATCTGATAAAGGAAACCCAATGCAAGCAAACATCGATAGAGAGCATGAACGTGATATGTTGTAGTCCATATCTCATATCCCTTTCTCTGGGTCTATATGGCCTTCTTTACTGAACAATTGGAACTGGTTTGAAACATTTCATTGTTGGAGAGCCATGTCCATCAGAATTGATCAGTTCATGCAAGTCTCTCCAATTGATGGGCATCCATTCAGTTTCCAGTTTTTAGCCACTACAAAAAGGGCTGCCACAAACATTCTTGCACATGTGGGTCCCTTTCCCTCCTCTAAGATCTCTTTGGGATATAGGCCCAGTAAAAACACTGCTGGGTCAAAGGGTATGCACAGCTTGATAACTTTTTGAGCATAGTTCCAAATTGCTCTCCAGAATGGTTGGATCCATTCACAGTTCCACCAACAATGTATCAGTGTCCCAGTTTTCCCACATCCCCTCCAACACCTGTTGTTATCCTTTCCTGTCATTTTAGCCAATCTGACAGGTGTGTAGTGGTACCTCAGGGTTGTCTTAATTTGCATTTCTCTGATCAATAGTGATTTGGAGCACCTTTTCATGTGACTAGAAATAGTTTTAAATTTATCATCTGAAAATTGTCTGTTCATATCCTTTGACCATTTATCTATTGGAGAATAGCTTGAATTATAAATATGAGACAATTCTCTATATATTTTAGAAATAAGGCTTTTATCAGAACCCTTAAATGTAAAGCTGATTTCCCAATTTGTTGCTTCCCTCCTAATCTTGTCTCCATTAGTTTGGTTTGTACAAAAACTTTTTAACTTAATATAGTTAAAATTATCTATCTGGTGTTCAGTTAAGAGTTCCAATTCTTCTTTGGACATAAATTTATTCCATCTCCACAGATCTGAGAGATAAACTATACTATGTTCCTCTAATTTACTTATAATTTCACTCTTTATATTTAAATCATGAACTCATTTAGATCTTATCTTGGTATGTGGTGTTAGGTATGGGTCAAGCCCTAATTTCTTCCACACTAGTTTCAATTTTCCCAGCAGTTTTTGCCAAATAGTGAGTACTTATCCCAGAAGCTGGGGTCTTTGGGATTATAAAACACTAAATTGCTATAGTTATTGCCTAGTTTGTCCTGAGATCCTATCCTATTCCACTGATCGACTACTCTGTTTCTTAGCTGCTACTTTATAATATAGTTTTAGATCTGGTACAGCAAGGCCACCTTCATCTGCCTTTTTTTTTTTTTTCATTAATCCCCTTGAAATCCTTGACCTTTTGTTCTTCCAAATGAACTTTGCTACTATTTTTTCTAGATCCGTAAAATAATTTCTTGGGAGTTTGATTGGTATGGCACTAAATAAGTAGATTAGTTTGGGTAGTATTGTCATTTTTATTATGTTTGCTCTGCCTACCCATGAGCACTTAATATTTTTCCAATTGATTAGGTCTGATTTTATTTGTGTGGAAAGTGTTTTGTAATTTAGTTCGTATAGTTTCTGACTTTTCCTTGGCAGATAGATTCCCAAATATTTTATCCTATCATCTGCAATTTGGAATGGAATTTCTTTTTGTATCTCCTGCTGCTGAACTTTGTTGGTAATATATAAAAATGCTGATGATTTATGTGGATTTATTTTGTAACTGCAACTTTGCTAAAGTTGTGAATTGTTTCTAGTAGTTTTTTAGTTGAGTCTTTAGGGTTCTCTAAGTATACCATCATGTCATCTGCAAAGAGTGATAATTTGGTTAAGGAATTTACAATCTAACAAAGAGAATAAAACATGGAGCAGAGTAAATATCAGTTGAATATTCAAAATAGTTGAATGATTCAGGATTAAAAATCAGGTCTCCTGACTCATAATATAATATCCTTTCCATTGTTCAGTGATTCATTTTTTTCTTTCTTTTACTATTTGAATAGTCAGTTTATCAGCATCTTGGTCCCTAGTCCTACTCAGGCTTCAAATAAATTTCAGAAGTCAGAAATGGGGGAATGATGTTGGTGAAGTCCATCTTGGAAATTTGAGATGGTACATACAAAGACAGGAAGACAGGAGGAGGCAGAACTTAAAAGAAGATGTGTGAAAAGTTCCAGTTTGTCTAGAATGTAGAATACACTGTGAGCCATTTGGGAAAGCAGCAAAGCATATGTTAATGCTGCTTCTTTAGTGCCATTTCCATTACATCATATCAGTGTCTGACAGGGGACCTTTTGTTAATGTTAAGGATTTTAATGGCAAGAACATTTTTTTTTTTCTGGGTCTCCATTAACTATGATTGTAATACCTTGAGGAACATTGGCCAGGCTGCATCTTCACAAAGGTTGCTTCCCAAGGTGATAGCTTTGGCTTCTGGGCCATTCCCAAGGCTCTTGCATCCAGAACCCTGAGTAATCTCCCTCAGAGTCTGAGGGGAAGGAGTGGTTCAGGTAGTTTGACTTGTCTGACACATGTTGCACCTTGAACCCCCTTCTGGGGAGATGAGCATAGAATACCACATGAAAACTGCTAGAAGGTGATGGATCGTGTCAGATGCTACAAGGAGGTCAAGTAGGATGAATATGTCTAAGGAAAGACCATTAGTTTTGGCAATTAAGAGATCAATTATTGATCACTTTGGAGAGAACAATTTCAATTGAGTGATAATGTTGAAAAACAGATTACAGAGGCTTTAGAAGAGGGTGAAAGGAAGGGAAATCAAGGCAAATGTAGACATCTTTTTCAAATAGTTTGAGCAGGAGAGTAAAGTTACAAGACTATAATTAGCAGGGATGGTAGAATCTAGAATTTCTTTCTCTCCTTTCTCTCCTTCTTTCTCTCTTTCCTTCCTTCCTTCCTTCTTTCCTCCTTTCCTTCTTTCCTCCTTTCCTTTCCTTCTTTCTTTCTTTCTTTCTTTCTTTCTTTCTTTCTTTCTTTCTTTCTTTCTTTCTTTCTTTCTTTCTTTCTTTCTTTCTTTCTTTCTTTCTTTCTTTTTCTTTTTCTTTTTCAGGATAAGGAAGAATTGGGCATGTTTGTAAATAACCAGGGAAATAATCCTCAGAGATTTAAGATTAGAGGACAGTGTTCTGCAAAAGAGGGATGATAGGTACATGTGGAGGGATTGGCCTTGAAAAGGAGCAAGACCTCCTCTTCATTTGAGACTAAAATGAAGAAAAAATAGTTAGGAATGTTGTGAGATGAGAAGGGTTTGAGGGGGGAAAGAAGCTCAATGAGAATGGCCTCATTTTTTTTTTTTTTTTTTTTTGGTGAAGTATGAGAAGAGGTCCTTAGCTGAGAGGGAGAATGGAGAGCATGCTGTGAGAGGTTTGAGGAGATAAGAGAAGGCTTGGAATAAGTTGCTGTGGTGAGTAGCAGAATTGATTAAAAAAGAGCAAAAGGATTGCCTTGTTACAATAAGGGTTCAATTGGGATTGTTGGAGAATCATTTTTTAAACTGTGTTTGATTCTTTGTGACCCCACTTGAGGTTTTCTTGGCAAAGATATCGGAGTAGTTTGCTACCATTTCCTTCTCCAGCTCATTTTGCAGATGAGGAAACTGAGGCAAACAGGATTAAATGACTCGTCCAAGGTTACCCAGCTACTAAGGGTCTGAGGGCAGAATTGAATTTGACTCTAGGCCAGGAATTCCACCTACTTGGCTATCTAAGGTCCTTCAGTTGGGATTATAATATACATAATAAGCATAAATTAGTAGTGGATTTAGTTAGCATTTCTTTGTTCAGTTCTGTTTAACAGCATGTGAGTAGGAATGAAGGAGTCAGGAGTAATCTGGAGTTGAAGTTTAGCAAAACATTTAACAAAGGACAAGGAAAGGAAAGATTTGAGAGTAGAAGAAAGTGTGGTGTCAAATTGCTGCATCAAGGGGGAGGGATGAGAAGGGAGGTCATTGTCTGTAATGGTGGTTGCTTGGAACAGTCAAATGAAGTCAACAACAAGCATTTATGAAGTGCCTCTCATTTGCTATTTATGAAGTACCCATTGCTATGCTAAGCCCTGAGAATACATAGAAAGGCAAAAAAAACAAAACACTGGTCTCTATTCTCAAGGAGTTTACATAATTTAAGGGGAGGGGATATATATACCACTATGTACAATGATATATAAACAAGATAAATTAGAGATTATCTCAGAGGGATTATCCTCAGATTTAAAAGGAATGGGAAATATTTAGAAGGGGGGCATTTAGTTGGGACATAAAAAAAGCCAGAGAAGCCCTGAGATGAAGAGGACAGAGAGAATTCTAGAATATCTAATAAAAATGCCCAGAGGAGCTGGGATGGAGTATCATGAGTAAGAAAACAAGCAGCACAGTGTCATTGTATAACAGAATATATGGCAGGGGGACAAAAACAAGGGAGTAAGGTGTAAGAGGACTGGAAACATAGGAAAGAATCAAGTTGTGAAGGGCATTAAATGCTACGCAGAAAATTTTATGTTTGATGCTGGAGGTTATAAGGAAACATTGGAGTTTATTGAATGGGGTGGGTGTTTAGGGTAAAGAGACTGATTACATGATAAGACTTTCACTTTAGGGAAAAATCAATTGAATAGCTGAGTAGAGAATGTACTAGAGTGGGGAGAGACTTGAGGCAAGAACAACCAAATGGTTGTTTTTAAGTCCAATGAGGTGATGAGGACTGCACCATAGCAGTTAGTGCCAGAGGAAAGAGAGATGTAGGAGAGATATGAAGGTAGAATTAACAGGATTTGGCAACTGATTAGATATGGGGAGTCAGGAAGAGTGAGGAGTGGGGAATGACACCTAGGTTGCAAGTGCCAATGATTAGGATGTTGCTGATGTTTTCCACAGTAATGGGAAGTTAAGAACAGAGAGTTTGAAGGGAAAGATAATGAATTCAATTTTGAACTCATTGAGTTTAAGAATGTTCAATTCGAGATGTCGAATAGACAGTTGGAATTGTGAGGCTTGAGGTCAAGAAAAAGGTTAGAGCTAAACAAATAAACTGAGGGGTAGAGATATGAGAGGGCATGGTGAGGAAAAAGAATATTATAACAGAAGAATAGCAAAGCATAGAAATATGATGATAAAAATGGAAGAATATCATAATGTAAGAATAGCAAAGCATAGAGATAATGATAGAAGATAGTTTTTATTCCAATAAAATAATTTTGGAGTTCTTGAATATATAACATCTGTAGATGACTGCAAGATCAAGGGGTATGAGCATACTTGCATGACTGAAGAGTCATGAGAGTTGAGTAGATCTGAAAAGTTTAAAGTATTTGAGGATACATCAACATATATGTTGAAATCCTCCATGTTGAATGCTAGGGGAGCCATCTACTAGGGGCTGCTGGGGATCCAATTCTGACCAGCAAAATAGATCCCTTCATGTGAGAAGATACTGATACAAGGAGACTGAGAGGCAGTTGCATTCTCTGACCTCTCTTCTATTTCATTCCCAATTTACAAGCAACATTTGCAACAGTATAAAGGATGATTTGCAATTCCTTCAAGTGTGTTATAATTCACAACTGTGGGGGCTTTAGGAGAACCAACCCGCCCCTTAATGGTACAGTTCTCTTTAACTGTTTACAGGCTCTCAGTTTGGAACTTTAGTGTGGTCCTCAACAGTTGAAGACAGGAGTTGGAAGAGAGAGGAAGAGTGCTTTATCAGGTAGTGAATTCATTGAGAAAGGAGAGAGAAGGTCCTTGGTATGGGTTTGGATAGGGTGATAAATTTGGATAGTGAAGATTCTAAAGGAAAAAAGGTTTCTAAGTGATGATTTGGAGGCTATTTTTGAAGAAAAACTCCACTGCCTTTTGGAGATTTCGAACTGGGTATCTCATAGACTGAATATTTCAAACTGAACTCATCTTTTCACCCAAACCTCCTATCTTCCTAACTAGTCTTTATCACTGTTGGGAGGAGGAGAGGGGAGAAGAAAAGCATTTATCAAGCACCAAATTTATTATGTGCTAGCCACTTTACAAGTAGTTCATACCATCTTCCTCTCAGTCATCCAGCCTAGGGTTTTTTTCAATTCCTCACTCACCTCCACCCACCCCTATCTAATCAGTTAAAACCTGTCCTTTCTGTCTTTTTAACATGTCTGTTCTGACTTTATTTCACTCTTCATTTCACACCTGGACTATTTTAATAGACTACTGGTTGGGGTCCTGTCTTAAATCTTTTCCCACTCCAGTCATTTATACATTCATCTCTCATTAATCTCCTAAAGCACAAGTATGACCAGTAGTATCCTGTTCAGTCAACTCCAGTGGCTGCCCATTGCTTCTAGAATCAAATATAAAATCCTCTGTCTGGCTTTTTAAAGCCTCTCTATATTTGGACTGATTCTACCTTTCTGGTCTTCTTATATAATTGGTTTATGAAGTGGATACAGCACTGGATCTGGAAGCAATAAGATCCAGTTCAAATTAGACCACAGACATTTAACTAGCTGTGTGACTCTGGGCATGTCCCTTAACTTCTATTTGCCTCTGTTTCCTCATCTGTAAAATGAAGAAAATAATAGCACATACATCTCTGGGTTGTTGTAAGGATAAAATGAAATACAAATACAAACATGTAAAGCACTTTGCCAACTTTGAAGCACTATATAAATGCCAGCTATTTATCAACATCATTATACCTTACACCCCTTTCTCTTACTCTGTGATCCAGAGACACATTCTTCACAAGAGATAGTCCATCTCCAGACGGAGCATTTTCAGTAGTGATAGCCAAAGAATGGTCACACGCATTCCTGGGAATGCCAACTACATCGCCTGGTTTCCTGAACTGTCAGCTAAAGTTTCACCTTTCTTTCATAAAAAGCCTTTCCCCAATCCTTCTCAGTTTTGGATCCTTTCCTCTCACATTATCTTCTTATTTACTCTCTATACACCTGTTTTGTACACACTTGTTTGCATGTTGCCTTCTCCTTTAGACTTTAGAGCTCTTGGAGAACGGAAGAATTTTTTTTAGCTCAATGCTTGCACACAGTAGGAGCATACGGACGATCTGATTTACAGAAGCTGATGCTATTGGTTTTGTCCTATGTCCTCTGTCCAAAAAAAACAACAAACTTCATTTCATGTGGCATTTTGGTCATCACACAGTGCAGTGTAGCCTACATTGGACCAATCATCTAACTTCGTTGTGCCTCCATTTCCTCCTCTGTAAAATGAGAATGACCTTACAATCCTTTCCAGCACTAAAACAAAGATCCTATTACTGAGGAAATCCTATTACTGAGAAATTTAGATGCCTATGTGAGATACTAAAGGATGAAGAGATAGGCCAGTTCCCAGAAGAACTTAAGAAACCTTTACAGGTGAAATCAACATATCTTAGGTAGCATTCGTTATAGGAAAATTTGCAAATTAAAAAATCTACGTTTATTCCCGAAGCAGGCACAAAATAGATATAAGGGTAGTTTTATTAGCATCCCACATTTGCATCACATTGATCCAAGCAGTCTCTGAAGGAGTTGATTTTGGTTGGGCAATATTTGGCAGGGGGTTTCGAGCCAAATCCCGAGTCCAATAGATCCACAAGTACAGTGCTGACCATTCCCTCAGGACTCGTCCTTTCTCCGTAACTCCATCACTTCCCACAACATCGCTCCTGGTTAGCTCTCAGGCCTCCTCCCGTGCATCCCGCCCACTTCTGCCAGAGAGGGAGAGTGCTTAAATCGGCCGGACTTTCTCAGGATAAAGGGAGGCAAGAAAGCGAGAGGATTCAGAAGGGAAAAGGGAACAGAGGGAGGGAACGGATTGCATACTGAGGCTGGGGGTCAGGGAGTCAGGTGAGACCTCGGTAGGGAGGAGAGAACCCGGAGCGGGGGAAAAAGGAAGAAAATGAGAAGAGCGGAGCCGAGAGGACCTGCCTGGAGAGGACCGGACTGAGGCGAGGGAGAGGAAGGAATTGGAGAGTGAGGGGGGATGGGGAAGAGGAAGACCCGCGAGGGAGGACGAGAGCAGGGACGAACTGGAGGGGGAAGGGGG
>JAJPUD010001394.1:397077-422405 GCA_023553655.1 Myrmecobius fasciatus | reverse complement strand
CCCCCCCCCAGTCCCGAGCGGGCCGAGCCACGGGGCCCAGAGGAGCGCCCAGAGCAAGCTGCTCCCTCTGTGCTCGGCTCGATGGGGGAGGGGGCGGGGGCGCGAGCCTGGAGTCTAGAGGGGGCTGGGGAGAAGCAAGCCTCGGTTGCGGCCCCCATCCCCTTGGTGAGAGTGCAGGCATATATCTGGGCGTTCATTGTGTTGATGGAGACACTCGCGCGTGGACGTGTGTTTGTTTTATCTGATCTTTGGGGGAAGGATTGAGTCCTTAAGAGGTGAAATGGGTGTTAAGATATCCCGGTTGTTTAGTGACTTCTCACCCGTTCGTGATGCTGCGGTTGTGGAGGCTAGACACGTTTTCGAGGGGAGCCCCGAGACCCCACAGTGTGAATGGTGGCATGAAAATAAATGAAGGAGTCTCCTCTAGTAGCAATTTGGCTATCTTCCTCTTAGGCTAAGTGACCCATGGGGCAGGCTGGTTGGACGTGGGCATGAGTTTCTGGTGAAGTCCTGTCTCTCGAACTGGCTTAGGGTTATTTCCTCATGATTTGAACAAATAATTGTAATTGTATATTGTTGGAATAAGGGTCTTTGAAGTTATCCTACCCAAGCCCGCAATCATTAAGCACCAACTGTGGTTAGGGCTGAGAATCAGCATGGCGGAGACACTAGGGTCTCTCAAAACATTACACACCACCACTGCCGTCTGTTTTTGTGCTGGCACACTAAAAATGTGTGCAAAAAATAAAAATAAAGTTTTATTGTATTTTAAAATTTAAAAACTGTTCTTAGCTCTCTGACCACTTAAAACTGGGGACTGCAGGATTTGGAGTTTGGAAGTTCTAAGTTCAGGTTCTTCGATTTGCTCTTTCACCCGTTTTTTAGGACTAGATTAATTTTCAATTAACTTTTGGTCTGTTTTCTCCTGGCCTTATATTGCATGTGATTTTTATTGCATCATGATCTGAAAAAGATGCATTTGCTATTTCTGCCTTTCTGCATTTGATTTTGAGGTTTTTATGCCCTAACACATGGTCACTTTTTCTATAAGTTCCATGAATTGTAAAGAAAAAATTAAACTCCCTTCTGTCTCCATTCAATAGTTCAGGTTCTTCTCCAGATACTCCATCTTACTGTATCCTGGCCTCTCTTCAAAATTTTACTTTGCTGAATAGTTGCTAATCTGCATTGGTCCTAGGAATTCTCTTCTCTTATGAAATCCGTGCCAGAACAGGAAAAAAAAATTCCCTATGCATTGTGATGGGAGGAGGGGATTCAAAGGCCAAATGAAAAGTTTATACATTTTAGGAGCATACAACCTATTAGTTTTTTTTTTTTAATTTATTAAGGACCCATTAGGTGGGGAGCTCTGTACTAAGCACTGGGGATACATAGAAAGGCAAAACTATTTTTAAGTACTTTGTGCCTGGTACTATGCAAAATATGGAATACCTTTACTAAGGAGAAAGACTTATCTTTGTCCTCTAGGAGCGTACATTTTAATGAGTTTGGTGGGGATGGCTCCTAAAGGAAGCTAAAAAATGTGGATCGAAGGGAGAAGTTGAGCAGTCGAGTTTGGGAGCTGGTGGAGAGTTGAGTGCATTCTATTGAATAAATAAGAGTGGCTTAGATTTCTTAATAGGGAGATCCTGGAAGGAACTAGACCCTGCCCACAAGGAACTCACCTTCTAACGGATGAGACCACTTGCAAAATGCCTATGTATAAACAAAGAGATATTCTGCATAAATTGAAAATAACACCAATTGGGAAGGCATTGTTAATGAACAGGAATCCAGAAAGTTTCTGAAAATGGTGAAATTTTAATTGATACTTGAAGGAAGGTAGAGGCGGGATGAAGGAGAGAATTCCAGATATGAAGGGCCAGAGAAAATGCCCAGTCAGTAGAGGGGGTGCCATGTATCTGGAACAGCCAGCAAGCCAGTGTCTTTGGATTGTAGAATATTTGGAGAAGGTTCAAGTGTATGAAGACTGGAAAGCTAAGAAGGGGCCAGATTATAAAGGACTTGGAATAACAGGATTTTATAATTGATGTAGAGGAAATAGGGATTATTTATTAAATGGGGAGGAGGGAATATGTGATCAATTCTTCATTTTCAGAAGATCAATTTTACACTTAAGTAAAGTATGGATTACAGGAGGAAGAGACATGAGTCAGGGAGAACACCCAGCAGGCCATTTCAGTAATGGGATTGTGGCAGTGTCAGAGAAATTTACATGTAAGAGACACTAATAGTAAAAGCTATTTGTAGGAGGTGGCACACAAATTGATCTTTGCCAGAAACTAAAGATTCTTAAAGAGGTGGATTTGGAAAAGAGAATACATTGTAAGAATAGGCAATAACTTAATGCTTTTATTAATTTCTGCAAAATAGGAGGTAAAATAATGAATTCATGAAAATAGGTAGACCTCTAATTGTATAGTACCTGAAGGGGAATAATGTGAAATATGCCAGGAAAGCTAGACTGAAGCTAAGTTTTTAAATGCCAAACAAGAGTTTGTATGAGCAATTGAAAATTACTGAGCATTCCTGACCATAGGAACAAAGAACAAAGATTAAATTTTCACTGCTGTTTGGCAGATGAATTTGAAAGTGTCAGAGACTGTGTTTCCCAATTATGAGATTGCTGCAAATGTAATGGTCTGGGGGCCCTGAACTCTGGTGCTGACATTAGTGGAGAAAGGGATGGACCCAAAAGATGTGGAAGTAGAATCGGCCAGATTTGGCAACTTCTAGGAAATGAGAGAGGGAGGAAAATAAACAGTGGAGGATCTCTTAGGTGGTAAATCTGAGTTATGAAAAGCAATCTGTTTACTTATGGACATTATGTTTTGGATATATTGAATTTTTCTAGAGACCTATTGTAGGAGATGCCCAACAATTGTTATTTATTCCTCAATACAAAGATTAAATTTCTTCTACCACATCCTTGAAAAGCAGCCATTTGCCCTATACTTTACTACCTGATAAATAATGCTTTTACTTCTTAAATTTCTTGTTTTGGGTAGTGGGTGTCTGTTCTATACCAGTGATTTTGTTGGCATAGGGAACTTTTCAGTGTTCAAAGACCCATGAATTTCAGCAGTGGTTTTTGAATTAGTCTTGATTTTATTTATTTTTTAAATCCTGGACTTGAACACACAATAGGAACACACAACAGAAGAGTTGTATGTAGAATTGTGAATCTATATTTTATACAACTTGTTTTTCAAGATATAATACAATTATTTTAAAAGCTGTTCTGTTTTCTGTTACCCTCTGACTTTTCCTTCTGTTCTCTTCTGGACATTTTGTTTTAAAATTTACTGATCTCTCTCTCTTTTTTTTTTTAAATTTTTCTTTCACTTTATTACTAGGCCCCACTCCCTCAAATCTTCATGAAAAAAAGAATGGTTGGGGGAAGAAAAACATCCTTCTAACACAGGCAGAACTAATTCTCATATGGGCTGTATCTGAAAATGCACGTCTCATTCTGTACCTTTATTCTATAATATGCTTTATCAGGAAGTAAGGAGCATGTTAACTCTTATATCCTTTGGAATGAGGACTCATAAATCCATTAAATTCAGTTCTTAAATCTTTAAAAGGAATTGAGTGATTTTTCTTACAATATTATTTGTTACTTTATAAATTGTCATTTTACTTTTCATCAGTTCATATGTTTTCTCAGATTTCTCTACAACCATGTCTTTCATCATTTTTTAAGGCACTATAGTGTTTCATTAAGTTCATGTTGCAGTTTGTTCAGCCATTACCCACATGATGAACACCTTAGTTTCTAGCTCTTTGCCACCACAAAAAAGCTACTTATAAACATTCTTGTATTGTAGTGATTGAAATCTGAAAATAAGTTTATTAGCAAAGCAAGCATTTGCCAGTAAATGGGGTCCAGGCTTTTCAGTTAAGTAAGACCCCCCCCTGACAGTTAAGGCAGTTCTTTTTTTACACTCATAAAAGAACTTAGATATGACAAAGAAAGGATCACAATCTATAGCAATTACAATTGGTTTGAGTGGGGATTTTGTACAGCCTTAGGCAACACAACAACTTCCTGGAATATCTGACATCTGTGCTTCAATGAAATACATTTGACCTTTCAGGTAAGCTCCTAAAAGTGGATAGTGGGTGACTTACAAGGATAAGATAAGGAACTAAAGGCTTTTCCAGTTTATTAAACATTTAATGAGGGAGAAGAGTAACTTGTAAAAACCTTATTAATGAAATAGAGTAGTATGTCAGATTTTAATATCACATTGGATTTCTTTTCTTGAACTGCCTGTTTATATCCTTAAGACCATTTATCATTAAAGGAATGGCTTTTTAAAGTTTTAAAAACTTGAATGAATTTCTTATAAATCTTGGAAATGAGATCTGTAGCACAGAAACATGCTTTAAGAGATTTTTCCCATTTGTTTCCCACTTTTGTGTAAAATCTTTTCAGGTTTATGTAGTCAGAATTATCCATTTTATTTTCTTTTAGATTTATACTTAGATCTGATAAGTAATTTTTTCCATGTTTCTCTTAATTTTTTTGTGAAGTGGTCAGAATTACTTTTTGAATATATCTTTTACTTAATACAATTTTATTTTCTGTTTGTCATCATTCTGATCCTCTCCATATAGGTGGGAACTGGTGTTCATATCTCCATTCTTTTTTCAAAGCTTTTTTAAAAGATAGTATTAATTTTTCTTTAATATGAATACATGAAAATAGGAACCAGACATGTATGTATGTACGTATGTCATATTTTGTTGAAATTCACCTTTGATTTAATAAAGTAAAATTCTAATTCTTATGGAACATGTTAGATCCTTTTTTCCTTCTACTTCCTTGTGCACTCCAAAGGAATGACTTTCTTTTTTTTTTTTTTTTTTGCTTTTTGCTGAGGCAATTGAGGTTAAGTGACTTGCCCAGGGTCACACAGCTAGGGAATATTAAGTGTCTGAGACCAGATTTGAACTCAGGTCCTCCTGACTTCAGGGCTGGTGCTCTATCCACTGCACCACCTAGCTGCCCCTAGGAATGACTTTCTTAAAAAATTATGCTATAGATTCCTTCTGTGCACTTTATATACCATGTAATGTATTTAAGATCTGACAGTAAACAATTATTTTACTTCAACTTTGAAGAATTTAAAACTTGGTTTTCTTTGCAGAGTTTCTCATTGCTATTTGTTTAAGGTCATGGAAGTTATGATTGATACAGGTGATCTTAAGAGCCTTTTCTTGGCTTATTAACATCCATTTAAAAATAACAGTAGTGGGGGCAGCTAGATGGCGCAGTGGATACAGCACCAGCCCTGAAGTCAGGAGGACCTGAGTTCAAATGTGGCCTCAGACACTTAATACTTCCTAGCTGTGTAACCCTGGGCAAGTCACTTAACCCCAATTGCCTCAGGAAAAAAAAAAATATTAATGGTAGTGTTCTGGTAAGATGCTTAGTGCATTCTAATAATACATGCATTCAGACAGTGATAAGTGCAATAAAAAAATCTATAAAATTTCATCTACATAAAACAAGGTATTTTGGTATTTTGTCTATCTTCCTCTTTTCAATTAGAATCATAATGCATCTTACATCTTTTGTTGACTTTAGCTGACTGAATATTACGAAAATACATTCTCTGTATTGGGCTTTAAATCAAGCTAATAAAGGGAAAGGAGGATTGATTTCATAAACAAAAATATGTGCGTATTATGTGCATATAGAAATAGATATCTACTTGATATTCAAAAGATTGACCTTCCCCTCCTTCACCCCAAATAATTAAGGCAGAATAGAAATAGGTAGAGAAAAAACTTTGTTGAAATAGTTTCTTCCCATAACTGTAAGTCCTCTTTGTTCCTTGCTATTGTTTTTGTCTCTCTTCAGTTCATTATCCTGCCCAGAGCAAAAAGTGTTTTAAACCATCCCTGCCTTAATCTCTTTGCCTCTTTTTGTCCATAATTTCTGTAATCATTATAATCACCTGGGACATAGCTACAATGAATAATGAGCACTTGTTTTAGTTAATAGTCATATTAAAAATTAGAATTAGTATTTGTCTTTCTCAGGGATCCCTCAACTATGGTGATATGTCCCTTGAACCTAGTATAATGGAAAGAGCATTAAGACCCAGCTTTTAATACTTGGGTTTAAATGTTTACTAGTTATGACTTAGGAAAGTCATTTTTCCTCTTTGAGCCTGTTTTCTTTTTGATAAAAAAAAAGTGTTGGATTTCATAAAAAAAATTTTTTTCCTAATGTATCTCTTATTTCTCCTCTAAGAAAACTATCCTTTACAACCAAAAAAACCAACCAAACAAAAAGCAAACGAGGGGAGGGGAACAACAGTTGAGCAAAATTGGCTCAACAAATCAAAACTGTGTCCTGCATACATGTAATTTACCCTTACCCCATAATCACATCTCTACAGAGAACTTGTGGCAAGCATAGGTTCTTTTTTCTTTTCTGAGTGGATATGGACCATTATAATTGCATAGTATTTGGTTTCATTGATTTTTTTTGTTTCATTTATATTTATCTTCAGGTATTCCCCCCCCCCCATTTCGAATCAGTTTGTATAAAAATTTCTGATTGTGTTGTACAAATTCGTTATTTCTTACAGTTCGATAATCTAGCTCATTCATATATTATAATGTTTAGCTGTTCTCCAATCAGTGTGTGTCTATTTTGTTTTCAACTCTCTTGTTCCACAGAAAGTGCTGCTATATATTTTGGTGTGTAATGGGGATTTTTATTTCTTACTTTTAGGTGCAAGACAGAACTCAAATCCCACCTTCTACAAAAAGGCCTTCTGCAATTCTCCCTTTTCTCTCCCTCCTCCCACTGCTAGCTTCTCCCTGCTAGTTCCTTCCCATTGAGATTTCACCTACTTGTATTGATTGTATGTACCTTATATGTAAATTGTTATTTGTATTTTGCCTCTCCCAATAGAATGTGAGCTTCTTTTTTTTTTTATAAAGCTTTTTATTTACAAAACATATGAGTGACCTTTCAACATTGACCTTTGCAAAAAAAACTTTTTTTTTCCCTAAGCCTTTCCCCTCCTTCCCCCCACCCCTAGATGACAGGTAATCTAATACATGCTAGATAGGATAAATTATATGACAAATACAATACATGTATACATATCTATACAGTTATTTTACTGCACAAGAAACATCAGATCTAGAAAGAGAAGAAGAAAAAAACAACCTAAGAAGGAAAACAAAATGCATGGAAATATTCACAGAAAGCATTAAAATGCTGTGTTGTGGTTCACTCTCAGTTCCCACAGGCCTCTCTCTGGATGTATATGACTATCTTCATCGCAGCACAACTGGTTTGAATCACATCATTGTTGAAGAGAACCATGTCCATCAAAATTGATCATCATATAGTCTTGTTGCTGTGTATAATGTTCTCCTGGTTCTGCTGATTTCACTCAGCATCAGTTCATGCAACTCTCTCCAGGCCTCTCTGAAATCCTCCTGTTGGTCATTTCTTACAGAACAATAATATTCCATAACATTCATATACCATAATTTATTCAGCCATTCTCCAATTGATGGGCATCTTTTTAATTTCCAGTTTCTTGCCACTACAAAAAGGGCTGCCACAAACATTTTTGCACATGTGGGTCCCTTTCCCTCCTTTAAAATCTCTTTGGGATATAGGCCCAGTAGAAACACTGCTGGGTCAAAGGGTATGCACTGTTTGATAACTTTTTGAGCATAGCTCCAAATTGCTCTCCAGAATGTGAGCTTCTGAATGTAGGGCCTGTTACTTGCTGTTTTTATGTGCTTACAACATAAATGCTTAATAAATAAATGCTTGTCGCCTGACTTTCAGCATTTGACACTGTTGGCTCATTTTTGGCTTTCTTGACAGTTTATTCTTGGTAAGCACTTGCTTACTACTCCTCCTACTTGCCTGACCCTTCCTTCCAGCCTCCTTTGTTGGGTCATTGTGACCCTAGCCAAAGATCCAGCAAAGGAAACTAAAAAAGTAAGTCTGCTATGTGAGAGAACTGGGAGGAAGCAGTGTTAGGAAAACCAGAAAAAGTAATGTAGTATAAAGAAGAATACTGCATCATCAACGGGGAGGCACTGAAGATTGAAGACTGTGCAAAGGCCATTAGATAGAGTGACTAAAGTGACTTTAGTGACTAAAGACTGAAGCTTAAGTTCACTAATGGGGTTGGAAGCTTGGAGATAAAATGATGGCAACCAGTGTGGAGTACATTCTCATGGAGTTTAGCATAAAAGCTTAGCATAAAAGGGTGAAGAATAATAAGGTGAGTGTAATCCAATCAATTGTGTGGTTTTTAAGGATTAGGGAGATTTAGCCATGTTTGTGGATAGTTGAAGTTGGGAAGCAGCCAGTTCAAGACAGTGTGAGAGAGATGATGAAATATAGACTGATCCTCTGGAGAAGGGTGAAATGGGATAGAAGGTGTCTTAGCAAGGAGAATGCCTACCTCTTTGTGTAAGATGAGAAGGGAAGAAGAGGGAGGTACCTGTGGAATGGCCTCAGTCTTTTTGATGAAGTAAATAAGGTTTATTTACCTTAATAAAACCCTTTCAGGTGGAAGGGGAGATATATGAAAGGATGAAAAGGTTTTGAATAGTTTCAGTGGTGAGGTTAATGATTTTGGGAGATGTAAAAGGGGATTGCCTTGTTGAAGTGAAGTCTCAGTTGAGATTATATAATATAAACTTGCAGTTTCAGTCTTCTCTAGTCACAGAGAGGTACAGTTAGCACTGTTCTACTTACTACTTTATGTGTCTTCTTTCAAAAGTATGTGAAAATTTAGTTGGGAGGGGAAAGTATTATAGGAATTTTTATCTGAAATTAGGTTTTGTCAAGCCATTATCAGAGAAAGAAGGCCAAGGAGCAGTAGACTTGATTTTATTTATTTATTTACTCATTTATTTATTTGTTTGTTCGTTTATTTATTTATCTATCTAATTTATTTATTGCTGAGGCAATTGGGGTTAAGTGACTTGCCCAGGGTCACACAGCTGTTACATGTCTGAGACCAGATTTGAACTCAGGTCCTCCTGACTTCAGGGCTAGTGCTCAATCCACTGCGCCACCTAGCTGCCCCAGTAGCCTTGATTTTAAAGACAAGAATTAAGATTGTACCTAGTACAAGAGCTATAGTGTTTGAGAAAGAATTGAGGAATAGAAGGATTGAGGGTTACCCTAAGAATGAAAAACAAGATTAGGGAATGATAAAGCAGAATGAAAGTTGGAATATTTCTTAAAAAGTTATGATTGAATAATAGAATTTCAGAAGTTCTGAAGGCAGAAGTGTGATATTCATGGGTGATGGCAAGATCAAGATGGCCATTTCTTTGTGTCAGTAAGGTAGAGTGGAGAAGTAAGTCATGAATAGTGAGAATATTGAGAATTTGGTAAGCTAGGGTACTTGAAGGAATATCTATGTAGTTTGAAATTCCCAAATGTAAGGACAAGAGTTGATTGAGAGACTGAGCCTGGTAGGAGATTGTCCTAGGGGGTCAGTTATTCTGGTCTGAGTCTGAGTCAGGCCTGTCCCTTGATAGTTGAATTTCAGGATTATAGGAAAGTGAGACACTGGTATATAAAGTTGAAAGATTTATGCAGCCATACCAGGTAAAGGCTTATTCAATAAGGATAGACATTGAAAAACTCCTTGAGTTTATTTACCTGAGAGAAGCACTTACAATCTACCAGCCAAACATCTGAGAATTCCTTCCTTCAGCTTCTTTTGACTTTGTACTCAGGAAATGAAAAAATGATAGTAACAGTTCCTTTGTTCCCTGAGATAACCAAATCTTGAGAATTGTCTGAATTGTTTTAAGGAAAAACTAGCCCGTGGGGGAAGGTGTTAGGACATTGTTTATACTTAATCATTATATGACAGTTACTTGATTGGGTAATTAATTTAGCTTGAATAAAATCTCAAAGAAAGAGAAGTTATTAAATGAAAGTGGTAGAAAGATTACATTGGAATTGGGGAGCATGGAGCTTTCCCATTTTTCTATCATGAACATTAAGACAGGATGGTATGATTTGCAACCAGTACTGAAAGCTGGCCAAGGGAAGCAGTGTCATCAGCAAGTCTTAAATTCAGAATATTGAGGTAAGAAAGGAAAAGGTTTAAGGTGAAAGCAAAATAGACATTCCAAAGAACACACTTAGAAGGAGGATCTATTGTGAGACACAGGGGTGATAGAAGAGTTAAATGAGGGTGAGGATGAGGAGAATGGGAGTTGTGCCAATATTAAGATAGTTGTATCATTGTAGAAACCATCTGCTACCAATGGCTTGCTAAGTCCAACAATATCCTAGGAACAGTCCCTCCCAGTTCACCAATCACATCTTCATCTCAGTATATAAAAGCAATTGGATAAGTAATTACTGTGGAGAAGGGGCTAAACCATCCCCACCAACTGCTAAATGTTTTCTCCTCCTAGAGGAAACAATCAACCCATTTGAAGCAGCAAGGAGAGATTAAAGGTTGTATTTGTCAGGTGAGTTTACAACGTCATCACCTCAACCATTACTTTCCCTCTTAACTACAAGGAAGTAAATCAGAACCTTGGCTAAAAGCCCAGGAAATAGTAGTCTTCCACTACTTTTAGCACAGCTTCTGGAAACATCATTCTGATGGAAGAAAGCCCTATGGAAATGCTACCTGGGAACTATTTATACAACTGAAGCTCCCCTCCTTAGCAGTTGCAACTACTAGAGACCTTTAAAAAGAATATTCTCTGGGAGGATTCTGGAAAGATGGCAGAGTAGTGGCAAATTTCAAGCTCTTTTGATTTCTACCACAAATAGAACAAATTTGTACCTCAGGGCAAACATAGACTAGTGAAAAATCAAGAAGATTTGGGGTAGAACAGGGGTCCTCCTGATATAACCCAAGATCTGAAGACCCAGACAGAGCTCTTATTAACCGATGAGTGAATCTGGAACCTTGGTTGATTGGGTACACCAGGCCCAGCTGTGCTGGCTATTGTTGCTCTGGGCGAGAATGAACCAGCCACACCCATGAGTACAGAGGTAGTGGGACAGACACTGGAGGCTGTGGGTACTTGCTGGAGGGTGGAGCTCTTCTTGGTATGGGTCCCTGGTCAGAAGGGAGAGATCAGAAGCCAGAGATAGCGTTTCCCTCCTCCCCAATATTAGAAGTGCTTATAGTAATAACTCTTATTTAAAAAAAAAAAAAAAAGAACCCCACCTACCATTTTCAGAGTACACTGAAGTAAAATAAGCTTCTATCCCCAAAGAGTAACGTGAAATGGTTCTTTGCACAGAGAGAATTCATAGAAGAACTTAAAACTTTAAAAAAAAATATTAAAAATCAAATGAGAGACATTGAGGGAAAAACTAAAAACAAAAACATCCAAGAAAAACAAGAATTATGGGGAAAAAAAGTTAACGAGGAGATAACAGTAGGAGGTAACAGTCTCAAAGACTAAATAACTTTGAAAATTAGAATTGGGCAAGGGTAAGCCAATGAAGCTATGAGAGACCAAGAAATAACAAAACATAAAGAATGAAAAAGTAGAACAGAATGAGAAACATCTAAGAAAAATGACAGCTTCGGAGAACAGATCAAGAAGAGAAGAAAATGTAAGAATAATTGGACTGCCTGAAAGTTGTGAAAGTATTGTGCCTTGACACAATAATGCAAAAAACAGTCCAAGAAAATTGTCCTGGAGTGATAAAACATGAGGGGAAAATAGAAATAGAAAAAAAAATCCACTGATCATAACCTCAACCAGATCCCTTATGGAAAACACAGAACATTATTGCCAAATTTCAAAACCCCCAGATTAAAGAGAACATTTTGCCAGAAACAAGGAAAAAAACACACAAAAAAACCAATTCAAATACGCTGGAGCCACAAGTAGAACTTAGCAGCAGCCAGACTGCAGGTCCTGGAATCATATCTATGGGCAATCAAAAGAACTAGACCTGTTGCCAAAAAATACCATATCTAGCAAAATTATTTATAATATTGAATGAAAAAAAAAAGGACATTTGATGAACTTGCAGATTTTCAGGACTTTCTATCACCTAACAATAGGAGGTAACAGTCTCAAAGACTAAATAAGTTTGAAAATTAGAATTGGGCAAGGGGAAGCCAATGAAGCTATGAGAGACCAAGAAATAACAAACATAAAGAATGAAAAAGTAGAACAGAGTGGGAAACATCTAAGAAAAATGACAGCTTTGGAGAACAGATCAAGAAGAGAAGAAAATGTAAGAATAATATGTAATAATACATATGTAACAATATGTAATAAATGTAAAAATAAACTTAATAGAAAATTTAACATATAAGAACCAAAGCCAAAGATCAATTTCAATGCAACATGGATAATTTTTTTTTAAAATATGGGGAATTTATAACATATGCTTGAGATTGACATCAACAATACAACCACTCCAAGAAATTGGAAAGTGGATGCCCAGGAGTTGGAGAATGGCTGAATAAGTTATGGCATATGGATGTTATGGAATATTATTGTTCTATAAGAAATGATGAGAAGGATGTTTTAGAGAGGCCTGGAGAGACTTACATGGACAAATACTGAATGAAGTGAGCCGAACCAGGAGATTATTGTACATGGCAACAGCAAGATTATATGATGATCAATTCTGATGGATGTGGCTCTTTCCAGCAATGAGATGACTCAGATCAGTTGCAATAATCTTGTGATGAAGAGAGCCATATACACTCAGAGAAGGACTGTGGGAACTGAGTGTGGATGACAACATAGCATTTTCACTCTTTCTGTTGTTGTTTGCTTGCATTTTGTTTTCTTTCTCAATTTTTTTTTTCTTCTTGATTTGATTTTTCTTGTGCAGCAAGATAACTATAAATATGTATACATATATTGAATTTAACATATATTTTAACATATTTAACATGTATTGGATTATCTGCCATCTAAGGGAGGAGTGGGGGGAAGGAGGGGAAAATTTGGAACACAAGGTTTTGCAAGGGTCAGTGTTGAAAAATTACCCATGCATATATTTTGTAAATAAAAAGCTTTAATAAAAGAAAAAGAAAGGGGTAAAAAACCCAATATGATCACTTCAAAGAAAGATTGGGGCAGATTTAAGGTAAAAATAGTAATTCTGTCATATAAATGATGCGCCAAGAAAGAATAGACACAGAGGCATTAGAGGGGGAAGGAGGGCTCATAGTTTTGAAAACTGTTCACATTGGGAATGGGTTAAATAGATCACATTACATATAGTGAATTTTGGAGGTATAACAACCTCCAAAATCCATAAAGAAATAAGGGAGGAGGTATGGATGGATGGGAAACAGTGTGTGGGAAGAAGACAAGGGAAGAGTCCATCGATGGAGGAGGTTACATCATAATAGCAAGGCAAATTAGGAGCAGAATTAAAGCAAAAGGTCAGCAGGGATGGGAAAGGGGTGTGTGTGTGTGTGTGTTGCATGTGCATATATATATATATATATGTATGTATGTATCTACATATGCATATATAAATATATCCTTTCTTAATTATAGCCTGCTTAGGGATGGAAGATGAAAGGGGGGGGAAGAAGAACTTAAAAGGGCACAGCAGAGAACAAAAGACAAACGACATGGATACTCATGAATATAATTTATATATATATATACACACAAATACATATATCTTCTACTGGGACAAATGTTTTCTTTTTTTTCATTTTATTTTGTATTTCTTTTCTGTTTTTCTTTGTTTCTTTCTTTTTTTTTTCTGTTTCTTTAAAGAAAATAAAACCAAAGTTTTATTTGTCATTGTCAAATGGCTAAACATCAGAAACAGAGGGTTTTTAACTATTAATAAGGATCCATTGCTTTCCTATTTTGTCATTGCATCCTAAGAACCACGGGGTTCATGTGATAGTAGATTTGACTGCCTGTTGAAGGATTATGGGAAGAAATGAAGAAGAGCCATTTGATCGATGAAGGTAGCAGTTTGAATCCTTGGAAGGAATTTTTTTTTTTTTTAATTTTATTTTATTTGCAAAACATATGTATGGGTAATTCTCCAACATTAACCCTTACATAGCTTTCTGTTACAAATTTTTCCCCTCAACTCCCCACCCCTCCCCTAGATGGCAGGATATCCACTACATGTTAATTATGTTAAAATACTTGACAAATCAAATATATGTATACATATTTCCAAACTTATCATTTTTGTTCAAGAAAAATCGTATCTACACCAACGACGTATCAGATAAAGGAAAAGCAATGTAAGCAAACATCAATCAAGAGTATGAGAATTATGTTGTGGTCCACATTTCACATCCCTCTCTCTGGATGTATATGGCTTTCTTCGGTGAACAATGGAAGTGGTTTGAAACATTTCATTGTTGAAGAGAGCCATGTCCATCAGAATTGATCGTCATATAGTATTGTTGTTGCCGTGTATAATGATCTCCTGGTTCTGCTCATTTCACTCAGCATCAGTTCATGCAAGTCTCTCCAGGCCTCTCTGAAATCGTCCTGCTGGTCGTTTCTTACAGAACAATAATATTCCATAATATTCATATACCATAATTTATTCAGCCATTCTCCAATTGAAGGGCATCTATTCAGTTTCCAGTTTCTAGGCACTACAGAAAGGGCTGTCACAAACATTCTTGCACATGTGGGGCCCTTTCCTTGGAAGGAATTTGTGAATGAATGAAGTGAATAAACCATTTAAGAATTGAGAAGATTGGAAACATCAGATAATTTTGTTTTCAATTGGTCAAGTGGTCAAGAATATTGGTTATTAAGTCTTAAGTGCTTCCTAGTTGAGGCAAACATTTCTTCCTCTTTTCTAGGCCTTGAGATAATGGTGTCAGGTCTGAGTATGGTTGCTGTTAAGGGCAGTGAAGAGAATCATCTGGTAAAGAAATGCCCTGTGTACTTAGTTGTATGCTGTCTTTTTATTTCACTGTTCCTAGACACTCTGATGATGAGAGGCTATGGCAGTTTTAGGTGGTAGCTCCATCTTCCTGAGACTTGAGTGGTTGTGATCACTGAAGACACATTCACCAGTTGAGAGTGGGCAACATATATGGAACCTTCTGTCTCTTTAAATAACTGTCTTAAGTATCAAGACACTGGTATTTCTGTTAGTAGTGTTATAGTCTTCAGTATATTAGTATGTGATAATCTTCACAGTATGGTTCCCACGTGGGATGAAGTACTGAAGTTGTTACAGTATACTCTTGTTCCCCCACCTTTCTCCATTTCTAAATTACAAATCCTTTACTTTCTGTAATTTTCCCTTTTTTTCTACTTCCCATCCCCAGATCTTTCTATTCCTTGGATATTTAGCAAATTAAGCTGCGTTCACCTGCTAGACATTTAGTTTGCATACTTTGAGTAGTGATTTACAGGCAGCTCAATGTTTGACACTTCATATGCTCATCTTCAGATAAGTGCCTATTCCTAGCTCTTCCTTCTCTTCCTTTCCCCATCTCTCCTTTATGTCTCCTTGTCATATGGCCTAGCCTTTTCATTAAAATTGAAAGACTTGATGTTTATTCTTTATATCTTTTCCATTTCTCAAGAATGTTTAACATCATTATACATCCTTCTGTCCTTTCCTCTGGTAACAGAAAGTCTTAACTAAAACTCCTCTCTCTTATTGTGCCTTTAAATCTGTACTTTCTTCCTTTTTTTTTCCACTATCACTCAACTGCCAAATCCCAAGCCTGGAAACTACCCTGGAAGAAGCAGCAGCAAGTCGCACAGAGGAGGAGATGAGAGGCAGCATGTGCCAAGCAAATCAAATTAACCTCACTATCTTAGCCACCATTTCCCCTAAGAGACAGCCTAGTACTCTGAACTGTAGAGTGATTGAGATATGGCCTGGCAGCTGCTCCTACAGGAGCTTACAGCTACCACCCAGTTAAAGAAGAACTAGAAAGAAAAGGTTTTGCCACCAAAGTCTTTGATTTTGTCAAATAGTCAAACATGAGAAACTGATATTTTATCAGTGGAATGATGTTAAGGAAGACATTTTGCCATCTGCTTTGCTGTTGTATCCTAAAGACCCTGAGACTTCCGTCACATTTGCAGTGGAAATTTTGAATATATATCTTTCCTTTCAAATATAAGCTCAATCTATTATGTAGAACTTGCTTTTTTGAAAATTATATCCAATTCAGTACATTTTAAAACCATCTTGATCTGTTTCTTGAAGTTCCTTGTGTTTTCTATACATTAAAAATATTTCAGTGATCCTCCTTTCTTTGCTACATTTTCATTATCATTTTTTTTCTTTTCCTGAATTGCTTCCATTTAAGAAAAACCACACAAAATCTTTGAAATCAATAAACTTAGTGATGTAAAACAAATCTACAAGTTTACCCCTGTAAAATATCTTACTGTGCACTAATTACCTCTACCTTAGAAAACCGGTAGAATGAATGTTCATTAATCTGGAGGAGTTGTGGTTGTCCATTGCATTAGCAACAACAATGGTAACTAATATTTACTTAGTGCTTACTCTGTTCCAGATTCTTTGTAAAGCACTTTATAGTTACCTCATTAAATCTTCACAACTACCCTGGGAGATATGTTCTGTTACAAATCCCATTTTCCAAAAGAGAAAAGGGGTTAACAGAAGTTGAGTAATTTGACCGGAGTCACTGGTCAGGAAATGTCTGAGGATAGGTTTGAACACAGTTTTTCCTGATTCTAGGTCTGGTGATCTATCTGTTTGTTGTGCCATCTAGCTGCAGCTGCCTGGGAAATGACTACAAAAGGATGCAATTCTTCAGTCCTCTGATCCAGACTAATAGCTCTTAAGTTTTTTAAAGTTTTTCTTTATTCTCTTTGTTCTCATCACTTAATTTTACAGTGCTTTATATTGTTTTTTTTTCTGATTCTATGACTTTTGTCATTTTTTGTCACAGTAATATATTACATTCATATTACATTATTTAGCCATTCCCCAATTTATGAACATTTTCATACCTTAACATTTTTCATTCATTGATTCTGTATTTTGATTGGATTTTTTTTCACTTTGCATCAGTTCCTGTAAATCTTCCCATGCTTTTATTTATTCCTTATGTTCATTGTTTTCTAAAGCAAAGAATATTTTTTCATTTTTTTATTGAAGTTTTTTATTCAAAACATGCAAGGGTAATTTTTCAACATTGACCCTTGAAAAAACCTTGTGTTCCAATTTTTCCTTCCTTCCCACCATCCCCTTCTCTAGATAGCATGTAATCCAATATATGTTAAACATGGTAAAAAATATATGTTAAATCCAATATGGGCATACATATTTATATTATCTTGCTGCATAAGAAAAATCAGATAAAATTTTGATGGACATGACTCTCCAACAATGAGAGGTTTCAAACCAGTTCCAATTGTTCAGTGATGAAGAAAGCCATCTGTACCCAGAGAGAGGCCTGTGGGATCTGAGTGTGGACCACAACATAGCATTTTCATGCTTTCTGTTGATGTTTGCTTACATTTTGTTTTCTCAGGTTTTTTTTTTTTTTTTCTTTCTAGATCCTATTTTTCTTGTGTGGCAAAATAACTATACATATATATATATATATACATATATTGGATTTATCATATATTTTTAACATACTTAACATGTATTGGACTACCTGCCATCTAGGGGAGAGGGTGGGAGGAGCGAGGGAAAAATTTGGAACAGAAAGTTTTGCAAGGGTCAGTGTTGAAAAATCACCCATGCATATATGTTTTGCAAATAAAAAGCTTTAATAAAAAAAGAAAACCGCTTTTATATGCAAAAAAATAGAAAAAGGAAAATCAGATCAAAAAGTGAAAAATAAAATAAAATTCAAGTAAACCACAACAAAAACTGAAAAAGCTTGTGTTATGATCCACCCTCAGTTCCCACAGCCTTCTCTCTGAGTGTAGATGGCTCTCATTATCAAAATCATTGGAACTGGCCTGAATCATCTCATTGTTGAAAAGAGCCATGTCCATCAGAATTGATCATCATATAATTTTGTTGCTGTGTACGATATCCTAGTTCTGCTCATTTTACTTAACATTAAGTTATGAAAACTTATATAGCTATTTCCTTATCAATAGGCATCTTTTAAAAAAAAATTTCCCCCAGTTCTTTACTAATATCAAAACTGGTACTACAAATCTTTTAGTGCATTTGGAGCCTTGTATATATATTTAGGAGTGGAATATCTATTTGTGAATATTTTACTCATATAGCATAATTCTGAATTATATTCTCAAATAGGTAAATTACTTCATTGTTCTACCAACTATACATTAATATGCCTAATTTTTTTTAAGTGGATAGATTCTCCGTTTTACTTTCAAAGCTGTTTTGTTTGAGAACTCCAGGTCTCAAGATCAACAAAAGAGAGGACTAGCTAGCTCAGGCAACTAGATGGCACAATGGATAGAACCCTGGGTCTGGAATCAAGAAAACCCAAGTTCAGATCCCATCTTAGACATCTGGGTACATCACTTAAACTCATCTCAGTTTTGTCAACTGCAAAATAATAGCATCTGGGTTGTTACGAAAATCTAACGTGATAATACTTGTAAAGTATCTAGAACATTGCCTGGCACATGATAGATGATACATAAATGTTTATTCTTTTTCCCTTTACCTCCCAACCATTCAGATTCCTTCAAAATAGGAATTATGTAGAACATAAAAAGCAGTTTCAACCACCTCTGTAGTCTCACCCCAAAAAGCATCCTTAAGTTAACAGGTCAGAGAGCTAACAACCTAATCGGTAAAAGGTTCTCTCCCCATTGTCATATTTGGGTAGAACTATACAGATCACCTCATAGGCTTGTAGCCGAACTTAGCCATACCCCTCACTCCAGCCACAGAAAGCCAAAACACAGACCCTTACTCTGGGTTAGCATTATAAGTATGGCAGCTTTTTTGAAAATTGTATCAGCCAAAGAACTGAGAAGAGAGAGAAATGAGATAGGCTACAACTAGGCCTTTCCAAAAAATAGATTGGGATGGGAAAAACTGACATATAGCAGTAGTTAGTTCTATTCCCCAGATGTCATTGAGGCAGAGATAGACTGGTGAGTTGAGATTTGTACAGTGAAGGAAGGAGACAAACATTTTTGTGGTCCATCCCCTGTAGACACCATCATGAAAAAGAAGAGAGTCAGAAAATGAATAATAAATAGAGCATAAGAAAAAAAGATGACATTGATATTTCTGAATTCCTGACATTCTTTGGGATTTGGGAATTAGGAATTGGAATTCCCCAAATCATGATGATTTTATATTTTTCACAACATATTTAACATACATGTTTTTAAAGATGAATGACTATAATAGTAAATGGTGAGCCATTTTTTCTATAATAGCATTCTAAACATTTTAGAAATTTTTCTAGAAAAATAATTGTAGTTTATAATTAATAATTAATATATATTGATTCACTTTAGCAGTGATTCAAAATACCTGGCTTGAATTGAACTGATTTCCTTTAAGTTTTTTCAAGTATTGCCAGCATTCTTTCTACTCCTTAATTGTTATGCATTTATAAAAATTTTTCAGTAAATAAGAAATTTTGTTTAATAGTATATATAAAGAACTGTAGCCAATAGAGAATGTTGAAAAAATTTGAGGAGTATTCAAATAATACACTATTCAAATCTGGTAAGGTGAATAGCAATACATGAAATCACATGTTGAAAGAGCCGATTTAAGGATTTCATTTTCCTTCTAAAACTTATTTTTTGGAACAGTACTTTTAGGATTTGTATAATGTATCCAATGCCCAAAAAATTTTTGCAAAAATAACTTCTTTAGCAGCTGACAGAGCCTTGAACATAAATGTATAAGGTAGTAGTTCTAAACCAACCTGAATGATTAGATTGTGACTGGTTTCTCTAGTCTTTTGAAGACATTTTCTTATGGAAATGTCAACTTAACATTTGAGTGTCATCGTTTTCTGCTTTTGCTTTTCATTTGATGTCAGTGGATTCTTTTGAAACAGTACAATCTCTGTTAATTCCTGTATGGAAATCACAACACTTTTTTTTTTTTTTCTTCCATTTCTCAATTGATTTTTCTTGGGATTTGGAAAAATACATTTTCTGCAAAATGCTAAAAGGAAATTTCTCCATGGAAAGACTAATTGAAGTTATCAGAGGTCTCAGGAAGAAGAAAATTTAGTTAAAAATCTTGAACATAAGCAGAAAACAGAGGGTAGATATTAATTGGAATATAAATTGAAATTGAATATGGTTTTCAGATAAGGTAAAAGAGTTCAGATATTGATAGATATTATAAGTCAAAGGAGAATGAATCACTTAAGGAGGGAGAGAATTATGGATGCACAAGAAAGAGCATCAGACCCCAGCAGAATGTTCCTGAAAGATTTAAAAGAGAAGTAAAAATATAAAAGCAAAATGTATGCCCTATATTGCAAAAATAATTGGCAGAGTGAATCCAGGATGGGAAACCTAACCAAAGAAACAGGAGAGAACAGCTGATTGACCTTCTTTCTGTACATTTGAATTCCCAGACTAGAAGAGAAACAAACCCCAAGAAAACATGATGTCCAAATAAGCGAAACAATGATTTCAAAGATAGGTTGACTATCCTACTTAAAGATTATTAGTCTCCTGGAAGAACTTGACAAATCAAAAACACCTGAACACATAAGGAATAATACTGAAAAATTACTCCAAAAAACCAAATGTCAATGGAAAGAATCCACAGAACACCTCCAGGGGGAAAAAATTGCAAACCAAAACCCATAATGTATCCATTTAACTGTTCCAGTGATTAAGAAATTCTGCATGACACTAGGACAAAGACCTTCAAATATAAAGGAAAAGAAATTCAGATTAACATTGGAAAATTCTGTATCCAACTGAAACCATTACAGGGAATGGAATAAATGATGTGATTTAAAAAAGAAAGGCGATCAAGATGCATTTCAAGGGGACAGAATGTATAAATCTTAGTATAACCATTTATGGAAAAAAAGATGGGCATCAAGTCAAAAAGTGGCTTTGGAAGCATTCCTATAGAGAAAACCATATGTGAACTGATTATTTGCTTTTTGAGTGCCCCAGATAATAGAAAAGAAACATAAATGGGCAGTAATCAAGAAAGTACAGGTAATGAAATAAATAATCCCAGATAAATAAAAAGCTAAAAAATAAAAATCTAAGAAGGAATGAAATTTAGGGATTGAACAAAATAATGAGAAAGCATTAAGATGCTTCTTCCTAAAACAAGGGTGAAAGTAGAAGTGAAATAGAAGAGATGGTAGAGTTATATGCTTGAAACATCATGAACTAAATATTATAACACCACCTATAAGTGAATCAGTTTTTTATGGCATTAAATTGCAGAATGGGACCATGTGAAAGGGGAAAATTTGATGAGAATATATGATGTAGTTTGATCAAGTTAAAGCTTAATAACAGTGAAGGGAGAATAACTTTTTTAGTCCTTCAGGAGGAAGAGAGCCTAAAGGAGAATGAAAAGAATCAATAGGAGTGTTCCAAAAATGAGAAATCTGATTTCAGCAATGGGAAGTAGTATGCTTGCATGGTAGATGCAATTATATAAATGGAAAAGGGGCATCAGATCCTGGGGACAAGTAACACTCTAAATAGTGGGAGGGCTTGCATTCACAGAGAATTGCATGGTAAATAGTGCAAAAATGATCATGGAAAGCACAAAGATTAGCAGCAATAAATTGTACAAGGAGGTAGAAAAATTCTGATTATAGGACAGTATTCTTTCTGTCACCTGCAAGAATTAGTATTTTTAAGAGTAAGGCACGAGGAGGAGTTTGGTTGGGAGCAAGATCCATAGAGTGACAATGTAGAAACTATAGAAGAGTTCATCTAAAATATTGGATATCCTGTGAGTGTTAGATATCCTATGAGTGTTAGAAATAGTGAAGAAGGAATATAACAGCATAAAATTCATGAATCAATAAAAATCTAGATAGAAAAGGAAGAGAATGTGGAGGGGGAAACCCACTTTTCAAACTATCAAAAAAAATTGAAGGGGAGGACATAAGGATTTTTTGGCATGATTATTTAATGAAGAAAAGAAGGGAAAAGTTATGATTCTGTGAATTAAATGAAAGGAAAATGTACTAACAAGGAAAAGTTCTGGAGTAGGGGAATCCTAATATGGAAAAAAACAAACTCCAAATGTTAAAGAGGTAAAGGGAAGAAAGGATGAACCTAACTCATAGCTTTGTTTTTAATTATATATATATATATATATATTTTAAATCAGAAAAAAAATCCACCTTAACCTCCTACCCACCTCAATTCTCCCTTTCCCCCCTAGGAATAAACCAAAAAGCTTCCTACAAAAGGATAGTTAAAACAAATTTCCAATTTGGTCATGTCCAAAAAATGCATATTTCATTCTGCATTCTGAGTTTATAAGCACATCAGTACTGGTACCATGTTGTATCATTATTTCTCTAGAATCACGTTTAGTCATTATATTAATGAATATTCCTATGTTTTTTTTTTTTTTCTCTGAGGCAATTGGGGTTAAGTGACTTGCCCAGGGTCACACAGCTGTTACGTGTCTGAGACCAGATTTGAACTCAGGTCCTCCTGACTTCAGGGCTGGTGCTCTATCCACTGCGCCACCTAGCTGCCCCTATTCCTATGTTTTTATGTAATTTTTATACTATTTTTACTATGTTGTTGTCAATATATAAATTCTGCTTCTCTTTTATTCATTCTGTGTATGTGTGTGTGCATTCTTTGATCAGTTCGGATGAAAGTCAGATTTTGCTGTTCCTCCTTATGTCCTCCTCCTTGTTTGTATTGTATAGAAGTCTACTTTTGCATCTTACTTATGCGAGATAATAGCCATTTTCCCTTTTCTTTTCCCCTATTAGTCTTTCCATTCTTTTCTTAAAATTGTCAGGATGTAAAAGAATTACTTCCTGGGATTTTTCTGATTCAACTTCTCTATGATAGGATTGATAATGATCTTGATAATGATAGAATTCAAAGGGAATATCTGTGTGTGTATGTGTGTGTGTGTGTGTATACATACACACATTTTCTCTTTGTATGGATAATCTCAATGAATGGAAACAATTTTCTCATAATGTAGTTAACAGAAGCTCACAGATTACAGTTTTTATGATTTAGATTTGGAGTAAAGGAATAGAAAATATTAAACTCAATTTTTACTAATACCTATAATCAGTACCTGATAATCAAACCTGAATTTGATTTGCAAATATTGATTCTGATTAGATATACTGATTAGGTATACTTTTCAATACAGAATTAATCATGGAATATCAGTTTTTAAATTTCACACTAGATAACTGAAGTTAAAATCTTGAGGGAGTCAAACTCTAATGAGAGAGCTGTTGTGGATTGATCATTAATTAATACATAATAAATTAGTGCAGCTAAATGTTAGTGCAGTGCATAGAGTGCTAGGCCTGCAATAAGGAAGATTCATCTTAGTGAGTTCAAATTCAGCATTAGACATTTAATAGCTGTGTGCCTCTGAGTAGGTCATTTATCCCTTTTTGCCTCAGTTTCCTTGTCTATAAGCAACAATAACAGCCATACAAAATAAAGCGGGCCATTCTCAATCCCACAGCTTGTAGATATTTTGGAGTAATTCTTCTGGTTTGTGTCTTGAGTCTATCCCCATAGTAACATTTTGTGGTAGTTTTGTTGTAGTTCATTCTTCCAGCTGATTTTTCTGACTTCACACTTAATGTTAGGGGTGGAGATCTACAGACTCTGGAGAAAGGTCTGGTCTGGTTTGTAGTTCCTTTCTTCCTCCTTACCTCCTTTCCTTCTTTACCTCCCTTCTTTCTTTCCTTTCTTTTCATATTATTCTAGGATATCAGGGGCAGTTGAAACTGAAAACTTATATAAGATTTCATTGTTTACAAAGTGGTCTGATCGAATATAAAATCTGCTTCTTCCCTTAATCCGAGCTCAGGAAGTTCCTCACCAGAGCTTGGGATCTTTTTTTAATTTTTTTAAATACCTAAATGTTTCTCATATAATAGGAATGTACTAAAAATTGTTCTTATAAGTGCAGGAATAAAGCATGTATGTCTGTTATTCCCATAATTAATTGATAGTTATAGTTGTGCTAGTGTTCCAACTGAAATTAAGGTTAACTGATGCTCAAAATTCCAAGCACATATACTTTATTGGTAACCCTAGCAATTACTAATGAAAGGGGTCTCCTGGCTCCTTAGCCAGCCAAAAGACATGAATTGGATGGAGCTTAATAGTATAGTTTTGTTAAGTACAGGAGAACAAAGAGCAGGAAGTTTCCATAGTTGGTTACAAAGATTTTTCCATAGATTGGCTATAAAGTCAGAAACTAATATGATTGGCCTAGAAATCAAGATGTATACTAACAATCTCTTCTTCCATCTAGGGAATACTTATTGATTTAGTCCATTTGCAGAAATGACTCATGGATAACCAGTGGTATAGAGATGTTTTCTTTTAAGTGATTTATAGAGAAACAACTTTTACACTTGACTCATAGAAAAACAAGGTTTAGTCAGTTACAGAATAGAATCAAATCTAAAATATAAAAGCAGTATTTCATTTTCTTACCGGCAATACCAGTAAGACAAAAAAAAAAAAAAAAAAAAAAAAGAAAAAGAAAAAAAGGAAGTTAAAGGCGCATAGTTAAAGAAAAGATAAAATATCCCATATCCCTATTTGCTGATGGCATGATGATTACTTAGAAAATCCTAGGGACTCAGCAAAGATATTAATTAAGAAAATAGCTTAAACAGAGTCCCAGGTTACAATATAAACTGTTAAAAATCAAGAGCATGCTTATCATTATGATAAAATCTGAGAATCAGTAATAGAAATTACATTCCACGTAACTACAAAATGCATAAACTATCTGGATATTAATCTGCTAAAACACACAGAATATCTGTATAGAATGAAGTACAAAATCTCCTTAAATATATAAAGTTTTTCCCTAAGAAAAAATCTCCAGGGCCAGATGGATTTACATGTGAATTTTACCAAACATTCAAAGAACAATTAATCCCAATACTATATAAACTATTTGAAAAAATTGGGAAAGAAGGTGTACTACCAAATTCCTTCTATGACACAGATATGGTGCTGATAGCTAAACCAGGTAGGGAGAAAACTGAGAAAGAAAACTATAGACCCATTTCCCTAATGAATATTGATGCAAAAATTTTAAATAAGATTTTAGCAACAAGATTACAGAAAGTCATCCCCAGGATAATACATCATGACCAAGTAGGATTTATACCAGGAATGCAGGGCTGGTTCAATATTAGGAAAAC
>JAJPUD010001394.1:344028-392077 GCA_023553655.1 Myrmecobius fasciatus | reverse complement strand
GTTATTTTTTCTAGTTCAGTTAAATAATCTCTTGGGAGTTTGATTGGTATAGCACTAAATAGATAGATTAGTTTAGGTAGTATTGCCATCTTTATTATATTCGCTCGACCTATCCAAGAGCACTTGATGTTTTTCCAATTGTTTAGATCTGACTTTATTTGTGTGGAGAGTGTTTTGTAGTTTTGCTCATATAGATCCTGACTTTCCCTTGGCAGATATATTCCCAAATATTTTATACTATCGATAGTTATTTTGAATGGAATTTCTCTTTGTATCTCTTGCTGTTGCATTTTGTTGGTGATGTATAAAAATGCTGATGATTTATGTGGATTTATTTTGTATCCTGCAACTTTGCTAAAGTTGTGGATTAATTCTAATAGTTTTTTAGTTGATTCTCTAGGGTTCTCTAAGTAGACCATCATATCATCTGCAAAGAGTGATAATTTGGTTTCCTCATGACCTACTCTAATTCCTTTAATCTCTTTTTCTTGTCTTATTGCCAAGGCTAGCATTTCTAATACAATATTGAATAGTAATGGTGCTAGTGGGCAACCTTGTTTCACCCCTGATCTTATTGGGAATGGTTCCAGTTTATCACCATTACATATGATGCTAGCTGATGGTTTTAAATAGATGCTACCGACTATTTTAAGGAAAAGGCCATTAATTCCTATACTCTCTAATCTTTTTAATAGGAATGGATGTTGGATTTTATCAAATGCTTTTTCTGCATCTATTGAGATTATCATGTTTTTTGTTAAATGTTAATAGTTTTCCTAATATTGAACCATCCCTGCATTCCTGGTATAAATCCTACTTGGTCATGCTGTATTATTCTGGGAATGATTTTCTGTAATCTCTTTGCTAATATTTTATTTAAGATTTTTGCATCAATATTCATTAGGGGTCTATAATTTTCTTTCTCTGTTTTTGTTTTACCTGGTTTAGGTATCAGTACCATGTCTGTATCATAAAAGGAGTTTGGTAGGAGTCCTTCATTCCCTATTTTTTTGAATAGTTTACATAATATTGGAGTTAACTGTTCTTTAAATGTTTGGTAGAATTCACATGTAAATCCATCTGGTCCTGGGGATTTTTTCTTAGGGAGTTGATTAATGACTTGTTCTATTTCTTTTTCTAAAATGGGACTATTTAAGTAATTTATTTCCTCTTCTGTTGATCAGGGCAATCTATATTTTTGTAGATATTCCTCCATTTCACTTAGGTTATCAAATTTATTGGCATACAGTTGGGCAAAGTAACTCCTGATTATTGCTCTAATTTCCTCTTCATTGGTGGAAAGTTCTCCCTTTTCATTTTTGAGACTAACAATTTGATTTTCCTCTTTCCTTTTTCTAATCAAATTAACTAGAGGTTTATCTATTTTGTTGGTTTTTTCATAAAACCAACTTTTAGTTTTATTTATTAATTCAATAGTTTTTTTACTTTCAATTTTACTAATCTTTTATTTTTAGGATTTCAAATTTGGTATTTGATTGGGGGTTTTTAATTTGTTCTTTCTCTAGCTTTTTTAGTTGCAAGCCCAATTCATTGATTTTCTCTTTCTCTATTTTATGCAAATAAGCATTTAGAGATATAAAATTTCCCCTTATAACCACTTTGGCTGTATCCCACAAATTTTGGTATGTTGTCTCATTGTCATTCTCTTGGATGAAATTAGTAATTGTGTCTGTAATTTGCTGTTTCACCCATTCATTCTTTAGAATAAAATTATTTAATTTCCAATTGGTTTTTGGTCTATTTTCTCCTGGCCTTATATTGCATGTGTTGGATTGAGATACTACTTGTCCCTAGCAAATGTTTAGAACTTTGCTGGTCAAAGTGGAGTGGTTCTATGAGAATAGCAGTTTAGCACAGAGATATTCTAAATAGCATTGTAACTATGGATTCACATGGAATGGATTATGGAACTGTGACTGCAAAAGGATTATTATCTCTAGCTTATTGCTCTTGAACTTCTCCAAGAAAATCTAGTGTAATCAGGGTGTTATAGATTAAAAACATTCCTAATTTCAATTTGTTTTACCCCATAGAAAATGCAGACCTACAGGATTCAAAAGAACCCATAAATATGAAATGATGTAATCGTGTAAAGAAGCAGCGTTCAGTAACCCATTAGTTTCTTCTGAAAAGGGAATTGAATGTGTGTTTGTCAGTAGGGTGACACCCTGACATTCTCATGAAATCCTTCTTTCCCACAGGGTACTACAATGTCTTTTTCAAACTAACAGAAGCCACTCTATGGTTTAGATTTTCTCTGAAAAGTAACCATTCTGGGGTGCTGCTGAACAAGCAGTTAGTTACATTCTTTTTTTTTTTTTTTTTTTTTTGCTGAGGCAATTGGGATTAAGTAACTTGCCCAGGGCCACACAGCTAGTAAGTGTTAAGTGTCTGAGACCAGAGTTGAACTCATTGACCTTATATTTTCTGATTGGCTTTGCTTTCCAAGTTTTGCTGCCAGTATGTATTCCCTTTTCTTTAAGAAGTGTTTTGAATCAAGACCTCTTCTCTATATAAAAGTTCTACTCTCCAACCTTTTGAAATTGATTATCTATGAAGTAACTTGTCAGCTCCCAAAATTCATATTGTAAAAATGACAAACTTATTTTTGCTTAATTTGATGAATTAAAGTTTAAAAGCCAAAGAGAATATTACATTACACTTGTTTTGATTTTTTTTTAAATTTTTAAATATTTCTAGTAATTTTGCTCTTTTAAAAATTATTTATTAATGCCTTTTGTTTTTATATTGGTCATTAGTAGAAATATCTTCTCCCAGTAGGAGTGGGGGGAGGGGGATGTAAGCAAAACCACTTGAACAGAGCATATACAACATTACATATCCAGAGACCTTCCATTTTTCCAAAGAAAGGTGGTGCATTTCTAAGGTTGGCCATTATACTTAAATAGAATTGAGTTTTATTTTTGTTTTTGTTTTCTTTTCATGTAATTTAACGTATCATGTGTATTTTCTTCTTGGTTATACTTTACTCTGTATCAGGTCATAAAAGATTTCTTTTCTGAATTTTTCAAACTTATTTTTTTTTAGTAATGATGAAGCTAATAGTCCCCCTTAAAAGGCTGTGTGTCCTATGGTAGAAACCCAGAGTCTAAGTGCATCCCAGAGAGGGAGACTGATAAAATTATTTTGTCTGTAAGTGGATGCTTGTTGAATTTCTTATATTGACCCAGATTATTGTGTACAAATAAAACTATCTTAAATTTTTTTTTCACTTTTTTTTTTTCTTTTTGCTGAGGCATTTGAGGTTAAGTGACTTGTCCAGGTTCACACAGCTAGGAAGTGTTAAGTGTCTGAGGTCAGATTTGAAGTCAGGTCCTCCTGACTTCAGGGCTGGTGCTCTATCCACTGCACCACCTAGCTGCCCCAAAACTATCTTAAATTGATGCACATTATTATGGTTCACAATCAGGAAGCCAAGCTATAGAAGTTGATCTGAGAGGTTATTTTGTATAAACATTCCTGAATGACCAGTGGACTTTCTGAGGAGAAGCAGCTAGCAGAGTTAGCCTACCTTGCTTTTGAGTTCTTTCATATAAAAAGGTCCTGTCTTTTCTCTTGTAAACTTTGAATTCCCCTGTGGAACATAGCCTGTCTTATGGCAACATAAAAAGCTTTTGCCCCTTGTTAGAAGATGGCCTGAGCTTGTGAATTCTTTCTGGACAATTCTGTAACTTCATGACTTCTTGAACCCCTTCAGTAATACTCCTATAATTTCATTTATCATAATTTGTTTAATCTTTCCCCAATTGATGGACCACTTTGTTTCTAGTTTTGTGGTACTATAAAAAGTACTGATATATATATATATATATACCTTTAAAAGTCTGTGGTTTCATTAGTGTATACATTTCTTTATACAGTACTCTTTATTATAGATAGCCTAAATAATTCACTTGGTGGCTGTTACTAATGAGGAATTTCTTTAAAATTAAGGGAGACTAATCTTGGAAAACAAACATCATCACTGAGTCTACATTTGTCATTGCACCCATGTAAGAGAAGGTTTTCCCACTTGACACAATGCCTCTGCCAGAATTTGCCTCCACTGGCATAACTTCCTGAAATCTACCTCCATTGCTTGTTTAATACATTGGCAGAGAATTAGTGACTGATTAAGAAGATAAAGTTTTGGAAAAATTATTTGAATTGGAAAAAGATTTTGTAGCCAGTAAATAAATATAGATAGCAAACTTAGTATCTGACATAACTGGATAATAGTCTGTTTTGTTTGTTTAATTAGATATTCTGGCTCATAGGGTTATTACTTATTGTTTTTTGTACATAACATTCAATCTCATGTCTCTTCTTTATGTAGACTGCCTCCCATGTCTTTACTATATTCCTTCTTTACTTTTATCAGACTCACTAGCTTTCTTCAAGATTTAACTCAGTCTTAGAATATATTTTATGTTTACTTATCTGTATACAAGTTGTTTCCTTCAATAGAATATAAGCCTGCTGAAAGACATGGATTGTTTTAGTTTTAATTATGACTATGGCTACAAGCCATATTCATAGTATAATAGAAACTTAATAAATGTATGTTGAATGATTAATTATATTATGCTGAAATTTATGGAATATAATTTAATCTAACTGATTTTGGAAGTACTTCAGGTTCTTAATTTCTTAGAGTAAGTATAAAAATAGTGATTGGCATATAGTGGGTGTGTGAAAATGCTGGTTAATAATGTTCTAGAAGATAAACTAGGCTACATTGTATTTTATAAGTGGCATTTTTGTTTTCATCAGGAGGGACTGTTGGCTTATGCATTTTTCTCCTTTTTTCTTTTTTAGAATATGGTTTCTAGTTTTCGGGTTTCTGAGCTACAAGTATTGTTAGGCTTTGCTGGACGTAATAAAAGTGGACGCAAGCATGACCTCCTGATGAGGGCTTTGCATTTATTGAAGAGTGGCTGTAGCCCAGCAGTTCAGATTAAAATCAGAGAACTTTATAGACGGCGTTACCCACGTACAATTGAAGGTCTTTCTGATTTGTCCACAATAAAACCTTCAGTTTTCAATTTGGACAGTAGCTCCTCACCTGTGGAACCTGACTTGACTGTTGCTGGAATCCACTCATTGCCTTCTACTTCGGTCACACCTCAGTCTCCTTCATCTCCTGTTGGTTCAGTACTCCTCCAAGATACTAAGCCTTCATTTGAGATGCAGCAGCCATCTCCCCCAATTCCTCCAGTCCACCCTGATGTTCAGCTGAAAAGCCTTCCCTTCTATGATGTTCTTGATGTTCTTATCAAACCTACAAGTTTAGGTAAGTGTTACTTCTTTTGGTCAGAAATTAAATAGAATAAGCTGTTAGCAATTGATTAAATAAGTTGGTATTTTTGCACAAGTGAATCATTAGTTGCTGTTATATCAAATAATTAATGTAACTTACCTGTATATTTTTTTCTCCAAAGCTTGACTGTTCATTTTGTTTCCATCACATTCTAACCCAAGTTTTATTTGTATAATATATTTTGCCAACCTTTTGCAAAACCTTGGATTTTGCTTCCACCCCCACTCACTGTCCCCTCCCCACCCCGCCATGACCCAGAAAGCTGTTTAGTTATAAAGATGAAAAGTTTGAAAAACATTTGTCTAGAATGTGATTTTAAGATTATATATGTGGTCTGTTTTTAAATATTTACTTGCTAAGTATTTGATATATAAGGTAGTTTTTGTTTTTGGTTTCTGAAAAGTATTGCCTGTTTGTAAGCTTTTTCTTTTAGTATTACTATAGCTATTGATTTTGGCTATAGTTTTGGTGTTCTTGCCTTCCAATCTTTGAGGTGAAAGATTCAAGAATATAAAGTAGATTGGTAGGTAGGGTGGGTTGGGGAAACTCCATACCTAGTGTCCTGAGAAACAAGGCAGAAGATCTGGGAAAAGATATGTGTTCTTGGAATGCCCTTCATTTTCCACTGAGAAGTGATTATGAAAGAAGTGTATGAGGGTAGTTAGGGGAAGACTTGATGCTGCGTCATGCCTACTACTAAACTGGTATTTTTTTTTTTTTTTTTTAAAGAAGATAGTTAGCAAAGTTAGCTTGTTATATAATGAAATGATATCACTTAGGATCACAGTATTTTAGAATGCATCTAGGCCATATGATTTTACCTCCTAGAATTATTAAAATAACCTGTTATAAGTCACTTTCCAGTGACATGAACATGAATGTTAATGGCTTGGCCAAAAAGTATACACAAACAGCAAAATACAATAACATTATATAATATTTGTTGGAGAAAGCTTTATAACAGATGAGGGTTAGAGTTGAATCTTGAAGGATGAGTAAGGTTTCTGGATAAGTTGAAGGGAAAAAAGATCATGTTTTATATGTAGAAGACAGTATAGATAGAAATGAAAATGATATTTATCCCCAAACAATAAGATTGCCCTGATCAGAGAGGAATATTGAATTTTTAGGGTTAACAGAAATATCTCTTGACATTTTTAAAAGGCAGATTGCAAATTTTTTAATTTACTTTTGAGCTGCTTAAGTTTTCTTATATTTCAAAAATTGAGTAAATAAGTTATTCTCTTCTATTATAGTTTATGCATTTGTGTGAATTGGCATTTTCAAGATAAATGGGAACAAAAGCTGCATTATTGTAGCTTAAATACAAACATGACATAAGATACCACACTTCACTTTTGTTTAGTTTTTATTTTTAAATTTTCCAGTAGTGTATTTTCCAAATACATGCAAATATAGTTTTCAATATTCACCTTTGAAAAACTTTGTGCTTCAAATTTTCTCCCTCCCCAAGACAGGAAGCAATCCAATATAGGTTAAAAATGCAACTCTTCTAAACATATTTCCATATTGATTATGCAGTGCAAGAAAATCAACTCAAAAGAGAAAAAAAAAAACAAGCAAACAACATAAAAAGATGAAAATACTATGCTTTGATCTACATTCAGTCTCATAGTTCTGTCTTTGGATATGTTTAGTCCTTTTCATCACAAGTATTGCTTAGTTTTTTGAAGGCCCCCCCCCAAAAAATTAAAAACCCCACCCTACTTATTGATAGGGTTGTTAGATCAGAATAAAAATGGTTGAAAAGTAATATTTTATAGATAAATAATTTAAAAGACTTTACTGCTAGAATGCTGTTGAAGTTTTGTTTAAATTTTGATTGCTACAAAAAATTTGAGAATCATTGAAGTAGAATTTAAATATATAAATTTAATAGCTTAAGCAGTCATCTCTGTAAAAATGACTTCTGAATCCCTCTCTCCAACATAGACTGCTTGGACTCTAGACCTAACCAACATGTCAATAAATGCATTATTTCATATCCATAGTCCTATACTTCTCCAAAGAACCGCCTTCTAATACTTGGATTTCTTATTTGCACTTAAAATTTAATAATAATCATCCCGGTTCCTTTCAATAAATTTTTCAAAGTTCTTTAGCTGGTAATTTAAACTTTGTATTAACATTGGCTTTTACCTTATTAGACCTGAACTGTAATTGATTGTAAATACTTTTAAGGGTATGGGTGCCAGCATCTTCAGGGAAGGTTTTTATTTTTAATATCTGTCTGTATCACAGTTGTCATTGATTTTTATGTGAAGTTTGATTTACTAAGGTTCTGCTCCTAGAATTGTGGTAGGTTTTGAGAAAGTAAATATTTCATAAGATAAACAGTAATGCAAATTACAATATAGTTCACGTACATGGTAAGAATAATGAATGCTTGATCCACATGACATTATTTGGAGAGGTGCTATTACAAATAGATTTTCTTGGAGGAGATGTTTGATGTAGTATGGCAGTAGACAGGTTGAGCAGCAGTGGGTGAAAATCGTATTCTAAAAGTAGGGAATATTCCAGGGGGACTGGAAATTATAGAATGTGTTTGGGAGATGGTAAGGAGTTACAGTATAGGCTAGATTGTAGGGTAGGCAAGGGACAGTAATATTAGATGAAGACCAAAAGACAGGTTGGAACCCTTCTTTTGGGACTTAAAGAAGGCTAAGTAGTTTGGACTTGTAATTTAGAAGCCATTTGAAGATTTTAATAGGAGAGTGAAATCAGATTTGTTATAGGATTATGTTCTGTGGTTTGTAAAATGAATTGTACTATAGTGGCAATAGCTCATGTCAGCCTGTTAGTACAGTAATTTATTATTTCATATCAGAATGCTGACTAATGCCTAGCTTAGTAATATGTAAACTATGTTTTGAAGATTCTGGGCTTTAAGCAAGTTTCTGTGCCTTTTCTGACTTGTTCTGATAACAGATAACAATGTGTCAGGGAGAGACTTAATTCAGTGATGATAACAGAAAGAATGATCTAACAGAACAGTAGCTATTATTAGGCTATTAAATTTCCCCTGTGACTTTGAATAAAGTGATGGCTGTTAGCAAAGAGGAAAAATATTTATATGGTGTAGTAAATAGATATGCAAAATAGAGCTTTGAATTCAGCCTCAGATACCAGTTGTATAAGTCTATCCAAGTTACTTCACCTTGGTGGTCATGGTTTCCTTATGTTTAAAATTAAGGAATTGGATTCACTAACCTCAGACCATTCCACTTCTAAATCTGTGATCTTATGATTTTATTGTATTACTTTAACTACAGCTCCAAGATTAATAGAATAATTTTGAATGTTTGCTATAAGGAAAGTTTTTTTTTTTTTTTAATTTTGGTTTTTAGGTTTTATTGTTGCTTTTTGTGTTACATTCTGGTCTTCCCGTCCTCCCCCTCCACTGAATCCTGCTTTGTAACAGTAAGAAATACTTGACAAAGCCAGTTGACTCTACCACAATCTGAATCATCATAAACTCCCTACCTCTCAACTGAAAGGAGAAAGTTGCCTAAGTTCTTTCCAGAACTGATAGTATTAGAGTATTTCACCAAAGTTTCTGGAGCTGTGAGGAAATAATTGAAAAGGAAAAAAGCATCTATTCAAACTTCTGAGGGTTTCTTTAGAAAATTTAACCACGATAATCATTCTCCAAGATTCCTTCCTAATTTTAAGGCAAATATTGTTAATTATATTCTGAATGTTTGTTTACTGATAACATTTGTTTAGGTCAAGTCACCATATAGTTTATATACATGATTTAATGTTATGTGTACGGGAGTAGATCTGGACCTGAAATTTCTTCTGGGTGAGGAAATTCCCTCTACCAAAACAGATCATTATCTTCTCTGCAACTTAGAGAGTTGTCCAGAGTTATATTTATATTTGTATCTATGTATGTATATGTTTACATACATTCATTAAATATGTTGCTCACTTATTGTGTGCTAGGTACTGTGCTAAGCTCTGATGATACAGAAAGAAGCAAAAGACAAGTCTACCTTCAAGGAACTTAGAATCTAATGAGCTATATAACGGTGAACAAACATGTACAGATAAGCTATGTACAAGATAAATAGGAAATAAATGAGAGGGAAGACTCTGGAATTAAGTTTGGAGGCTAATTTTCTTAGAAGATGGAATTGAAGCCAGTAAACTGAGATAAGGAGAAAGAGCATTCTGGGTGTAGAAGGCAACCAGAGAAAATTCCTTGAGTGGGGAGATGAAATGTCCTGTTTGTGGAGCAACTAGGAGGTGAGTGTTACTGGATCAAAGAGTATGTGGTGAGGATCTAGATATGAGAAGACTGGAGAAGTGTGAGGCTAGGTATGAAGGGCTTTCAGTGTGAAAAAGAGCATTTTGTATTTAATTCTAGATGTGGTAGGGAGGTCCTGGAGCCTTAGGAATCATTTTGGTAGCTAAATGAAGGATACACCAGAGTGGGGAGATAAGACTAGAGGCAGGCCAACTCACTAGTCAGCTATTCATTGCAGGTATGTGATGAGGTGACAAGGGCCTGCAACAGAGTAGCATCAGTGTCAGAGGAGAGAAGGGGGCATATTGGAGAGGTGTTGCAGAGGTGAACTTGACGGGTTGTGGGTGACATACTGGATATGAGAGTGAAGGGTTTGAGATAACACCTAACTTGCAAGACTGAAAATTGAGAGATTAATGATGCCCCCCTATAGCAATAAGGAGGGTAAGAGATGTGAATGATTTAGAGGGAAAGATAATGAGTTCTTAGGAAGAAAATCAAGAAAGAGTAGTATCCCAAAAACCTTAAGAGAAGAAAGTATTGAGGAGGGGGAGGGTATTGATATATACACACATTGAGAGAGAGAGAATGCTATACCTGTGTGTATGTATCTTAATGCCTGACATACATAAGTCTCTCTGTGCTTTAGACAGATCTTGTAAATTGCAGGGAACATGACAATCTCTATACTGATGAAATGTCAGATCTAGACCTATCCCCATGTACAAAATAAAAGATAATGCCACATATATATATATGTAGATATATGTGTGTGTGTGTGTGTGTGTGTGTGTGTGTGTGTGTGTGTGTGCATGGGAGGATGATTTCTTTGGGTTGGGAACTTCCATGTTGATTGATAACTATTTAGCAGCTTTATAGTGTTAGGGAATTCCTCAGAGCATTGAGAGCTTAAAGTGATAAATGATAAGGAATGATAGGCATATAAAACCAGTATGTATGACATGTGTTGAGGTAGATCTTGATCAGATTTTCTATACACAGAGGAGGAAACTGAGATAACTCATAATTGACAGAAGTAGAAAGAATAAATAAGAAATAACTTTATTTTATTTTATTTTTTGAAGAGGAGAGGATAAATTTTTTTTTTTTTAAAAGGAGCAAGGTAATGAACACCATCTAATGATTTAACTTAGACCATTCTTGACCCATGTTCTATCTGCCTCAGGGTACTCTTGACAATAATGATACTTAGATCTAGAATTCAGCTCCTTGAATTATTAATGTATATATAGTATATCTATATGCATTCTATAGGAATCCATATATCTTCTGTATTATTTTTAAATATCATAATTTATGTCAGTATTTTTGGAACTAAAGAAATCTTCTTGGTCATATCTTTGCTTGAATGATGCTGAATTCTTATTTTCAAGAAAATTTCCCACTTTTGGGAAAATAAAATCTACTTTGACAACATTCTCATTGTGTAGAAATTAAAATAGACCTTAAAGGCTATATCCAGCCCCTTCATTTTGCAAATGAAAAAACTGAGGCACAGAACAATGAAAGCTCTGTCTGGAAACCGACAGCTAGTTTTCTGTGTTACTTGAACCTAGGTCTTCTGGCTGAATGATTTGGTAGGATGAACTTTGGCTCAGGGTTGCAGTGTACCTATTTTTGGCATCTATTTTATTGTGCTCATGTGCGTTGGCTACAGAAATAGTCACGTGCTACTAAGCTATATAGCTTTCCTTCCCTTGGGTTCTAGTGTAGGACTAGAGAGAGACAGGATAGTGGGGGTGGGGAGAGAGGGAACAAACATTTCTAAGTGCTTGCTGTGTACCAGTTACTGTGCTAAACACTTCGCCAATGCTATCTCATTTGATCCTTACAACAGCCTTGAGAGGTAGCAGACAGAACATTTACACAGCTAGTAAATGTCTGAGGCCAGATTTTAACTCATCTTCCTGATCCCAGGCCCAGTACTTTGTCCACTGTGCCATCTAGCTGCAGAGCAGCATTTTGTTTTTGAAGTCTTTGGACTCTTTTCTCCTTAAATTAGCTGCAATTAAATGCTTTTTAGAATCCTAAACAGAATCTGTCTTTATTAATGTTTGTGATTGAATCAAAATTATAGCATTTCTGATCAATTTTTCACTTTTAACATTGAAATAATAGTTTAGATCTTGCTGCTAGTTTTTTTTAATTTTCCCAAGCAAAGTACAATTGATTACATGGCATCTGAAAAATGAATAAAATTTCTGTATTTCTCCATATGAGAGTATTTGTTTCTTGCCAGCTTTGTTATATAGCAACGTGGCTATTTTCATTTAATGAGTCTATAGTTAGAGATGAAATATTACCACCTTGAAGGAGTTTATATTATGGATATTGCAACTGTACTTTTTTCTGTGCTTTTAGGATGAGTGATAATTGAATACTCAATTTCCTGCAAATAACTTTTAAAAGATTTCCATCCTTATTCTCCTATCATGAATTACATTCATTTGGACCACTTCTTTATTAGTATAGTTCATTAATAAATATTCTAAGAATTTTGTAGGTGCTACAGTGTCTGGCTATTATTGGCTTTTATAAAATTTCAGCATTTTATTGAAAGGTCATCTTTCATTGTATTTTTTTTTCCTCCAGTTCAGAGCAGTATTCAGAGATTTCAAGAGAAGTTTTTTATTTTTGCATTGACACCTCAACAAGTAAGAGAAATATGCATTTCCAGGTAAGAGAAGAGTTTCAAACATATTTTGGTGGGTGTGGGGCTCTTTTCTCTTAAGAGATAGCATACTAAAATTCCCTTATTGTTGGCCATTTGACTAGTTTATATATGTATGTTAATATATTTGGAGGTGTTGATAGAAGAATTTCTTTTTTATGCCCCAAACCAATAAATAAAAGCCCTTTGATTTTGTATTATGGCAGTAATTTCAGTGACTTGCTCAATAGAAATAAAAATACAAAAGAGAAAATTTTAGACTAAAAAAGAATTGCCTAATGAATAAAAAGGGGAACAAATTTGAAAGTAATTCTGGGTCATTACAAAACTGGCAAATGCTTAGAGTAGGAGAAGGTTTTTAAATAGTAAGTAAAATTAAGTGGATTATAAAAAAGGAGCAACAGAAATCTGAAGAGTATACCATTATGTTATGTTATAACATTCATTCACATGGAGTGTAGCCTTTTTAGAGACCCAGCATGAGGAAAGTTAAGCTGCTCAAAAGTTAAATGATTTTTCTGTGATTACAAATATAGAAGTAGTTTTGGTTCTTTGTTTAGATATGACATTAAAATGGATTTTCTAATATAAAACTTTTTAAAAATGTTTATAAACTAGGAGGGAGAGACAATTTTTTTAAAAGCTTGATATAGAGGTGTGTTTAAATATTTTTTTTTTCTCCAGATGTTTTTAGCATTCAGATAACTTAAAATAAAGAATTTAATTTCCTATTTCTGAAGAATGGGGGGCTCATTAAGGTTAATGAAACTTGCTATGGCTAGTTTATCTCTTCATGATTTGAATGTAGTTAGTGTTATGATAGAATTTGATTATTAACTATAAGACTTTAAAATTAATTTTTAGCTTTGGAAAACCTTTCAATTTTATGGAATAAGGAAAATAAAACATTGCATGTTATAACATTTAACATTGATTTAGAACTGGAAGGCACTTCTGAGATTTAATCCAACCTATTTGTTTTATAGATGATAACACTGAGGCCTAGGGAAATTAAGTAATTTAGTGTTTTGAGGTTTTCATCATAGTTAATATCTATCAGTATCAGGTATCAGTTTTCCCATATGTCTTCTGTATCCTTCTCATTGGAAAACTCAGAAGTAGGTGCTTGGGGCTTGTAACAGAGTTGTTACACTCTTGGCTAACAAAACTCCTTACTGGGGCCAAAACCAGTTTAAATTATAATTGGGAAATATTTAGCAAAATATATGTTTCAACATAATTTGTGGAGACCTCATATATGCTTTTATATTAAAAAGTTAACTAAGATTATAAATTTTTGTATGGCAGATGTCCAGTAAGGACTGTGGATATTGTCATGTGGGTTTTTAGTGGAGGTAGAAATCACTATGACTTGTGATGATTGAAAAGCTTTCACAGAATTTTTTTTTCACTTGTTATTTATTTATTCATTCATTTATTTGCTAATTTATTTATTTAATACTAATAGCTTTTTATTTTTCAAAATATATGCAAAGATAGTTCTCAATATTCACCCTTGCAAAATCCTATATCCAAACTTTTCTCCTTCCTTCACTTCTTCCCCCTTCCTGTCCCCCCTTCCGCCATCCCCTTAGACAGCAAGCAATCAAATATAGGTTAAACATTTGCAATTCTTCTAAATACATTAATACATTTATCATGTTGGCACAAGAAAAATCAAATCAAAAGGGAAAAAATGAGAAAGAAAAAAGCAAGCAAACAACAACAAAAAAGGTGAAAATACTATGTTGTGATCCACATTCAATCCCTACAGTCCTCTTTCTGGGTGAATATGGCTCAGAAGTCTATTGGAATTGTCCTGAATCACCTCATTGTTGAAAAGATCCAAGTTGATCATCACTTAATCTTGTTGTTGCCATATACGATGATGTTCTGGTTCTACTCATTTTACTTAGCATGAGTTCATGCAAGTCTCTCCAGGCCTTTCTAAAATCATCCTGCTGCCTGCTGATTTCTTTTGGTTTGGTTTTTTTGCTTTTTGCTGAGGCAATTGGGGTTAAGTGACTTGCCCAGGGTCACACAGCAAGGAAGTGCCTGAGGCCACAATTGAACTCAGGTCCTCCTGACTTCAGGGCTGATGCTCTAACTACTGTACCACCTAGCTGCCCCTGCCTGCTGATTTCTAATATACAGTAATATTCCATAACATTCATATATCATAATTTATTCAGCCATTCTTTAATGGGCATCCATTTTGTTTCCAGTTTCTAGCTACTTTACAAAAAGGGCTGCCACAAACATTTTTGCACATGTGGGTCCCTTTCCCTCCTTTAAGATCTCTTTGAGATACAAGCCCAGTAGAAATACTGCTGGATCAAAGGGTATGCACAGTCTGATAACTTTTTGGGCATTTACTTGGTCTTTAAAGGAAAATACTATTAGCTAAGAAGAGATAAGGCAACTAAGCATTCTCAGAAGGTGAAACTAAGTATGTTTTGAGTATGTTGATTTTTTTTAATGATTATAGACCATTACTGAGATGGACAGTAAAAGGGAATAGTGGGAGAGATTGAGACCAAAGTGTGGAGAATTTTGAATGCCTGACTTAATAGGATGAAACCTTCTTGAAAGCAGTGACAGTTTGTCTTGTGTTTGTATTTCCATTGCTTGATTCAATGCCGAGTTAATAGATGCTTGATAAATACTTGTTAATTTGCAGTTTGGATTTTATTTTGTTTCATTTGGATTTTGTTCTTTAAGTAGTGTAATCTCATACACAATGTGGTATTTTGGGATAAATTGTTCTGTTTCTCTCCAAAGACCTATTCTGTTAATCTATCTTGATATGGATCAGTGCCATACAAGGCCAGTGTAAACTGAACAAGCATGTACCAGCACAATGATGGACTGCGTGTTTATTATTGCCAGAAGGTTGTTCATAAGTAATGAGTATTTTGGTTGTTGCTACATGTGAAGATTGCTTGCTGAGACATTTAGATTTGGTGATAGAACCTCCTACAACAATAAAATAACTGATGTGTAGAAGTAATCTGGCTGTAATGATTAGTGAAAGAAAGGAGAAGCCTGAGACAGGGAATTGTATAGAGACTTAAATTAATCTAGGTGAGAAGGGACCTATCTTTTTTTTTTCTAAGATAAAAATGATTAAAACAAAAAACCAAAAAATCTTAACCCTTAAAAATACTTGCTTCACATTTCCCAAATGATTTTCCATTGTATTTATATTACACTAGCCCAGGCAAAGGTTTATAATTTTAGGATACTTGAGCTTTCCCTTTTTTGGTTTTCTTTCAGCCCATTTCATTTCTGCTTAGCATATTTAAGAGCTAGGATTTAGAGGGTGTACTTAAGAACAGTTCACTTGGCTTCCCTGATCGAAGCTTTGTAGTTGCCATGTAGTAGGTACAGTACTTGCAGTGTTATAAAGATTTGGGAAATTAGTATTCATTTGCCTAGAGTATGGCTGGTGGGAATTGTCTTAGGGATTCATTGGGCATACTACTTGGTGCATGAGGATGGGACAGATTAATTTGCAGAACACAACAGTTTTAGGCAGTTTGCATGTGCAAAAGTAAGTTCCCCCTTTCTCCACCCAAATTTGAAACTAAGAAGTAACATTTCTGAAAAGTTAAAAAATAAGCTTATCTACATTTATTGTTAAGTCTGACAAAATCAGTGTTCAATATAGAAAGCTACTCTTCACGCATCAAAAGAAGTGAGATTCAATTTTTAAAGTTGTTAGCCTGTAGGACTTGGGCAACTCCCCAAGTGTAGCAATTTCTTTTTCCTTCCTCTCTTTAATGCTGCACACAGAGGTTTCAGTTTTACAGTTACATTTTAATTTAATGTTAGAGAATTTGGGGGTACGGGATGGGCACCCATAGACTCTACAACTGAAAGAATATTACAAGTGGTGCTCTTCACGTTGGTCAGTTTCGTTGAGGTCAAGAACCTAATCTTTTCCTAGGATTTTCATGTCATGATTATTTAGTCTTCAACTCCCCTACTGCCTGATCCTTGGGTTTGTGGTACTTCTGGCAGCTCTTAATCCCAAGTCTGGCAACAGCCTGGAGCTTCCCTTTCATCTTGGAAAAGTTAGGTTCTTTACTGTAAGATTGTTCCTTCAATATAATAAGCCTTCTTGACTTTTGGTCTGGTCTAATGCTCCCTAAGAAAACTCTTTTCAAAGTAAACTTTTCTATCTCTGATCTCTGCCTGAGCAGCCTTGTTGTTTTTATAAGCTGTTTAACGGGTTCTTTAAAGGTCTTGTTACTTAGGACCAATTTTTCATCTTCTCTTTCCCCTCTCATAGTCATATGCCTTTATTTTTCTGACAGGCACCCTTTAGCTCTTCTCAACTCTTCTCATTGTCATAGAGTCATCTGACCAAGATAAGGGTCTGTCTTCCTCCTGTTTAATTCACTTTTTCACTCTTTTCAGGGCTTTATAAATATTTAGATTTTAAAAGTAATCCTCCTAAGGGAAACTTCTAAGACTTTATTTTGTGACCATTGAAAATATGTAAGATTTATATGTACATTTTTAACACAAACCCTGAGACCCTGGTGTAGGAATTCCTTTTTTTTTTTTTTTTTAATTTAAGCTTTTTATTTGCAAAGCATATGTATGGGTAATTTGGTAATTTTTCAACATTGACTCTTGCAAAACTTTCGGGACCAAATTCCCTCCCTTCTCTTCTCCCCTCCCCCTGATGGCAAGTAATCTAATACATGTTAACTATGTTAAAATATATGACAAATCCAATAATTATATACATATTTATACAGTTAACTTGCTACACAAGAAAAATTGGATCTAGAAAGGAAAAAACAGAAGAAAAACAAAATGCAAGCAAACATCAACAGAAAACATGAAAATGCTATGTTGTGGTCTACCCTCAGATCCCACAGGCCTCTCCCTGGGTATATATGTCTTTCTTCATCACTGAACAGTTGGAACTGGTTTGAAACATCTCATTGTTGAAGCGAACCACGTCCATCAAAATTGATCATCATATAGTCTTGTTGTTGCCTTGTATAATGATCTCCTGGTTCTGCTCATTTCACTCAGTATCAGTTCATGTAAGTCTCTGCAGGACTCTCTGAAATACCCTGCTGGTCATTTCTTACAGAACAATAATATTTCATAACATTCATATACCATAATTTATTCAGCCATTTTCCAGCTCAACAGCTTCTAGCCAGTTTCTAGCCACTACAGAAAGGGCTGCCACAAACATTTTTGCACATACCTCCTTTAAGATCTCTTTGGGATACAGAGGAATTCCCTTATTGGTCATAATCCCTTTTTGTTCAGTGGAGAATTTTTGCTACATAAAGGTAAATGGTGAGATTTTCATAGCCTGTGTTTTATTTTGGTAAATTTTAAAGTATTTTAGAATTAAATAACAATTTATTACATGTTTTTATACTTTTAATGACTAACTCAGCTAGCCTTGTAAGAATAAGCAAAAGAATTCAGATTGAATCCTATTTAATTCTTTCTTTGATTGTACTTGAATACTAATCTCTAAGTGAGTTTTTTGTTTTTATTTTTATTTTTAAATCATGGATTCCTTTGACAGTCTAATGAAGCCTATGGAGTGTTAGAACAATATTTTTGAATATATAACAATCTGCATGATAACAAAGAAAACCAATTATATTGAAATCAGTTTTTTCTTTTCTTTTCTTTTTTTTATTTTTTAAAGCAATTTATGGACCCCAGATTAAGAACTTCCTAGTCTGAGATATTTCATCAGCTTCTTAGGAGTGTTGTGGCAGGAAGCAAATAAATGACTTCACTTTGTAAATTAAAGTGTTTGGGAAAATTTCTTGAAGATTTGGCTAAAATCTTACCTTTTGTAAGAAACTTTCCTTCTTAATGTTCATGTCCTTCCTCTGAAATTATTTCCAATTTTATCTTGTGGATAGCTTATTTTTACTTATTTCTTTGCATATTATCTTCTTTTCACATTACATTGTAAACTCCTGGAGTTTTTTGCCCTTTTTTATATGTACAGGGCTTAACATGTATCTAGCAGATATTAACCATTAATGAAATCTGGATATAGATTGAATAGAATCACTTGAATAGAAATGGAAATAAAACCCCAAGTATTAGCTAATAGTGGCCTTAAATTATTAAAAAAAATTATTTGTTTTTAAAAAAACTTGGTTTTATCAGTGTTAAGGATATGTTTGTTTTTTTTTATTACTATTTCTTCCTTATTTAAATATGATACAGAGGTGGTGACAGCTTGGCTTTTTGTCTTGATAAATTTTCAATAAGTGACTTAACAGGAATACACATTATAAGATAAAATTGAAATATGACTTGTCTTGCCCTTTAGAACTCCCATTATTATTAGGAAATCAAGAATTAATGCACCGGGGCAGCTAGGTGGCGCAGTGGATAGAGCACCAGCCCTGAAGTCAGGAGGACCTGAGTTCAAATCTGGTCTCAGACACAACATTCCCCAGCTGTGTGACCGCGGGCAAGTCACTTAACCTCAATTGCCTCAGCAAAAAGCTAAAAAAAAAAAAAAAAAATTAATGCACCACACAGATGAAAAGCTATGCAAAGCAGAATGTCATTAAGGTCTTGTATGGTCTTGAAAAAAAAAGAAATTGAAAAAACAGAAAAAGAAAAAAAATTGTCATATGCACAGCAGATTTAAGAGAGAATTCAAAATATGTAACAATAAATTTCCATTTCAAGAAAACATAATAATAGAACACATTGTATTCAGAACTGTCTTTTCTTTGCTTCCTTTCTTTTGTTCTCTGCTGTGCATATTTTACTTTATTCTTTTTTTTTTTTTCTTCTTTCTTCCTTGCATCTCTTACTTACTGAGGTATAGTTCAGTGCCTGAGGGATCAAAATATAAAGAACAGACAATAGTTAAGAGAGGTCAGGAAAGGAAGATAGCAGTGTTGACTCTTGATAAGTATTGAATAAGGAATATTTTGATAATCAAATAGGCATTGTCAGAAAAAACAATGTGAGTAAAAGTATGAAGGTGGGAATAATTATGGATTATTGGGGGTGGGGTGTTAAGAAGACTCACTTAAATGGAGTGGAAAGTGAAGACTCTTAAGATTTCTGAGTAAAAGATTACTTTCTAGAGGATCCAGTAGAGTGACAGTAGTTGTGGCCTAGGAGTTTCATTCTTGAGGGTTGGTTATTATCTAGGACTACATCAGGCTTCTATTCAGAAACTGCATGATTTGGCCACATAATTTAAGATGAAACAATTTGACCATTATCCATAGAACTTTTGCTTTTGACTGGGATTTTCCAAAAATGATGATGGATTTATTTTGATTAATCCACATTGTCAATAGTTAGTTGTCTTTGAACCAACAGCATGCCTTCTTTTAAAAAATTTTTTAATTTTTTTTTTCCATTAATGTATTCTTTGGCCATAGAGCAAATGGGTATTTTGGAAATGCTAAATTGAAATTTTAATGAAACTAAGGGCTTTCTTTGAATATTAATCACATTTAAATGTCCTTGAGTATCCATTGTTGTAATTAAAACGTCTTGCAAATTTCCAAGTAAATTATAGTGGATTAGTTATGTATTATTTGGCTAATGAGACTGAGAGGGAATGAAAATATCTGAAGGAATATATTATCCGTTAAAAGTTTTTAATAAATATTCTATGGGGGAAAAAATACACAACTCCTTCTTTAACCAAAGTTCTTTCTTTCCAACAGGGATTTTTTGCCAGGTGGTAGAAGAGATTACACTGTTCAAGTACAACTAAGGTGATTTTGATATGTTAAATCAATATTTTTATATTGAATGAAACATCATTTTGCAGGCCTATTTTAAATGTTTGATTACACTTTTAAAGAATGATTTCTCTTTGAATACAGATTGTGCCTAGCAGAGACTAGCTGTCCTCAAGAAGATAATTATCCCAATAGTTTGTGCATAAAAGTAAATGGGAAGCTGTTTCCTTTGCCAGTAAGTTGGAGTATTCAGATTCTTGTTTTGTTTCTTTATTTCTTAAATTTATGGAATGTGTGTCAAAAGAAATATATTTGATTAGATGGAATATATGACAATATGGGCAGAAATTATGGAATAGGTTCAAGCAGCAATTCAGTGTGAAAATTTGATCTGGATGACCATGACTGAAATTAATATTATTACATAATATAGAATCAAAAAACTTTTTGGTATACAAATTTTTCTTTCAAAAGTTGTAATTACAAATGTAACTACAAGCATTTATACTTGCTGATTTGTTAAATGTCTTCTTAAATTTAATTCAGGTGAACCTCACTTGTAGAAATTAGATTATGCAAGTATAGATGATATTTTTTCTTAAAATCAGATTTTTCTACATCTTTGTACTTAAAATTATTATTTTAGGATACTTCTGTTATCTTTTTCCTTTCAAATAGATTTCTTTAATCCTAGAGATGTGATGTTTGTTTTATGGTATTTAGAAATAAATTACACTATCTTATGCTGTCCTATCTCACTTATATGTGAATTTTCTTCCCCAGAGTCTTTTATGGTCACAATTCTTATTTAGATCCATATGTGACATTTATTTCCAAACATAATAAATCTATATCTGTGTGTTTGGTGGGTTTTGCTACCTATAAAAAAGACAAAACAATATTGAAAAGTCAGTATACTTTGCCCAAATGAAATATTTTGTTCATTTAATCAGGAAACATTCATCAGGTCTGTATACTATTGCTGTATTTATCATGTGAAACATTGGGAGAAATAAAGAAAATGAAGAAATGATTGCTCTTTAAGGAGTTTGTAATTTGTAATCTAGGAGGTTATATAGTTAAATATAGTACAAATTGGAATATGATATATGCCTCAGGAATGCAAAATATATGAAATTATGTCTAAGGCAGGTAGAGTGGTTTTTCAAGGTAGGCTCCACTGGGGAGTTTGATATGTGAGTTGATCTTTGAATTATTTATTGATACTTTACTTTTATCTTTGCCTCATTTCTTTCTCCATTCCTTTTCTATCATCTTCAATGAACATTCTTCCCCGTTATTAGTGGTCAGTCTGAAGGCTTTGATAGCTCTTGCCTTAAGCCCATGAAAATAGGTAAATTTCTTTCTTAGATGCCTTTTAGTTATCAAGTAGTAGCTCCTTAATGAAGGCTCCTATAGGTTTCATGTTCAGTTTGGACCAGATTACCATCCAAAGATAGGTGTTGGAATGTCTCAAATTTAGACAATAAAAGCTTAAATGACATACATTTTAGAGACTACAATCTTCATAGCAGAGTAAACCTCTCTCTTTCCCTTTCTACCCACTTAGTCACTATCAGAAAGTCAAGACAAAAAGGAGGAACCAATTAGTGTATGTTCTTCTGTGCTTGTAGGAGATGGGAGTTGGGGATTGGTGGGCATTGATTTGTATATTGTGCCAGTCTCAGCTATAAAACTTGGTGCACAGAGGAAAAGAAGCTAGATTAAATTTTTTTTTTTAATTTAAAACTTAAATATTTATTATCATTCCCTCTTCAACCCATTCCCATTGTAAGATTTCAGAATTACAAACCCTCCTCTTTTTCTCACACCCTCATCATATAGTGTAATTACTATTTTTACCTTTTCCTAAAGGTTTTGCTTTTTAGTAACGTCCTACTTAGTTCTACTCCACTCTTTTGGACTACCCAGTTACTAATGACAATGTTAGATAGATGGTTTACATTTCCACGTGTATGGGATAATGTGACCCCCGACTCAAATGACTACTCAGAGATCTCTGAAAGTGAAGATTAGAAGTTTTAAATAATATTTTTGCTGGATATTTTATTAAGAAAAGGGGTTGATTAAGCAACAGGGTTAAATATTCCTAAGTTATTAAACCATTTATCCAGGTGATCTGGTCTGTCTAAAGGCATTGCCTTTTTATGAGAAGCAGTTGAGCAATCTCAAACATTTCTGTTGGAAGAGCAATCTTGCTCTTATCCTAGAACTCAATAATTAATCAGAGCCTGAACTACCTACAAGGTTATTATTCTGAGAAGTCCTGTTTCCCATTTCATTCACATGTATAAAAGTTTGTCCTTGTTGAGTTCCTTGAAATTAGTCTTTGATGTTGGCTCTTAGGTCAAATTTTATTTTGAGTTTAGGTTTGTTTGCAACAAAATCTTAAAAATTGCTAATTCATTAAATGTCCATTTTTTAAATATACTTAATTTTGCTGGATATATAACCACAATCATTTTTCTTTAGATTGTTAATTTGTAGTACTTTAGGAACTGTGGTCTTTTATTGTAGCTGCTGATAAGTCATTGTATGATTCTCATTGTATCTCCAGCATATTTGAATTTTTATTTTCTAAATTAAAAAAAAATTATTGATGCTTGTAAAAAATTTTCCCTGTGATCTGGGGTTTCTTGAAATTTAGCAGTGATGTTCCTATATGATTTACTTAAAAAGAATTTCTTTCAGGTAGTGATAGTGTTTTTTTTTTTTTTTAATTTCTATTTTCCCCTCTTGCTCTATCATTCAGGATAGTTTTCTTTCTTTTTTTCCTCAACAGTATTTTATTTTTCCAAATATATGTAAAGACAGTTTTCAACATTCATTTTTTGATAGATAATTGTAATCCAAGTTTTTTCCTCCCTCTCTTTTTCTCCCCTCCCCAAGACAACAAGCAATCTGATATAGATTATACACGCACAATGTCAGGACAATTTGCTTTAATTATTTCTTGTATTATTGTACAAGGTTCTTTTTTTTTTTTTTTTTTTTTTTGCTATAGTGTTCGTGTAGTGAAGTTATTCTTATGTTTTCCAGATCTATTGTTTTCTTCTGAGATGTCTCACATTCTCTTCCACTTTTTTCTTCTTTATATTTTGTTGTTTGTCTCTTATAACTTTACTGGTTTCCCCTTGCCTCGTCCTAATTTTCATTGATTTTATTAAGACTCAGGATCTCCTTTTTTTAGTTGGTTGACTTTGTCTTTTGTAATATTTTTTGTTTTTGTTGGATTTTTTTTTTTGTTTTGTTTTTTCTCAACCTCATTTTATTTTTAAATTCTTTTTTGACTTCTATAAATTCTTTCTGGGCAGGTAACCATTTAATGTTACTCTTTGGGGGTGGCTTGTTAATGTAATCACTTCTGGTACTGGGGTTGGGGTGGGGGTGCCTCTGACTTCACTTCAATTTTCCCCTCTTACCTAGAACCCAAGAACTCTACCTCCTGTAACTGCCCATAGCCAACTGCTCTCCCTGAGGGTGTAAGTTTCTTCTTGCCTAAGGTGGCATCTCTGCAGCACAGCAGGGCCTGGCATTCTTTATCTTCAGAGATTCCCTCTGTCCTGGACTCTGGGAGGTGAAAGTTCTGGTGGTTGGAGCTAGCCTGCAGGTGTTTATATTTCACACCTGGGGTCTTTCCTAGGATTTTCTCTTGTCCCTGGAGGCCCTTTGTTCTGCCAGAATTCTTATTTGTTTTTTACCAGTTCACATTTGTCCTGTGGTGAAACTTTATTTAGTTTTTGGGAGAAATCTGGAGAGCTTGGAATTTTCTGACCAATTTCATCTTCCCAGAATTCTCTCAGCTTGCTTCTTTCAAGTTCTTCCCCTACACTGCCCTTCCCCCTCAAACATGCTATTTTGGATTCTTTCAATAAACATATGATTCAGAAGTTATGCCCTTGATTTCTCTCTTAATCAGGAAGCTTCTAGACCTTTTTTTTTTTTTTTCCTATAAGGCTATTTCCTATTTCAGCAACTCAAAGTTAACTTCTTGATCTGTCAACACATTTTGATGAGGATAGCTTGAAGTATTAGGATGGAGTTGCACACCTACTAGAAGAAAGAATTTTCTTTCTCATTATTAAAGGCAAAAATGTCCTGAATCAACTTGGGAGGGGAGGCACAACAGAAACCTCTCCCCCCCCCCCCAATTTTTTTTTTAATCATAATGGTATGTGGCTAAATTTTATGGCTCTACATAAAATTTATTAGATAAACCACATCCATTGATAAATTTTTACCTGTTTTTCATTTCCTCATACTCAAAGAAAAATTTGTTCCTTCCTTTTCTTTATAGAAATAAAATAAATAGCAGTTCTCTATGGTTATTTCCGTTTAAATATCCTGTTTATTTTCTATTATATTTACCTGTCACATCTTCAACATTAAGCCAGTTAAATTACCTTTATAACAAACAAGAGGCCTGAAAGCTCAGGAGTATATGTTGGAAAGGGTGATGATGTAATCTCTCTAATTTTTCTCCTATTTTTTCATTTCATTTTGAGTGAAGAATTTATAAATTTTAGCCATTCGTTTTTGTTAGCTAATAAGGACTAAGTAGCATACTTTAATAATTAGGAAAGGATGCTTTCCCCCCCCCCAGAGAATTCAATTTATTTATTTATTATTTCAGGGATATGCACCACCTCCCAAAAATGGAATTGAACAGAAACGCCAGGGGCGCCCTTTAAATATTACATCTCTAGTTAGGTTATCCTCTGCTGTGCCAAACCAGATTTCTATTTCGTGGGCATCTGAAATTGGAAAGGTAAAGTTTTCTTTGTTTTATCCTAACTTGTGAGTTTTTTGGTGTAGAACAGGAGTTCTCAAACTTTTTGATTTGGGATCTTTTTTAACAAGAGTAAATTAATTACATGCTAAGATAAATAGCATTTTTAATGAAAAAGAACTATTTCCTTTCATCTCTTTCCCCTTCCCCATAGTGAGAAGAATGGCATTGTTTTACATATTTTTGAAAATCTCTTTTAATGTTTGACTTAGAAGACAGCTTGATTCTCAATCTGCTTCTGCATTTAATCTGTTATAATGTTATATTTGAAAAATGTGAAGAAAACTGACTTCACACAGATAAATAGTTGGAAAAGGGAAGAGTATTTTAATAAGTTACTTAATATCTCTTAATATTTTTATGAAACTAGTTTTGACTTTTAAAGACTTTAAAGGGGTTTCAGAAACGGCTCGTCATTGTGGACTATGCTTTAGGAACTATTGGCTTAAGAGGGTTTTGATATTGGAAACTGTTTATTAGATCTGCAGCTTGCGGTTTTAGCCTACATACTGAGAAGTTAGATAATTTGCCCAAGGTCACATAGCTAGTATGTTTCTTTGATGACACTTGAACCCAGATCTTCCTGATTTGGTGTTTTCTGACTAGGGCTGACTCTTTGTCCAGTAAACTCCCATAATTAGCAACGTGGGAGTCACCATGTTAGAGAATAACTAAGTAGGTGGTCACTTATTTAATTTTCCTATTCTCAGGGGTAATATTTTTTGAGTGTCTGATTGTATTTTGCTGAGAAGAAATTATATATATATATATATATATATATATTTTGTTCTTTAAATAACATGGTTTATAAAGATGGTACTTTTTTAAGAAAGTTAAACAGTATCTAATAAATTGAAAGCTTTTGCAGGAACTAATTGTTATATTTTTATGAAAAGTATCAAAGTTTCAAAAAGATAAATTGGCTCTTTTGGGGAAAACAGATGTATTAAATCACATTTAAAAGGCAATTAGAGGGGGCAGGTAGGTGGCGTAGTGGATAGAGCACCAGCCCTGAAGTCAGGAGGACCAGAGTTCAAATCTGGTCTCAGACATTTAACATTCCCTAGCTGTGTGACCCTGGGCAAGTCACTTAACCCCAATTGCCTCAACAAAAAGCAAAAAGAAAAAAAAAAGTAATTAGAAATACTTGTTTTCATCACTTCTTTATACTACCAAATATCTGGAATGTTTAAAATATGGTATTAGAGTATATCATTTGGGAGCATGTTTATCCAGAATACCATTCCTTTTAAGTAAAGACTGATTAGATGTGCTGATTCTTTACTATCACAGCACGCATTATAATCTTAGCCTACATTTCTTGTAGAATTTTCATTTTAGAATTACCTTAAATAATACTGTGTTGTCTGAACCTGGGGTGAGACAAAAAGAATGATTTTCCCGTTTTATAGATGGAGGAATTGTGACACCATTGTTGAAGATTTTTCCCTCTAGGGATATGACAGATCTTAGTACTTAATCATTATACTATTAGAATATCATTGTGTATCTTCCAAACTATACATTCACTATTTCCCTTTATTTCCATTTATAAATTTCTACTCTTGCTCATTTATGAGTATTATTCATAAATAAGACCATTCTTTCAATATTGATTTTGAAATTAGTGCTTTGAATGAACCAATGAAATGGTCAGTTTATTAAAAAAATTTTAAATTAATGTGAACATTCATCAACAAACATTTTAAGATAGTGTTTTTATACAATCATATTTTCTCTTCATACTATTAAGCATTATTAAATAAAGATTTTCTTTATTCAAAACTTCAGCATCAAATTAGATGAGCATTTTTCTATGAAGCCCTGAATCAGAATGATGAGCAGCTTATTTTTCTTATTAAAGATATACTAAAACTATCATATTCTAAATTTCAGTTATTTAATACTTAAGATTCTTTCCAAAAGAAAAAAATAAGCCTAACTGCATAAAATAAAATTTTTGGAAAGGTTTGCAAAATGTGTAGATGATTAACTAATTCTATATTGAACAGTTATGTAATGGAATTAAGAAAGTATTGATTGGTCTTCATTATTTAACTTTTATGACAACTTGTTTGTCCTTTTTTGGGGGGGAAAGGCTTATGATGTCAGTGGATTTTCTTTATGTAATAATATATGTTGTTATAGACATATATAAGATATCCCCAAAGACTACAGCTTTTGACATACTATATAACAGTTGATTATTGAAAAAAAAAATCAAGTCTGCTGTTTATCACTTATGCATATTTACATGCTATCTTTTCACAACTTGTGTGATTGAGAATTTCCTATGCAGACCTCAGTAATCAAATTCTACCCAGTTATTTTTTGGTTCTTAGTTTTATATTCTTCGTGTTTGAATCTGTTTGGTTTACCACTTTTTTCCCCCCAAAGAGAAAAATTATTTATCATTTCATGCCTCTTGAGGTATCCAAGATTAAAATTAGTTAAATGCTATGCTTTTGGACATGTTGCAGATAGTCATTACAGTCAGAATTAGAACTTGGAGTTCTGGACTTGTGATACTGTATACCATAGGTGTAAAATGTGTGACCCAGAGATAAATGCAATCTTCAGTTCTGAGTGCTACCTGAACCAGATCAAAATTTTAATTGAGAAATCTTTAGCAACATAAAAAAAATTAAAACATTAATAATGATACATTTTAAAACTAAATCATTATGTGGCCTACAAGAATCATTATGTATGGATTATGATTCCCATTTAGACCACATTGTCTTTCTACACCAAGTTGCATTTGTGAATATTTTGACAATTGAATATTATGCATCTCTTAATTTGTATTGAGATCTCTTTCTCTTAAGTTTTCTTTTTCCTTTTGTCTTTTTTCTCTTCTACTCTTTTCTTTTTTCTTTCTTTTTTTGTCTGAGTTTTTATAGTTTTTATAGTTTGATGGAAAACTGATTTTAAACATGTAATAATAAAACTTTTCTTTCTCATCTTTAACTAAGATTATCATTTTTGTAGAATTACTCCATGTCTGTATATCTTGTACGACAACTGACGTCCGCCATGTTGTTACAGAGATTAAAAATGAAAGGTATTCGAAATCCAGATCATTCCAGAGCACTGAGTAAGTAATGTATATGAAACATTTGTGAGGAAAATTTTTTTTGCTGTGTCTGTGATGATGTTTGAATTTATAAGAACATTAGGATTGGAATCTTGTCTTTACTATTCATTCACTCAATGCATGTGACCCCCTAGCTTTCTTTATCTCTAAAATGAAATTTGACTAGGTGGTCTCTTGTTTCTTTCTAGTTCTTAATCCTGTGAAGTATCGCAATATTGAGGTAATATTGTGGAATCCTTCCACAGTAATTTATTCAGTATAAAATTTGTATTAATGCTGGCTCACTAATCTCAGGTCCTATCTGAAGAAAAATTAGGGATCAGCCTTTGACCTGTTTTGATGAAGGCCTATTGTAATGTTGATTTTGACTCTTGATTATTAATCTTTTTTAATCTTTTTTGAATAAACAGTCCTATAAGTAGCAACTCTCCAATGAATAGCTGACAGGTTCTTTATGCAAGCAAATAATTTTCCTATTAAAGGTATATTCATCAGTTAATAAAAATATTTTCTTATTATATAGACATTCTTAATTAAAATTGCTCTCATGACTGATAGTGTTAGGCAGGAATAATTTCATCTCCCATTAGTTAGAATTATAGATGAATATAGTACACAGAAATATGTTTTTCAAGTAGTCATTTTAACGGTGCCAATTAATTGATATGTGCCAATATAACTCAAATAATATTGTTATTTGGTTGTTTTTGGGGATTACTAATAGCCAGTGTTTACAAATGAGCATTATTATAGAAGTTAGATTAGTTTTTGGTTTTATTTTTTGTTTTTTAGTTTTTCTTTTCTAATGAAGGAGGATTCTTTTCTCCCTCCCTCCCCAAAAAACAACCAAGAAACCTCTTGATTAGGATTGTGAATTAGGCCAATGTAGGGAGAAGGCTCTGTGATGTGAAAACAGATTCTTGTAGGATAGAGTGCTTGTGAAGTCAGCTAGACAGGATGCCATTCCCTGATTTTTGCTTCATTGCAGTGTTGACTTTCTTACTCACATCTGAGTATGCTCAGTTCTCTGAAGATCAGAAAAATGTATTCTTCATTTGTTCCTTCTCTGCCCAGCCCCTTGGGATCTAGCTGTTATTGGCAGTAATAGTCTTACGTGGAGAATCACTAGGGCTTCAATGAATTAAGAATCTAAGTTGAGTAAAAAAGAATTGTGTTTTTATTTGGCATTGGGGAAGAGTGATGTCATTTAATGAGAATGGTTTCCTTTACTTTATACTCGTTTAATAGAAAATAACTATTTATTTTCATATCTTTGTATGTATCTTTCCCACCTTAAATACTCCTTCCTTTGAGGAAATTTAGTAAGCTTTGGATTTTAGTATAGAATTTAACTTAACATAAGGAAATAGTAAGGGCTGTTTCAAGCATATTTATATAAGAAAAGGATCATTCCTGACATGTGCTCATTTCTGTTGTGTCTCATAGCCAGCATATTAAAAAAAGTTTTATGTATTTCAGTGTTTTAAAGGACTTGAATTTTAACATTAAAAAACAAGGTTATTGAAAAACTAACACTGGAGTTGTAACTGACATAAAAACAGTATCACAAACTAAGCATTTCTTCTAGTTGCCCTTTTACCTTTTGGCAATATTTGAAAGTTTCTATTTATACATGGAGATGGTCTGTGCCTAGATAACATTGGTTTCTCTTTTGTGTTTTTCAAGTTAAAGAGAAGCTCACTGCAGATCCTGACAGTGAAATTGCTACAACCAGTCTTCGGGTGTCACTGATGTGTCCTGTAAGTGAAACCACAAAATATTCTGAAAGCCTTTACTTTGGCATCTATTGCAATATGTGATTACAACCACTAACTTTCTTAAGATGTAGCCGTACTCTACAATGATATCTTACTGTTTGATAGAAAGCTGTAACTCCCAATTTTGTGGGCTGCTTTGACTCTCCATTTTCACTCTATTTATAGATACTGTGTGTGTGTGTGTGTGTGTGTGTGTGTGTGTGTGTGTGTGTAACTATATAGTTTTCTCCAGCGTCATTATATAAGCATTCCTATCTTTACTTGATTCAGTTCTGTTCCTGTAGAACTCCTTCCCTATAATAACATTTTTAAACTTATTTTTATATTTCAGTTACTAAGCAATTCTCTCCTGCACCCCCATAATTGGGGAAAAACAAGTGAACAAAAAAAATTTTCTCCCCTATATGCAAAGCCAGGCCAAAAAAAAAAAAAATGCCCACATTGTCCTGTCCAAGAGCTGCATTTTGCAATGTCCATTCTGTATTTTAAATCTATAGTTCCTCGTTTTTCTGGAGTCATAATTGGTCATTTCAGTGATCAGAGTTCGTAACTTTCAGAATCTAGCACTTTTTTCATGGAATTCCCAGTTTGGCAAAAACATGATATATTTACATTGATAAAATTTTTTATTTATCATAGATTATAAGACATTAATAAAAGAGTATTCTGAAACTTGACAAGTTATTCGTTAAGAAATCTTGTCTTTCAATTTCAATAGCCTTGAGTTAGAAAATTCTATCAGCATTCAGAGAGAGAAGTATGGAGACTGAATGTGGATTGAAGCATAGTATATTTTCATCATTTGTTTTTTCTGATTTGTCTTTCACAGCATTACTAATATAGAAATATGTTTAAAATGATTGTGCACGTATAACCTGTATCAGATTGCTTGCTATCTTTGGGAGTGAGGAAATAAAGAAGTGAGGGAGAGAAAAATTTGGAAACTCAAAATCTTACAAAAATGAATGTTGAAAATTATTTTTATGTGATTGGAAAAATAAAATACTATTGAAATTTAAAAAAAAAAATTTAAAAAGAAAGCATGTAGGAAACAAAGAAGAAAGGCAGAGTTCCTGGGTAATAGATTAAGGATGGAAACCATTCTTTAAATCCTTTCCTTTCCATCCTCAAGTAGGGGATAGGGCTGTGACACAACCTAGAGGGAAGTGTTCTTTTCTCTATTGACAAAGGATTTTACATATTGATCTCAGGAAAACTCCCTTTAAATTTTTTAATGGAATGATTAAAGAAGGAATTGAGGCATTTTAGTTGAAGAATAGGAGCTATTGCTCTGTAAAAGTTAATTCCAAATTATATTTTGATATATTATAACCATTTTTCTCATTTAAAATTCCTAGAAACACATTTCCTCAAATTGTCTTACAATAGAAAGATATGCAAGAGTGTGGAAGGAGGAACTATACCTGTGTAGTCATTTTTCTAATTTACAAGTGCTTGGGTATAGAATGTTAAATTAATAAAATTGTTTCAATGGTCTGTTAATGTTTTTTAACTTAAATGTTTTTAGCTGTCTTTCATTTTTATATCACCAAATTTCCCAGTGTATCCTTCCCCTTTACCTTGTTCCCTGTATCCTCCTAGAGGGCTATTCCTTGTAACAAAGAATTTTTAAAAAGAGTTCACCTTAAATAACATGTTAAAAAGTTTGACGTATCCATTCTATATCCATAACACTATTTCTACAGCTATCCCTCCCCCCCCCCCAAAAAAAAAAAAGGTTGGGGTAGCTAGTATTTCATTGAGACCAAACTTGGTCACTAAAATTTTGTGTTCAGTTTTTTGTGGTATATTAATATTGTAATAATAGGTGATTTTATATAGTACTTGAAGGTTTGCAAAATGTTTTATGTGGATTATCTCACCAAGAGCAGTTATATGAAAAGCAAAGTTCACTGTAAGAAACTATTTAACAGTACTGAGAAATGCCAATATTAAGATCTCTAGTAATTATTGATGATTCAGTTCACTATTCAAATCCTACTATGTGGGTTGCGCAGGATATAGTTGGAGCCCTTAAGGAGCAATTTAAGACAACCTAGGATGGGAGGTAAGATTATATATGTATCAATAGATTGACATTTTTAGGGGATCCAGTTTTTTCTCTATTGAGAGGTGTTATTAATAATGGCTGTATTATACAGATGAGGAAAATTTAGAAAGGTTATTAATAGTTTGCTCAGCACACCCAGCTAATAGGGGTCAAAGCTAGGATTTGAATGCTTGTTTCTTCCAGCTCCAAATCTAGTGCTCTTCCCACCAAACCTTGGCTTTTTTTTTTTTTTTTAATACAAAACATTACTATAACAGTCATAAAACATCAATGAATGAACTTGTATGCATGCAGTAGAGAAAATACTGATTTTGGAGTCATGAAAGATAAGTGACAAATGTGTCCTGAACTGTCATTTTATTTAGCTTTGACTCCTTTATTTTTTGTTTTCATTTATAATAAGAATGTTAATATGTATCTTCACTTCTAATGATTTATTGTTCTTTGGATAAAGATCCTATAATAATGCTTAATAAAGTGTTTATGAATGGTTTAAACCCTATATGAATATCCTGCCACTGTTATTTAGGAAACAAAGCAGACTTGATAAATTCCTGAAGGCTATTTTGCACTTTTTCCTGTTTATGGCTTACTAGGGGCACAGATTTAATGAGCTTCTTTGGAACCTGAAGCCCCTAAATTTGTTCTTAACATATCTTCATTATATTGATATTTCAATATTTTTGGATTCCTTTGCCATTGTTGCATTTGAAAATAATATTCTGAGAAGGGGTCATAAACCTCACCACTTTGTCAAAATGTTCTGATTTTAAAAAAGGATAACCTATTTATTTCATTTCACTCACTCAGTTTCAGTGCTTACCACTGCATTAAGTAGCATGCTAGTAGTTTGAAATTTTTGGGTTTGGGGAGGTTTCAATATAATCCCAAGTATATCTTACCAAATGAGTAGGTAATTTTCTCAATTTGTTTATTTTAGTTAAATTTGTTTTGTGGTTCATGAGGATGGCAAACTTAGCAAAATCTTATTGTATATTGCTTTGCCTGAAACAAGAATTTTACTTAATGTAATTGGATTTCTTTTATAACTTCCTGTTTGGAAAAAAAAAAAACAACAAAAAACAAAACCCAACTTTTTGGTTTCTGAAATGTATTTTCCATTTTGTATTACCCTTTAGCTAGGAAAAATGAGGCTGACTATTCCATGTCGTGCTGTGACATGCACACATCTGCAATGTTTTGATGCTGCTCTTTATCTACAAATGAATGAAAAGAAGCCTACCTGGATTTGTCCTGTGTGTGACAAAAAAGCTGCCTATGAAAGTCTAATTCTAGATGGGTAAGTTTAGTCCTATCCTTTACCTTATTCACACTTTGCCTTTCTGTATAACCCACTGACAGGCTGAAAAAACTAGCAAAATTGAACCTTCTCTATATATCCAGATATTTAAGAATTTCTTGATTACATTAATTTTTTTTCTATATGTTTTTTCTTAATGGTTATTTTTACAAATGCATGTAAAGATTTTCAACATTCATTTGTGTAAGATTTTGTGTTCAAATTTTTTCTCCGTCCCTCTGCAAGACAGCAAGTAATTTAGGTTAAATATGTGCAGTTCTTTTAAACATATTTACATGATGAAAGAAAAATCAGGCTGAAATGGGGGGAAAAAACAAAGGTGAAAATACTAAGCTTCCATTCATATTTACTCTCCATAGTTCTCTCTCTGGATGCGAATGACATTTTCTATCTCAAGTATATTGGAATTGCCTTGAATTACCATGTTGAGAAGAGCTAAGTCTGTCACAACTGATCATCACAATCTTTTTATTAACTGTATACAATATTTTCCTGGTTCTGCTCACTGCTGAGCATCGGTTCATCTAAGTTCCAGGCTTTTCTGAAATCAGCCTGCTTGTCATTTATTAGAGAACAATAATATTCCATTACATTTATATACTATAACTTGTCCAGCCATTCTCCAACTGATAGGCATCCACACACTTCCAATTCCTTGCAACTACAAAAAGGGCTGTTATAAACATTTTTGCACATGTGGGTCCTTTTACCGTTTTTTTATGATCTCAATAGGATATAAACCACTGCTGAATCAAAGAGTATATACTGTTTTATAGCCCTTTGTGCATAGTTCTAAATTGCTCCTTATTGTTGTTTGTTTTTGTTTTGTTTTTTTGACTTGAAATAAGCTTTATTTCTCTTCAAAGATTTGTTATGAGCAAGGTTCACAGCTTCCTTTCTCTGGACTTAGGAAAGTCTTATTTTCCAATATATCGTAAAAGGAAAGACTACTTACCTATTTATTGTTCTTTCTATTTCTTTGTTCAGAGAAACCCAGAGGGTTAATGAAGACATATAGAACTTTTGTAAGACCACATTACTAGCTCTCTTAAGTAAAGAAGTTCTCAAAAGGCATTTGAGAAATTGAGAATGATTGTTAAATTTAAGAATAAAATATAAGAAAAGAGTCCTTGTTTAAGACTCAGAGCCTATGCAACCCAGTATTCTCTCAAACTTAGTGTCAAGTTTTATGACACTTTATATGGGAAGGCACAGGTACCATCTCTAACACTTTTCTTGAAGGAATAGAAATGTATCCAAAAACATCTTAGTTTTCCTTAGCAACTTGCCATACATACATTCATTTAAGCCTAGTTTTAAACTTGTTTATATTTCAGCTTGTACATTTTGGGGGTAGTGACTTAAATAAATTTATTGTGCTAAATAGTATTTGATATATACTTTCTTTAAAAAAAACAAAAACAAAAAAATCCACATCTACTCTTTTCAGACTACAGGAGGTACAGTGTATTATTCTGGGATTTGTTAACCATCTGTGCTCATCCTGTCCATACACTTTTCATTGTATGAACTTTTTTTGTATTTTATCACTTTTTGTTCTTCCAGGATAAATTAATCTATACTGTAGCAATGGGAGTCAGTGAATTACATAGGAATGTTTAATGGGAGTCAGTGTGTTCTCTGACTATATTTCTCTTATGTTAGGGTTCTTATGTTATCTCTCTAGATGGAGAGCGAGTTCCTCATTCAACTTGTTGACAGATGAGCAAGGGTTGTTGACAAATGAGCAAGGGATTTGAAAGCAGAGAACAGTGTAGAATTGAACTAGTCAATTATATTGTCAAGATGGAGGAGGGAGAAAAGTAAATTCAGACAAAAGTTGGTGTTCTGGCTACTGAGGTTGATGGCAGTGAAGGTAAGAATGATGAAGAAGGGATTTAGAGAAAGTGAAGTATACCACAGATGGAACGATAACAATTGAAAGAAGGAATTTCAGGATTCTTTGTCTTGTAAGTGTAACACTTGTGATTGATAATGAAAAGTGTGATTAACCACATGTGCATGTGAGGCTGAATGAAGTATGCCATTGAAGTTGAGGAAGATTGAGGAACTCTTAAGAGATCATGGAGATCAAATAACAATAATAATATATAAATAATAATAAAGATTCTGTTGCCCTTTTGTATTTTTCTTCATGAAGTAGTTTTCATTTTTTGCACAAGTGCTTTGAATTTCCAATGTAATTAAGCCAATTTTATTTCAGTGCTCAGTAATAAAATACTAAAAACGAACAGACTCCTAATTTATTCTATCTAAACTATGTAAGACAAATGAATTTTTTCTTAATGGATTTCAAAAGCTGCGGAAGATATTATGGCTCTTGGCCCCTAAGCCCCTATAGTGATTACTGATTTTTCTACATCTTCCAGGATTATTGTTTTATTTTAAATCTTGGGCCACTTTTAAGTTTCTTTATGTACCTCTCAAGGGGAACCAAATTTAGGTTAATTATTTTAGGTCTAAAGACAAATAAAACAATTATTAATATTGTAGTGTTCCTGTTTATGTAGCAAAGTCATCTTGTAACTTTTTTTGTAATGATATTGTAGTGATGACATATTGAATACATAAGAGAGCACTATGGTCCTTTCTTAGTGTATTCCTCCTAGTCAGTCATCCATTAATTACATTTTGTATTTTCACCTATATATTCAACAAAGATTTCTAAATGTCTGCTGTAAGCTAACCACTGTGTTTGGTGTTGGGGAGAGACAAAGAAAATTGACTTGGTCCATGTTCTTACGGAGCCATTTTATGTGCAGCTGAGGTAGTTGACTCTTTTGGGTACTTTACATTGGGGATAAATAGTTAGAGGTACAGTTCCTAATCACAGGTAACTTTGCAAATTTATAGAATATGAAGCAGTTTGAAATGTTTTAACCATAAATTCCACGAGGCAAAAACCATGCAGGCAAAGTGGATAAAAACTTCAGTAAACCCATAATGATTGTTATCAGACAAATAGTAATTTTGGAATTCAACAACTTAAAAATCCCTTGATTTGAAGCTGGGGAAAAAGAGAATGTTTATTATACAACAGATTTGATACTTTTTTTGCTGTGCCTCAGGTTGGATCAATCATTCAAAGCTGTAAGGAATCTTAGTGGTCATCTAAAAGTGGATATTTTATAGATAAGGAACTAGGGTGTAAGTTGACAGAGCCAGGAGTCAGATTCCCTTCCTATGATTTCAAATCCAATGTTCTTTCCATCTCATCTACCCATTTATTATTGTACTCTTTTGCAAAGTGGAGGAAAACATAGCTATCAAAAGGTCTTATTAAATTTGAAGATTCTATAGTAATTTTTTTAATTTGGTAATTTGTACTTTTCTCTCTGCTGTGAAATAAAATACTATCATTTGAATATTAATAAAACATCTTTGGACAGAGCACCAGCCCTGAAGTCAGGACCACCTGAGTTCAAATCTGACCTTAGACACTTAGCACTTCCTAGCTGTGTGACCCTGGGCAAATCACTTAACCCCAGTTGACTCAGCAAAAATAAATAAAATAAAATATCTTAAGGGCCAAGATTTCAGTAATCCTACATGGTAAAAACTGTTCTTTTGAAAGATATGATTAAATGTAGTAGACTTCCTGCCATCTAGGGGAGGGGTGGGAACTAGGGGGGGAAAAATTTGTAACAGAAAGCTTTGCAAGGGTCAGTGTTGAAAAATTACCCATACATATGTTTTGCAAATAAAAAGCTTTAATATTTTTTTTTACAAAAAGAAAGATATGGTTAAGAAATAACAGATTTTTAAAAAATTATTTCCTGAAATTATTTTGATGTGTGTGTGTATATGTATGTATAATTTTTATTAGTAATGTTATTTGTTAAAATGGGGTTGGATATTTATCTTACTTTTATATTGAATACTCCATTCTTGTTGTGATACTATTCTAACTTGTATTCAAGCAGGTTTGAAAAGGAGTTGCTTTGAGAAGTAATATTAGTAAATGACAGTTAGAAGAGTAACTATTGTGCTCTCCTAGATACCATATATGTTAAAATTAGAACAGTACAGAGAAGATTAGCATTAGCATGGCTCCAAGCAAAGATGACATGCAAATTCATAATGAATTAACTATTTAAGAAAGAATAGTAATTATTTTGTTTTTCCAGTTTTTGTTGACTCTAAAGCAGAATGTATTTCAGGGAATTTTGTTGTAAACCTAGAGATACCAAAGTGTTGTTTTCTTGTTTTTTCCATATATCTAAATAAATATCTGAATAAATTGATTAATCTTTCTTTGCTACCTATTTAAATTTAAGGAAATAGCAAAAAAGTAAGATCATGGTCCTAGAAAATGCCACTTACCATCATGGTTCTAGTCAGCAACTTGACTTTTATCACTTTATTATCTCACCTATAAACAAAAATTTGAATTATGGCTAAGTGGTTTTTGTTTGTTATTTTGTTGTTTGTTTGTTTTGGGCTTAAAGGCTTTTCATGGAAATTCTCAGTGAATGTTCTGATGTGGATGAGATTAAATTCCAGGAAGATGGTTCTTGGTGCCCTATGAGACCGAAGAAAGAAGCACTTAAAGTTTCGAGTCCACAGTGTACAAAAATAGAAAGTATGTACAGAATACTTTTAAACAGTTAAAAACTTGCCCTTTAATTTTACCTTTGGCTACTAGATCTGTTTGGTTATCTATTTGGGTTTTATCCAGTCATAAATCAAAATTATTTTTGCTTATGGGTGTATTCTAAGCTGTAATGCAAATTAATGCATTTGCTTCACATTTAAAAAAGCACAGACACATGAGTTTAGAGCTGGCATGGATTTTAAAAGTTCCCCAATCTAAATCCTTCAAAATTATTTTAGTTCTTTTTGCTTATTATAGAGTAAAAAAAAAGTAAATAAAAGCATGTCTTTATTTTACTTTAGACTCTTGAAGGAAACATGCAACTTAACTTTAAGGTTAGCCCTAAGGAACAGTGTCTCTTCTGAATGAAATTTTTAAAAAAGCTTTCTAAGTAGTTAAGAGATTTTTGTAATTTATTTGCTAATGGTATTGCCAAAGAATTTACCCAGGGTGTTTTTTTTTTTTTTTTTTTTTTAAGAATTACTCATTATGATTACATTTAATTATGAATCTTGATGTCCTAAGTTATACTTTATTTCTGGTGTTTGAACTAATGAAGAAAAAAGAAAATTTTAGGTGAATTGAAATCCACCAGTATTCTCAGAAATTAATAACTTTTGAATCTCACCTCTAGTAAATAGCAAAATTTGTTAATTTAAATTCTCTTTCCTTCCCATTTTTTTCTGACAAAATTTTGATGGAGATAATAATCAAGAGGATAATGTTCATTACCCTTCTTATAAAAAATCATATTAAGTAAAATAGAGAAACTAAGGGGATTCTACAACTACAATGAATCCTTATTAGTGGACTACAATGAATGGTCAAATTACGCTGATCATCATAGCTTTTTAAAATGTACAAGATAATTTTAATAGTTGACAGCCCCTGACTTTTTTATATTTGAGACAGTTAATTGTTTTTATATAAAGATTTGTTGTTAGTAGTAGTGTTTATGGAATTTTGCTCATCTACCCATTCTTGTTTATTTAATACTTCTAGACAAATATTCATTTACCATCAGATAAATGTGGTTCATATAATATTTAAATTAAAGATTATGGACTAGTTGCCACTGTTCTCATACTAATCTAAATATTTGGACTTTTTTTCCCCTATTAAAACCTTTATTTCTTTTTATTCTTTCTGTCTAGGTTCAAGTGTCCTCAGTAAACCCTGTTCAGTGACCGTGGCCAGTGAAACAAGCAAGAAGAAAGTAGATGTTATTGACTTAACAGTAGAGAGCTCTTCTGATGATGATGAAGAGCCTCCGGCCAAAAGGAAATGCATATTTATGGCGGAGACACAAAACAGCCCAACCAAAGGGTTTGTTCATTTAAAGTTTATTACTTTTCCATAACTCTTCCAAGTGAACTTGACTTTTATAAGCACCCCTGTGGACTACATTTCATAACTTGATTTTTGGTATCTTTTGTTTCCTGAAGGATATTTTAATGTGCCTTTGTCTAGGTGCAGTGTGTTCAAAGCAGTTTTGCTGCACATGCTGCGAAGTTATTCTTGAGGAAGAAGATGTTGTGAACCCACTAAGAGAACCTCATGTCAAGGGAAGTGGGATTGGGGGGGGGACTTTTTTATGCCAGACTGTAATAAGTTGCATCTTTTTTCCTTTAACTAATTTGACAGTTGAAAAACATTTTTTTTCTTTTTTAAAACAGCCATTTCATCACAGGGATAAATAAGGAAAGCTTCTTGATCAAGAGAGCTTTATGATTCTTTTCACCATTTTTCATCATAACGCCTCCATATATTAATAGAAGGTCTTGATCAGTTGTTGTGTCACCAAAACAATATTATTTATTGTATAACCTATCTGGTAATGATCTTTTATAAATTTGGCCAGTTTGGTTCTTGGATGACAGGCATGTAGTCTGCTTCTGGACCTATAGTCAAAAGTTTTTCTAACTTCCTTTTTATACTGAGATATCTTTTGAAAATTCATAAATACCCTGTATTTTGCCATGAGTCATTAAAATAAGTACAGGGTATAGAAGAATAGAAATAACATTTAATTTCCTTTACTGTATACCTGATAAAAAACATTACTCACCCTCTGCAAATTAAGTTTTCTATGACAACATTCACCAAGAAACTTTCTTCAGTGATTAAACTTGTTATATTAAAGGAAGTCTAAGAATTCTTCATAGTAGTTTAGAAAACAGACTTTAAAAACTTGGTCTGTGTTGGTATCTTGGTGTCTTAATTTCCTGAGATCATTTCTGCATTTTGCTTTTTAATCAGCCAGAATTTTTGAACTGCCTTCTATGTTATTAAAATGCCTGGAAATTTGTCAAAATCTTTATATCACAAGTAGGACAAACATTTGGTTTGTCTAGCATAAGACCAAAAAAAAAAGGACTTTTTAAAAAATTCTGAGTGAATATTTTCTTTTTGAGAAAAACAATTGCTACTTCATGAATTTTGAGCAAAAACTGCAAAAGGATATAGTAATCTGTTTTTGACAGTTCTTGCCATGATTTTTCCTTTTTTAAATTTTTATTGTGTTTTATAGTGATGCAGTTTGGGTGGATGAATGGAAATATAGAGAAGAGAGAAATTAAGAAATTATTGTCTTTGAGCTGAGAAATACATTAAAAACTTTTTTTTTCCCCCAAGCACATTGTCCCTTGCTTAGAATATATTTTTGGAATATCTGATAGTAGGAAGAATTATCGTCTACTTGAGAATGTCATGTAATGTCATGTTTGGAGAAAGACAATTTATTCTATATAAAGACAATTTGTTCTATATCTGGAAAAAATCATGTCTGATTTACCTATTAAAATTCTGTAAGAGAATATCTAATTATGAGTAAGAAAGAACAATTTAATGCAATATATTTAGATCTTTAAAAGGTTTCTGACAAATTTTCTTGCCAAAGGCAATTTAAAAAGACTTGATTAGTTGTAGAATTGTGGCGACTATTGTGTCACTATCTTAAAGGCAGAATAAAATATGTAGGATAGCTTATACTTTGAAGTGAAAAAAGTAAGGGAGGAGTAAGTATTGGTCAGGAAGCAGAAATATATCATGAAATCTTCCAGATTTGTTTAACCTATTTTGGCATTTCACTATCTTTTAGAGAAAATTACATAGATTTTAATACCAGCAAAGTAATGAAGTTAAATAAAAATATTTGAAGTTACATATATCCAATGAAGAACTGGAGATACTGATCATGATTCAGGAAAGGGGATTAGATTTCTTTTTAGACTTCTCTATAATTAAGAATCACAACCTGATGTTCTTGTATGACCAAAAAGACTAGTAAAAGTGCCAGGTGTCAGAATTCCTTGTCTCAGAGCTATGGTATTGTGTACTTATTTCCAGAATAACAATCATATTAGCCCATGTTTATTTGAGGTTTACAAAGCACTTTCTCCATAACATTCCTGTGTAGTAGGTAGTTCACTTTTTTTCAGGGATAGCAGTTAAGTTAGACCAGACAAGGCAAGTAAAATGAACAAAAGAGAAGTAGGGGTTGCCGTATATGAGCAAACTATAAAGAGTAGGCCTCTTCAATTTGGAGCATGGCACCATTCAATAAGTTTTTCAAGTGAATGAATAAACAAGGGCTAAAAATTAAAGATTCTTTGGGTAGGTGAACATAGATTTATCAAATCAATTAAATGAGAAATGGTGAGTATCTCCATAACACTTCAAAGAGGTAAATTTGGGACAAATAAGATAGTACTTTTAATACATTAGATAGAAAATTTAGTCTTTGTTTTTTTGAGAAGGTAGCTAGTTGGGTTGGAGTGGGGTGGGGGAAACAAGCCTTATATAGGATGGATAAATGCATTATTATGCTATTAAATATGTTTTTTTTAACTTTTATGATTTTAAGATTTTATGAATCTTATAATTGTCCTCTGATGCCCTCTGGTTTAATACCTTCCCTCCCCAGCCTCTTTAGGTTTCATTGACAATTTTGTTGGCCACATCACTTTACTTAGTGAGTTTATAGTCTGTTTTATATCCATAAGTATCACATTTGTCCCATCCTGAACTTTTGTGAGTTCTTGTATTTTTTTTTTGAACCCAGAATCATAGAGTTAGATTGAGAAGGAAACTTAGAAATCATCTAGTCCAACTTCTTAATTTTATGGATATGGAATCACATTTAATACCTTATTAAATTTGACTCATTGCCCTATGCTGTCAGTTTTTTGTTCCCTGTGCAGTAGGTAGTTCTTTGGTTACTTCTTTTCAGGGAAAGCAGTTAAGTTACAGGAGGACCAGACAAGGCAAGTAAAATGAATGAAAGAGAAGTAGGGGTTGCCATATATGAGCAAACTATAAAGAGTAGGTCTCCTCAGTTTAGAGCATAGCACCGTTCAATAAATTTTTCAAGTGAATGAATAAACGAGGGCTAAAAAATTATAAAGATTCTTTGGGTAGGTGAACATAGGTTTATCATGTTCCGTCACCTATCATGCTATTTCTTCATCCCAGCTTTATTTCATCTATGGTTGGTAAGGCTTTCATCCAGGTCTTTAATTAAAAAAAAAAAAAAAAAATGAACCTGCTCAAAACTCAGAGCAAAGTCTTGACACTCTTCTAGAGGCCTCTTTTCAAGTTCAGTTTTTAATTATATGCAAAGTACTATGTTAGGCTCTGGAGAACAGAAACAAAAAACCCCCAGACAAACAAAAAAGGTCCTTGTCTTCAAGGAACTAATATCTCTCCAGCTTTCCTTAAAGATTATATGCCTTATTGAAATCTACATAATGCATTGAGTACATCATTCATTCCCCTGCTAGCAACAATATTTTCAAATGTAGTAATCCTGTCAAAAAAAAAAGAGAAATGGAATTGGGTTGGGATTACTTGATAAATCCATTCCGACCTATGGTGACCTTTTCTAAATGATTATATGCTTTTTATAATATGTCAAAGACATTTACCAGCAATCAGGCCTCTTGAAAAGCTTACTTTTTTGTCTCCATCTTGAAAGTCAAGATGGTATACATGTCTCCAAACCTACTTGAAGAAATCAAGAAATAAGTTAATCAAACCTTCTCACAAATTCCTTGGTGTTATCTCAGGGGCAAAGTACCAAGGTAGACTCAGCCCTAAATCTGACCTCTCTCTATGACTGTTATTTCAGTAATTTAATTTTGGTATTTGGTAAGAAAAGAGCTTCTTGTTTCTTTTCCTAAGTGGAATGAATATCATGGCAGAATTAACAGAAACAGTAAGGATATCTTTTTCAGGCTGTAAGTAGAAAAAATTGGCATATGACATTTGTTGTGAATAAGTATGCTGTCTCTTGAAGGATATGTGAGGCGTATTTTCTAGCAGAAACTATAGCTAGGAAGAATTCTGGTTTTAAAATGGAACTGGCTAAGAAAACCATTTATTTGACGTGAGTAGATGAATAAAGGCCACTGTTTTAAGAGATTTTAAGTGGAACTGATTATCAAAAACAAATTCTGTGTTTTAAAAAAATCCAGTAACAACTCCTAGAAGACATTGTTTTAATGACAAAAACTTTCCGAAAATTTTGTGAGGCAGAGATTTCAAATTTAAATAGAATCAGATTGAGGAAGCTGCTATTGACATTGGGAGAAAGAATTTTTCTCTATAAAGACAGACTAAATGTATTATATTGGTTGTCTCTTTTATTCTGGATTTAGCCCTGATAATATTTTTATAGTTTTTATTTGTGTTGGAATTTAGCTGGGAAGCTATCGAATTGAAAATAATTATTTTAAAGATAAACCAAAGCATCATTAGTACACATGGAGGAATGGATCTGCTGAAAGTTAGAGCTTTCCTTACTTAGCCAGTTTAAGGCACCTGATTTGTGGAGAGCCATTCTCAAACTTTAAAGTTTTGAGAGAGGGACAGCTAGGTGGTACAGTGGATCTAGAGCACCAGCCCTGAAGTCAGGAAGACGTGAGTTCAAATCTGTTCTCAGACACTTAACATTCCCTAGCTGTATAACCCTGGGCAAGTCACTTAACCTCAATTGCCTTGTGGGGGGGGGCGGGGGGAAGTTTTGAGGGAATTACAAAACATTTATGTCCTGGGCCAAAACAAGTCCCTGTTTCTATCCTTGGTTTCAGCTTAAATTTTGAAGTAGGACTAATTTTCTCTTCTTTATTCCCCCTCTACTCTATTTCTACTTTCTCAGAGGGTGTTTATGAAAGTCCCAGTGGGCATCTTTATTTTTGATATTCTCCACCCTCATGCATACTACTAGATTATAGTTTTTATTTTCCTAGTGCTAAAAATTGTCACCAACCTCATGAAATAAAAGTGCTTTGGGGCAATACCAGGCTAACCATTTCTACTAAATAGTTAGAATGTCCTATCACCTAATGAACATATAGCCTGATCTTTTTCCCATGAAAGTATAGCACCCTCTAGTGGAAGTTTTTGTTTTTGTTTTTGCAACCTTCCTGGTATTGACAGGAGTCAAGTGTACAGATTTATAGAAAGGCAGGAATCAAAAGGGATTTTTAAAGGCCATGTAAAGTTTCTCCTATAGGGATAAAACTTCTATCTGCAACATTGCATCTGTTGAAGAGTTCCGGTAACAGAAACTCATGAAGCAGCTCAACTTCTCATCTCACAGCCAACATATAAGGCTTTGATAATTAGTGTTTAATAGCAATCTGGCAACCAATTTTTGATAGAAACAATATAATTTAAATGTGAAAATTTACATCAGGTTTCTCCCCCATGGAACATAGATCATATACTTTCCTTGCCTTCATAAGTTTGTCATATAACTTGATAGAGTTCTTATAAAAATTCGGTTGTAAATAGAAAAGTTCTTGTCTTTCTGATATTAGTAGCTTTGCCACCTCATTCTAGCCATACAATATGCTGTACTTTAGAAAAGATGAAAGGTGTACTATTAGAGCTGGAGAAGACATTAGAAATCATCTAATTCCACCCTCTCACTTGACAGATGATAAAATTGAGGCTGAAGAATGAAGTGATTTGTCCTCTGGGCACAGAAAAGTTGAAGCAAACATGCCCTAAGAATTGGACCTTTTTGAATTGCATTCTTCTGTCAGTATAACATTGTTGCCTCATCAGTTGAAAAGGCTAATATCAAGCAATTGTCATATTTTAAAGTGCAAGACTCAAATTCAATTAACTTGTGCCTCAGGCCTGAGACAAGTGTTTTCACACATACCAATTCATGCCACATTTTGGTAGTGTAGCCAGAACCCCAAATATTATTTAACTTTGAAACATTTGTTGGGTGTGTGATGTGTCCTTAGAGCACAGAATTAAATGTAGATGAAGGTTTTCACTATATTCCACAGGAGAGATCATCCTGGTAAGGGAAGAGAAATAAAGACAGACAAACTATTATTGTGCCTCTTGTTAATACCCAGAGATTTTTGCTAAAAAGTTCTACATAAAGGAGTATCCCAATTTGATTGATTATTAAGAAAGACTTTTTATTTTTAAAGGTCATTCCTTAAGTTTTCATCTAAATTTCAGCTTGTAACCCAAAATTGACAATTTATATGACTCAAGGAAGAAAAAAAGCTTTAAATAGAGTTTAGCTCCATATCCATACTCTTAGTCCATTCCTTTTTCCTACTGTATTCAATATGATTTCATAATACTTTATGCTTTTCAGCAAATCAAGTGGCATCCACAGTCCATGCAATTTCTTCATTCTGAAGTAGGTTATATTTTGGAAAGCAACATTTGCTCTCATTCCTTAAAAAATTGCTTGTTGTCACTAGTATATTGCTTTTACCATCAGTAAATTCTACTGTGTGTTCTCCAAATGGTTTAAATCCAGTAGAATAAGTTCTTTGGTTTTTCTTTCATCTTTGTATCCTCAGTGCCTACCACAGTGCCTTGTATGTAGTAGGTACTTAATAGAAGCTAGTTGAATAAAATAATATAAATATATGTGATCTGTAAGTAACTTTTTCAGAGCCGTGACATTATTTATTTCAGCTACCAACACAACCAGAGATGCACTTTTCATTTTTAAAGTGGACTACTACACTGATTGTAGCTTTGTTTCTGAGATGATCTCTTGGAGTAGTAAAAACTTGCAAACTTTTTTCTTTCCAGGTTCAAAATAAATGTAGAATCCAATTAAAAGTTCATAGTATTATTAGTAATATGTTAAATCGCTTTTGAAAATTCTTGGAGTGTGAAAAAGCACTCTGCAAAATTTATTAAATAATTTAATTCATTATTAAATAATTCAAACAGTAATCACAGAACATCTGTGTTCTGTGGAAGGATCTGTGGAAGGAACTCTGGACAAGATACTTTGGTCTGCCTTCAGCTTTGTTGCTAACTTAGCTATGTGACTTTGGTCAAAACATTTTTGCTGCTCAGGACTTGAGAAACTTTTTTTTTTTAAACAAAATGAGTAGTTTTGTATAGATGATCTTTAAGATTAACTTATTCTAGGATCCAATGATTCTCATAGCATTTGGCTGACAGCATTTTGTATTCCTTTGATGCTTTTGTCTCTAGCAGTGTTAATTGTTGGAAAGATGGCTGCTTTGTGTTCAAAAAAGCAATTGTGAAGCTTTTGAATGTATTCAAGATACATTTCTTGCTTGTGAACTTTCAGTGAATTGTTATGGCTTAAATGAGAATACATTTAATTTAGACAATAAAAAGAAAATAGTTATCAAGAATTTAGAAGAATGAAAGAAAATCTTGTTAAACCTGAGTGTTTTGAACTATGGCTCATATTGAAATGACAGTAATTTTTTATCTGATTGTGATATGTATTTTTGATAGCCCAAAACAGTTCATTTGAAGAGTGCAGATCTTCCAGAAGACTAGGTGGCACGTGGGTGTCTTGGATCAGGTTTCTCCAACATTAGGAGGACAGGGACACTGTTGTCATGTTTAGCATTTGTTTATCATGGCATTCCCCATGTGAATTTGGGTTTAGGGACTCTTCAGTGTGATAGGGTTAGTACTACTATTTAAGCACTTCAGTCAGAATTGAGAAAATTGTCTGACTCTGCTATTCAAAGCAGGCCTACATGAGCACGTAGTCTGTGATGCTAGGCCTGGGTTAAGGCAACCTTAATAGCCCCTTCTCTTCTAAATTAGTTCTAAATTTCCTTCTACACACACATATGTCAGTAAAGCATTTGTCTAATATGTGTGTTTGTATGTATATGCATTTTTGTGTTTTATGTTATGGGATGAAAATAGTATAATGACTCCAGCACTGTACTTTGTTTTAATGCCAACTTGCTCTTATGTCACAGCTGCTGTTGAGAAACAAGATACATTCATGTTATAATGAAGACTTATGAAAGATGAGATTAGAATGCAGTACAATGTTGTGAGTAGCCACTATATAGTTGTGTTGCAACTGAGAATGACCCAGTGGTACAGCTCTTCTCTCCTGTAAACTAACAACCAGATTGCTTGTAATTTTTCATAATGTTTAAAACAGGGTTCTCATGTACCAGCCATCTACTGTCAGGGTGCCCAATGTGACTGCGGATGCTGCTATTCCACCTTCATTAACAGATTACTCAGTGCCATTCCACCACACACCAATATCAAGTATTTCCTCAGATTTACCAGGTGTGTATTTTATGTTTTTCTTTTACTTAAAAGTGTGTATTTTAAAGCAAATTTATTAGAATAACTATCCTATTTTCTTTGAAATTTTAGTCTTATATTTTATCAATGGATCTGTGGTCTAGCTATTAAGTAGGGTCATTAGCTTATTAATTATGTGACCTTGGGCAAGTCATTTAACCTCCATTTCCTCTATTATAAAACAGGTCTAAAAAATCACCTACCTCCCAAAATTATTGCAAGGATTTAAAAAGGTAATATTTGGAAAATGTTTAGCATGAGACCTGGCACATAGTAAGTACTTAGTAAATTCTCCTTCCCTTCCCCTAAATGATATCCTACTAATAATCTTAAATGAAGTACATTTTTTAAGATTTATAGATGACATCTATGAGTCATTTTAATAGGTTGTGTTCTGATCCCTTGGAGGAAGGCAAGTGAAGAAGTAGGAAGTCAGATAACCTGAGTTAAGTCTCAAGTCTTGCCATCTTGTACAAATCATTCAATCTCATCTAAAGTACAGTTATTTATATTCTATTTATCTTGTCTAGTTGGCAGGGTTGGTACAAAGATTAAATGAAGTATTAGATGTTAAATGTTATGTCAATGTAAGCTACTATCATTGCTGTCTTTCCACAGCTTTCAGAACAGAAAGATCACTCCCTGATTGAGGATACCTAACACATACACATAAAAGAGAGGCTGACTTGTTTACACACACACACACACACACACACACACACACACACACACACACACA
>JAJPUD010001394.1:331118-344018 GCA_023553655.1 Myrmecobius fasciatus | reverse complement strand
CACACACACACACACACACACACACACACACACACACACACACACACCCATTATGATGAATTTACTGGTTAACTATATGGGAGTCAGAACAAGGGTTTGTATTATCAGTAGATTGTGTCAGCATATTCTTTGTTCGTTAAAAAGAGAAAATTATAAAGACTTCACAAGTACGATTTTATATTCCCCTCCAGCTTTACCCTGTTCAGCTTGTTTTCTTAAAAGAGGTAGGATGTACCAGCTGGTTCACAGTCAAAATGCTTGACATTTAAGTATGTCTTTTTCTGTGAATGTCAGCTATAACATTTAGAAATATTACTGAGGCTGCTTAAATTGTCTGGGTAATAAGATTATCCAGGTAAAATTTATTATTTTCAAGTGAATGCTGCCCTTCTCAAATTTCCCCCCACTCTTTTTTTTTTTTTTGGCTTTTTGCTGAGGCAGTTGGGGTTAAGTGACTTGCCCAGGGTCACACAGCTAGGGAATGTTAAGTGTTTGAGACCAGATTTGAACTCAGGTCCTCCTGACTTCAGGGCTGGTGCTCTAACCACTGTGCCACCTAGCTGCCCCCCCCCCTTAAAAGAACACAGAATTGTCAAATAATATATTTTTTTCTTTGAATTTTACATAAACTTACTCTTTCTAGGATTCATTTATGAGTTATAATCCTTGTTCTCTTTTTTTTCCCCCTTTCATTTATTTGGAAGAACATGAAAATAATCTTTTCTTAGCATTTTTGTGTTTTTTCTAATGAGTTTTTTCCTGGTACAGCTGGGGCTAGATGGAGGAAGATCTGAATTTAAATCCAATGTCAGAAATTTACTATCTGGGTGACTCTGGGCAAATGACTTATCCCTGTTTATCTCAGTTCCCTCATCTGTAAAATATTCTGGAGAAGGAAATTGCAAACCACTCCACAGTCTTTGTCAAGAAAACCCCAATTGGGGTCAGACATAACTGAAATGATTGAACAGCAGCAACAACAACATTGAGACTTTTATTGTGTCATGGTGTTTTATCAAAGGATTTGTTCAATTTTTGTTGCTCTAGCCCAATATGATCTGGATACTTAATAAATTCCATAGGTCATATTGAGCTCATTAACATTCAGATCATGATGTATAGGCAGAAGTGTTAAGTTGAGAATTAGGGGACCTAGCTTTTAGATTTAAGACTAAAACCATTAATCCATTTATCTAATGCTCTGCACAAAATGTAATTAAAAATTAATAATTTTTTTAAAGTTTTCTTCGAAACATTTGGGTAGGGAGTAATGTCAGTTATGTGGGAAACTTGTACATGTTCATGTCTGTTTGTCAAGTAGTACATAGAATAACATGCTAGTTCTAGTAGGTTATTAATCCATTTTACTTAGTTGTTGTTCAATCGTGTCTAACTTTTTTTTTGCTTTTTGCTAAGGCAATTGGGGTTAAGTGACTTGCCCAGGGTCACACAGCTAGGAAGTGTCTGAGACCAGATTTGAACTCAGGTTCTCCTGACTTCAAAGCTGGTGCTCTAACCACTACGCCATCTAGCTGCCCTCATGTCTATGTCTTAACTCTTTTCAATCCTGTGCACCATACTGTCCGTGAAGTTTTCTTGACAGAGATCCTGGAATGGTTTGCCATTTCTTTCTCCAGTGGATTAAGACAGTTAAATGACTTGCCCAAGGTCACACAGCTAGTAAGTGCCTCTGGCCAGATTCAGAATCAGTTCTTCCTCACTCTAGGCCCAGAGTTCTGTTCATTGAACCATCTAGCACTTCTAGTTTCACTTAATATTGAATTGCTAATAAAAACAAGATTGTTTTTGGAATTAATTCTTGTCTTCTAAATAGAAAAGATAACTGCTCACATTTTATTTTCACTTTAGGTTTGGATTTTCTTTCCTTAATTCCAGTTGATCCACAGGTATGTTACCTCCATTTAGCAATTAATTAATTTGCATTTCATTTGGTTATGATGTTTAAATTAAGAGACCAAATTTGTTATTTTGACAAGTAATATAATATTAGAACTGGTAGCTCACTTATTCACACTAATTGAGGTGATTTAACCAACGAAATTTGTTATGTAATTTTTAACATTATATCCTTAGCTCAAAAATGTTTATATGTTTCCTGAGAATGAAGGAGTCAGGAATGTAAGGGAATAGCCTGGGGGTATGTTATTTGGCCAGCAAAGCTGACCCAGGATTAGAAAAATACAATAAAAATATTAGAAAAAGTACACAGAGAATTGGGAGGCTTGAACAATCAGATTTGTTCAGTCATGTTTATAAAGCTAACATATATAAATTAATGTATCTGTGATTATAATAGGCAGATCTTTTATTTTACTTACATATACATGCATATATACATATGTGTATATTATTGTTCTATTTAAGATAGCAAGTAATCTCTCTACTAGACTGTAAGGATCCTGACGTAGCAATACCCTTGTATGCCAAAAGCACTTTAAGGGCCTTGGCAGAAGAGAAAGGAAGGAAGAAAAGGGAAGAGGATTAGAAAGGGGAAGAGGAGAGAGAGAATTGTTCAAGTTAGTAAGAATTAGTAGATAACTACTGGCTTTTACTAAGTTACACAAGGACGTAAGATCCTTTTATACTTTAATATTGTATACTTGACCACGTTAAGTTTGAACAATAAGAACATGGACTTGTGCTTAGAAGCATTTCAAGTGAAATGAAATCTAAGTTATTCACTATAGGAAAAATTTTTACTTATCAGCAATTTCTGAGGCAAAATCATGTGTGTATATTTCTAGGTTATCCTTCATAGTTGAAGAACATACACATGAAACTCTGAACTTATCTTTGGATCAAACTAATTATTAGCTCTAGGGAATGAAAATCAAATTCCAAAGCTCTGTTGAATAAACTTTGTGGCTGATGGTCATTTGGTTAGAGGATGGTCATAATACAGGCTCAATTTCATATTGTTTCACCATTCCTACTATATACTTAGTCCATAGCTATTTTAAAAGTAAAACATTCCATTGGAATTGTAAGCAAAAAGACCAAAGTGATTAACTTGAAATTTCCTAGATCACCACAAACCAATCCTGTAAATGAGAAAATTAAATGTTACCTGCTAATAATACATCCATAGCAACTGTTTTTGCAAATGAAGGATGACATATACTTTTACTAAAGCAGATTATTAAGAAGTAGCAAAGTTAGGGCTTGAGAAATATGAAGAGATTATGATGTTTGACAGATTTTTTGCTCTAGGATCTGAGAAATTGGGAATTAATTTTTTCCTTATGTTCTTCTATTCTTTTAAACATTTGGTGGTTACATTTGTAGTTAAGCTACTTAAAAACCTTACAAAATTCACTTCATATATGATAACTTTAGGTGAGCTCACATGTTTCTGAAAAGTGAAAATATTCTATTTTCTTAAAATAGGTATTGGGCAAGGCACTTGTAAGGCAGCCATCATATTTTCTTGCAGGATATCTTTATACATAAAATAAAACCTAGAGTATCTTCTTATGCAGTGTATTCTAGTTTTTATTTGATTAAAAACTATTCCTTATATATAAAAAATACAGCTCATATAACATCTAACTGTAGCTTTTAAACATTTCTTGCTCTTACTATGTAATGTCTTTGTGGATATTTTATTTTACAAGTGGTTTAGTCCATAAATATATGTCACAACTGAAATCAGCTGGCCAATGTTCAGTAGAGGACACATTTATTAAATACTTTCTAGTCAATGATAGTTATTGGAGGAGGTACAAAGGATAAATTTAGGATAAATGGAACTAAAGACTCAGGTGAAGGGATCATTCACAAGGTATAAGGAGGGGTGGATGCCTTTTATTTTCAGATAAAATAAAAAGTAAAAAAATAAAATAAATAAAAAATTAAAAAAAAATAAGAATAGCCTTGGGGGTGTTTTAAGTAATGGGAGACGTTGCTATCCAGATATAGTATTGGTTGTTAAAATGAAGTACAGAAATTGTATGTTCTAGGTGTGGGAGATGCTTTTTTGGGGGGGAAGGGGCCTGAGGGGTTTGCAGAGAGAGCAAATATAAAAGAAGTAGTGAAAGTAAAGTAGAGAAGGGTTGCCGAGCAGCACAGAGAAGGCCCTGCTGGGATCATGTTGTGTGTGATTTTGCTATTGTTACAATATTCAGTTAAATTGAGTTACTTTTGTTAAGTGCCTAATGTATATAGAGCAATATTCTGTGCACTGATAAAAAACAAAATTTAGATAAGACATGATTCCTGCTTTCAGGGAGTACAATTTTATTATAATAAACCAGTAGACACCAGTGCCATTTGAAGTTCAAGAGGGAGAGTCACTACTAAGTGGGAACTGAGGAAACATTCATAGGGAAGGTTGCATTTGAGTAGACTTCAGAGAATTCTTAGCTATTCAATAGTTGGATAAAGGAGGAATGGTACTGTAGATCATCATCTAGTCCAGAAAGAATAGGTTAATTTTTAATGCCATTTTACTTAATTATAATCATTGAAGGTAAATATCAACTCTCTCAGAATGTGAGATACTCCTTTAAGCCTTGTTATTTAGCAACTGTTCTGTGTTCTTAAGCTTTATCATCCAGAATTGCTTGACTGTTGCTCAATTATCAAATATTTATTCATTGTCTTGTTTTGTGCTTTAAGATAAACTAGTCATTGATGATATTAATAGGACTTTCTAATTTAGTTGTAAACAATACTTAAAACCAAAATATTATATAAATTAATGCCTTATGACCTTGTGAAACCTTGGGAAAATTTTCACCTCTGCATTTATATATGTAGAGTTTAAAACCAGTGTAATCTTTTCCTCATCATCATCATCATTGTTTGTTTCAAACAGTACTGTCCTCCTATGTTTTTGGATAGTCTCTCCTCAACCTTGTCAACAAGCAGCACAGCTGGAAACATCATCACATCCACAAGCCCCCAGGAAAGCAACACTCATGTTACTTCATCAAGTAGGAGTGAGACTGGGGTTATAACCAGCAGTGGGAACAACATTCCAGACATAATCTCCTTGGACTAAAAAGGACTCATTGGACTACAGGAATAATTAGCCAGTGCTGCTCTTTCTTGCATCTCTGGTCCATGGAATCTATTTTATTGTCAGTTAGTTTGATAATTTATTGAAAAGACAAATGGATTCTGTTATCTTCTAAAAATGGAAGAAAAAAAAATTATGTGCAGCAAGAAGTAAATTTAGCTTTCAAGGATTTTTTTTTTCCTTATTCATGAAATACTCTGAGTATCAATTATATTCAGCTACGTCACCATCTTTTACAAATTTCAGTTTCTTATGTTGCTGGATGGATTCTACAAACTGGTTAAAACAAGTTTTTGGTTGTAATACACAGCAATAAAATTATGTAAATAGTCAAAAACTTTTTTTTTTCTAATAAAAGGCAATTAACTGTTCTAGAAAAAAATATGCCCACACATTCTGTGTGAGAGTCTGCTTTGCTGAACGAGTACTTTTCACAGATCTATCCAACTTTGACATGAGGAATCCTTTTGAAGTTATCCTGGCTTACTTTATATTTAAGCTGTTTTGACTCTTCACTTTCTATCACTCATCAAACGGAAACAACTCATTTTCCCTCAGATTGTTATTGACACTAATATTGCTGATGAATGCAAAATGAAATTCTGGTATTTGTTTTCTTTTTATTATATAGAAAGATCACTATGCAAATTCTGCCATAGACATAATGTTTATTTTTGGTGGATGTACATTCCTGGTACCTCATGCCACATTTTGGGAGTTTTACTCATTTTCTCAAAAAGGAAAAAAAAAAAAAACAAAACCTGAAAAAAATTCAGCCACAATTTTCGTGGTATAGGGTAGAGGAGCTGGGTAATATTGATTAAATGTTAAGCCAAGATGTTTTCCCTAAAAGTGTGGAGAGTGATTGGGATATTGGGAAAGAGTTGGAAATAAGAAATTTTTGTTTGCAAAAGCTTTATTTTCTCTTTCATTTTATGGTAGAAGATACAAGTACCCATTATCACACTTAGTGCTCAGGAAGGCCAAACTAGCACTGAAACTTTGATAGCCTCCAGTCACATTTTTTTTTCCTGGCCCAATAAAGTCAGTTTCCCATAGAATATTTGTTTCCTTTGTCTGGTTCAAAATAATTCAAAGAACTTGGTTTTCCCACTTGCTAAATTTGGTATCTTTGACTTTTCTTTGGAATTCGCTTTCTTTGGAAACAACATCATATTTGGCTTAATTTTATTAACTTGAACAATTTATTGGTTCTCAAGGATCTAAATTACTTCAAATGATTTTCTTTAGTTTGTGTATTCTTTTCTAAGCTGTAGTCATTTCGCATAGCTTTGAATCTGAATCTCTTCTCTGACTACCATGCAATTGAATAATCTTCCTAAAACTGAGGTGCCTTAATGAGTACTTGTGGACTCTTGGCATGTTTTAACTCGTGTCAGAGGGAGAGGGGATAGCTACTTCTCAGTCTGTAAAATAGTTAAGTGTAGATGAATGACTGAGTTCATAGTCATAGATCTAGAGCAAATGGGCCATCCAATTCAAATTCCCCCTTATTTTACAGATGTGGAAACTGAGTTCCAAGTAAAGTAAGTGGCTTGCCCAAAATTTCTTTCCACATAGCTTCAGAAACTTATACCTGCCTCTTACTGATTTTTGCACCTCACCAAGTATCCTCTGCTTGTGGGTTTTGCTTAATTTCTCTTGTGGACTATACTGAATTTATACAGACTTAATTTCAGATTGTCTATTAGATTATTTTTCATGCCTTCAACAAGGTAGAAATACCATGACTTCTTAGGGATGGTTCCTGAAGATGTGAAATAAAGTGAAGCTAACATCAATTGTTATTCACAACTCTTATGCTCCTTTAACAGGTTTCCCATCTCTGTGACAGTCCTGTTTAAAAACAGAAACTAATAATGCTTTTACAAGAAGCCTTTTTGTGGCACTGTGCCAGATGCTTCAGTTATGACAGCTACATTGTCTTGTCTGCTAACTTTGTAATCAGATAGTAATAGTATTCCAGTTTGGCTGACATAATTTGTTTAATAAAACATGATGTATATTGTTTATCATTGTTACCTTTTAGATGTTGACATAATTATTTTTTCATTTAACCAACAGGTTTACTTACAATAGGTTAAAAGAAATGACTTCTAGAAATTCATATTTGGATGTTTCCTCTATACTTGTTTAATCCTCAATTTAAAAATTTTTCATTAGTGTTTTTCCTTTTTACTATTCTATGCTATTCTCATTTGAGTGCTTCACCTTTTGGATATAATTTTTCATTTTTTTAAAGAAGGGGATTATTCAGAGGCCATCTAATTCAAACTTCATTTGAAGAACCCTTAGATAACTCTGCATTAACATGCTCTGTGTTACTTGCCAGGAATAAAAAAAAAAAAAAAAAACCATGGATACTACCTTCAAGAAGCTGGTGTTTTAATTAGAAAGATTAATAAATTAACTTGTAAAACAAGGAAAGTCAATATCACAGCAAATAATCACAAAATGATTTTGGACTTTATAGAGAAAAGAATGAACTCAAAGAAAATCTGGATGGAGGAAGTTTAAGTGGTGAAAGATTTCAGATGGCTTTTAAGTTAGATGTAGAAGAGAGGAACACTGTTTTAAGAACCTTTATAAAAGTACAAAATAGGAAATTTCCAAATATGTGTTCCACAAACAGTTATGCTTGGAAATCAGCTCATTAGACCGGGAAGAGGAGTACATAAATTGGATATAGTAGCACAGAGCATTAAAAAAGAGATTGAAGACCCTGGCAGCCTAATAGAGGAGTTTACATTTCATATATTATGGAATAAAAAGAGTCATTTAAAGCTAGTCATTCTTGACAGACTCTGGTAGTGCTGTTCCAGAATGGATTGAAAGGCGCACAACCTGGGACATGGGGAAGATGCTCTAAGATGCTTGTGAAAGTGGGATATGAACTAAATGTGGATTTTACCTGAGAGTAGGGAAAGGATGGATTTTTGAGTTGCTTTAAATGAATAATGAAAATTTGAAATATAAGGGGAATGGAGGAAAGGGACAAAGCAAGTATGACTGTGATTGGGTGACTTAATAAAATTGAGGGAGGCAAGGCCAGTTTTAAGGGGAAGATGATAAACTCAGTTTATAGTGATTTTTGAATGAAGATAAAGATCTGTCCAGATCCTGGAGCAGTTTATAAAAAGAGTGATGAGATAGTTGTGTGGAAATATCTAGTAATAGCTAGAGATAAGACAACTAGGCTGGAGTCAGCATAAAAGTGATGAAGAAATGAGTATAAAAATAACTTATTTTCCTAAACCATTAGTGAAAATTTTTCCTTCTAGGCTCCAGTCCTATCTTCTATTTAATCTGTATTAGTTGTGGAGAGAAAGCTCACATATTCTTCCACCCCGAGAGTTTTGGAAAACGTGAGGAAGAATGACACCACTGTATGTTTCTACTGTGTGGAGAAGCAGCTTCATTTAGGAGGGGATTCTTCCTTTGGAAGGGAGACTTGGTTTTTAAAGAAAGATTGCTTCAGGTCCTTCTACAAAGGGAGTGCTTCTAGGAAGCCCAGAGAAAAGCCTGAACTCTAAGAACCAAGTCAGACAAAAACCACATGAACCTAAATGGTGACAATATTTAATAATGAAAAAGAAACTTGGGTGAATATAATGTTTAACTACTAAGAGCCTTATTTCTCTATTTGCTGCTTTGGTTCAGAAGAATCAAAGAAAAAATATGGCCCAATAAGAGGTTTGTGCTTTTTTTTTCTTTCTTTTTTTTTTTTGTGGCAATTGTAAAAGAAATTTCTATTATTTGGTATTGATTCACTTACATGTTTGCAAATGAAATGGATAATATTTCGATAAAAATATATAGGGAGGCAGTAGGGCACATAATAGAGAACTAGCCTTGGAATCAGGAAGAACTGGTTTCAAGTTCTATCTATGATACGGGTTATCTGCAACCTTGGTTATCTTGCTCTCCTAGTTCTAGTCAACTTTTAAATCTACAAAGGCAGAGTAATTAATATTTACCATTTATCAGAATGCTTATGTTTTAAAGTAGAGGCCCTCCTGCAGGTAGTTCTTGATTCTCTTGAATGGTATGTGGTTTACACAAGTGGTATCAAACTCAATAGAAATGGGGAACCACTAGTCTTTATATAGATACTTGTGGGCCTCAATGTTATTTTATTTTTTGGCTGAGGCATTTGGGGTTGAGTGACTTGCCCAAGGTCACACACAGCTAGGCAATGTTAAGTGATGAGGCCAGATTTGAACTTTGGTCCTCCTGAGTGCTGGTGCTCTTATCCATTGCACCATCTAGTTGCCCCTGTTAACTTACTTTTTTAAATATAATATTGATATCATGTATTTTGTAAAATATTTCCCATTTACATTTTTTAAGTGGTTTAATTTAAAACAATGCCCACATTTGGGAGTTGTGAGACTCTTTTTGTCTTATCTCCCAAGGAAAATGTTCTGGTGTTCAAGGAAAAACCCTAATTATAAAATTTTGAATGGAAATATTGGAGATCTCAAACGATGCCTTGCCTAGCTCCAAGCCACAACCTTGATAGGGTCTGGGATTTTTTTTTGGGGGGGGTGGTAGTGTTTTTTTTGACCCCAGCCAAATGAAGTGGCCTCAACCCACAATTATTTAAATGAAAACAGTATTAAGCACTTACTATGTGCCAGGTGTTACGCTACACCCTACCTGAAATCTATTTTAGGGCAACCAGGTTGAAAAGAGAATAGACTACTAGGCTGAAGTCAGACCAAAGTTCAAATGTGACCTCAAATCCTTACTAGCTCAAGGCAGCTAGGTGGCACGGTGGATAGAGCACCAGCTCTGAAGTCAGGAGGACCTAAGTTCAAATCTGGTCTCAGACACTTCCTAGCTGTGTGACCCTGGGCAAGTCACTTAACCCCAATTGCCTCAGCAAAAAGAAAAAAAATCCTTACTAGCTCTATGACCCTGGACAAGTCACTGTGTTTTCCTCATCTGTAAAATGAGCTAGAGAAGGACATGGCAAACCACAACAGTATCTCTGCCAAGAAAATCCGAATGGGGTCATCCAGAGTTGGGAACTACTAAACATGAACCATATTTGGTATCAACATCTTCTAAGATACTTCTCACCTGTGTAAATGCATTTCCTTAGCCTCAGGTGCTTGATTTTTTGGAAGTTGGAAGGTACTTAAAAATTCAGCTCCATTACCTAATTTTACAAAAAGGGAAACATGCGCAGAAAAGTAAAGTAACTTGCATGCTACCTCTGGAAGGTTGGAGAATAAAGATAAACCCAATTTTCCTGATCTCAAGAGCATTTCATTACATTGTTCCACCTCTTTCTAGAACACTTGTGTACATTTCTATGCTTTTTGGAGACAGTTTACTACTTAGTCCTTACAGTAATTTAGGAGCTTTTCAATAATCAGCAGCCACTCTTAAAGTGGATTGCCAAATTGGAGAGCAGAGTGCTCATTTTCTCCTGCGCACCTGATGTGCTTCATATAGTATTGAACCTGAAAGTACATAACCCAAAACTTGAGACTACAGAAGCTGTGTAACATAAGAAAGCAAAAGACTTCAAATAAAAAAAAAATCAGCTGATTCCTGCTCTATAAGATAGAAAGGATAATAAATTGCCTACTCCATAGGGCTGCTGGAAGAGAAGCACTTTATTACCCATAAAGCTCATTTTAGCATAAAAGCACAACCTATTTGCTGTGACACCTCATGTCTGACAGTTAAAAGACCTGTAGACTTAAAAAAGAAATGTGCTTTGTCTGAACTTATAAAAAATTGAATTGTTTCAAATATCAGTTTAAAAGCTGGGAGATCATATGATGCTTATGTTTGGACCAATTTATGATCAAGAGAACACATTAATATGATTGTTGTTCATTCTTAGCAAGCCTCAATTTTGAAATTTTATGTTTTCCTCAAATGTCTATTTTAATCTTGAAGCTGGGTTCTAGGAGACTGACCAGCAGAGTGTAAGGGTTAAGTATGGTGTGATGACCAGCCTGATTCTGAGAATCCTATGACCCAAAGGGTGGACTTTTTAGGTGATTTTTCTTTTCTACCCCATCCATACTCAAAGAGCTATAGAGAAGTCCTAAAAGTAATCTAAATCAGTGGAGTCACCAAAACAGATGAAATCTCATTTACCAAGTGTTCAAGGACTCAAGCATACATCTTCTGATGTCCTATTTAGTAGTTTTTTCCAGGATGCTGGACAGTTTCTCCCATGTGAATGTCTTGATCACTAAACAGTAAATTAGGATGTCTTGGGGAACCCTATACAGTAACCCATTCTAGTAATAGCAGTAGTTTAAATTCGTGTGTCATTTTAAGGTTTGCTAAGCACTTTTTATTCATTTGGTTCAGATGATATCCCTTTGAAACAAGTGCTACATATAGTCCATTTTATGATGACTTACTCGGGTTTCACAGAGAGAACAATTGAACCCTAGTGTTGACTTCAAATCCAACAAACAACATATTTATTTACAAATGGAGAGTTGATCTCAGATTCAGCATTTCCTGTGTAGCTTGGGTGAGTTGTGAGAATAAGAAAATCCTTAAGGCATTCCTGAAAACTTTGTTTCATGGGAATTTTTACATAAAGCAAATGAGGGGCTGCTTTTAATCTATGATACCCGGAACTTTTGTGTTTTGTATTGCCCAGATGTTTCTCCTTGTTGATCCAATTTGCTATTCAGTAAGTACTGTCTAGTTCCTAATTGGGGATTTGAGCTGCAACCAATAATAAAGACTGGGAGAGAAGATTCTAGGGACAAAGGGGGAGTGTGTTTGCTGTTATTGCCCTTCATTGACCAGTGTGATATATAGATAACCCCAGGGTTTGATAGAATTAGGTTTCCATCCCTTTGTGATGGACTACTAAACTACATGCATTAATTCCTCAATATAGTCAAATGGAATGAATTTATACTGACAAAGACTAGTCTGAATCCACATTGGGGAACAGTTTTAATGACATTTCTTGTACTTTTAACTACTTTCAGAAAGTAATACCTTTTTTAAGTCCAAGATCTGAAGGACCTTAATTGATAATTTGGATAAAGATAAATTATAATTAGCATGAAAATTGTATGTCAATTATTATTTCCAAAGTATTTAAAAATAGGTTAGAAAATTTTCTTTTTCAGTACACTAGAAAAGCACCCCAGTATTGCCTCCTTCATTCCCAGATGAATCAGTGAGACCCCAAGAACTAGGGAAAAATCCTATCAGAGATCTTCCATGTTGTCCTGAGGATGTAGCACAGCTTAACTTATTTGATTGAACGAAGCCCAGGGAATCTAGATTTGGAAGGATTGTTAAGTTTTAAATAAAGATACTAAGGAATATAGGCCTTGGGAGACCGGACTCTGCAATGGAAATCAAAAAGACATAGCTGCTTACAAAAGCTAAGCCAGCTGGCTGTTAAGTTCAGTCTTATCCTTTGTCCTACCTGCCTGCACTCTCAACTTCTCTGATCCATTAACAAAGTTCTTTAATATTTATTCACTCACTTTCTATTCCCACCTAAGAAGTTGCTTGATCCACCTGTTCCAGGAAAGCAAACTGACCTTCTTAATATGCCTTCTCTGCCAGCATGACCTCCAGCTTACTTGATCAAGCATCTGCCTAAAGCCTGCTAGAATTTAACATCTGGAAAACCTGGGCTTTGGCCTATTCATTGTGGAACTACGAAGACAACACCTATCCAAACCCACCTGACTTCTGCTCCAGTAGGATTCAACCTCCTTAAATTTAACTTGCCTCCATTCATTCTAATTCAGCTATATTAACCTATTTGCTATTCTTCATACATTCAAGTTTTGCTACTTCTGACTCTGCCTTTGCTCCCCTTGCGTTGT
>JAJPUD010001394.1:313222-331108 GCA_023553655.1 Myrmecobius fasciatus | reverse complement strand
TGTGTGTGTGTGTGTGTGTGTGTGTGTGTGTGTGTGTGTGTGTAATTCTTTCCCTCCTTACCTCCGCTGGGTCCATTAGCTTCCCTGGATTTTTCCCAGACTTGCTTAAATCACACCTTCTGTAGAGGAGGCCTTTACCATTCCCACTAGCTGCTAATGGCTTTTGCCTATCAGAAAAACTTCTATCTTTTTTGTATAGCTCTTATATCTACTTAAGTATATGTAATTACAGTTTCTTTCCTTCCCCATTAGAATGTAAGGTCCTTGAGGACTAAAACCATTTTGCTTTTATATCTCCAGAGCCTTTCAGTAATAAACACATAATAAATTTGTATTAACTATAAATGACTGGGTACATTTAGTCCAACTCAGGCATTGATATTATTTGCACTATTCATTTGCTAAAATGAGGGGTCCTTTTCTCCTGTTTTAAGGAGGAAAGGAAAATAAAAGGAATTTAAACCAGTCCAAACTTGTTCACTCAGAGATTCAGTATTGGCCAATGGAACTGATGAAATTTGACTTTTGTGCCTTGCTTCTCTATGAAATGTTGTCAAAAGCTAAGTGATCCCAGAGAATATTTTTTCTAGGCAAGAGAATGAAGGGTATGGATATGCAGGTAGGAGGTAACAGTTTGTACAGCTAAGTATAGAAACCTAGGGCAACTCAACATTACAAGAAGTAATCAACACAAAAGTTGAATCACTTTTTTTTTTTTTTTTTAAAAACACCATAAAAGCTTGATGGTTCTTCTAAGAATGTCAAACCTTGAATTCTCAAAATGTCTAAGATCTTTTAAAACAATTTTAGTATTTTATTTTTCCAAATATAAACAGATAGTTTTTAACATTTACCTTTGCAAAAACTTTTTCTCCCTCTCTTCCCTTTTCCTTTCTCCCCAAGACAGCAAGCAATTCAATATATAGGTTAAAAATGTGCACTTCTAAAAATGTTTAAAATCTTATACTGATAGCTACTAAACCTTGGATTGTTTCTGAAAGCACACTTTTGTTCTGCATGATCAGGAACATTGTTGGTGAATAACAGTGCTAGCCACCATTATTTTCTTGCTTTGCCCTCGCTGAAATTGGACTAGGGTACCTGGGGAACTTTGTATATTGCAGACTGGGCCCATGAGTTCTGCAACATAGTGGAGTCAGTAATGTCTTTCCTCCTTCACTGAGTAGCAGCGTAAAAACTGAGTAGACTTCAAAACCTTTTGATTAATCTTTTGGGCAATCTGATACAGCCTAAGGGACCTTAGAATGTTTTTGAATGCATGAAAAATAGACTTAGAAGGGAAACCAATTATATTGAAACAATTATGAAAAATATTTTTTAAAAATTTAACAGACCCAGGGTTAAAAATCTTATATGGAAGGAGGCTGTTAGGAGAGGAGAAAAAGGAAAAGAATATGTCCACTAAGTAAAGACTGAGCTTTCATTCCCCTTGAAGTTCAACAGTAATGATATTTGTATTCTTGAACACTATCTCCAATCCTCCCACCCTCCCCTCCTTATGACCTCTCTGTACTAACATTTATATACATGTATATATTTACATGCACATATGTCCTATGGGACATATCTTATATCTACTCTATGCTATAGCTATTTTCCCCATGACTTCACTTATATTCTTAGCCTTGCTGGTTTAATGTTTTACTGACCATCAACCTAAAATTCCTTGCTCTCCATTCTTTACCTGCTAATGCTCATCCCTGAGTAACCCTTATTATGTATGTTGTTATATATCCTATTGTTCTCTTCTGCTGCTGATTATTGCTGAAATGCATCCTGACAATGTGACATCAGCTGAACTCTCACTACTACTCAGCAATCTTTTTATCATTAAATTCAACGACCACTTTAATGTCCTCATCTTTAAACTGCATTAACTAAGACCAAGTATTTCAGGTTTGCTAAGTGATTTCCTTATAACAAGCCTGTGAGGTAAGTAATATAACAGGAGGGGAAAAAAGTAAGCATTTTAGCACCTACTATGAGCCAGGCTCTCTAGACCCAGCACTTTATCCACTATGCTACCAGCTTCCTCAAATATTTCTAGTACATGTATTATCATTCCCTTTTTGCAGATGAGATAGCTGTGATTCTGAGAAGGTAAGTGAATTTTTTTTTTTTTTTGCCCATGGTCTTTTAAATGCTAAAGGCAGAATTTGAAGCTTTGTTCAGCATTCTTACCACAACTTCCTAATGTCTTTCCTCCTTTCTCAGATAAATGGTATTCCTAGACCTTGCTAAAATTAATCCCTCTACCTGTGTTCATAATCTCATCCTCTCCTGCCTCCCCCGCCTCACCCCAAATATTGTTCCAGCTGTCACTCTCTGTTGCTTATGCATCTGTTTTCTCAGGTAATTTACCCAAAGTGCTGGAAGTATCCAATTTTTGGTGGTTCCCAGTTGCCAGCAATAGGCCATCATTTTCCCTATGTGATTGATTAGATTCCTTTTCAGTAATGAAGTGTCTGTGTCACTGCTTTATATGAGTCATCTTTAATAATGTGCTACAGACTATTTATACCCACCATTATTTTTTCCATTGCTCTTGGGGTTATTTGTAATTATAGTACTTCTGACCTTGTGATATTTCAATATCACAATAGAATCACTGGAATAATATTGGTGCTGCTGATTTTTGTGTCTGAGGTAGTGAGCAGTTTGGGATCATTGAAAGCATGCATAATTTCCTGAATGCACTCCAACCTGACCTTTCCTCCTGGGTGCAGCTCATTTTACATCAGAAGCATATAAGTTAATGGGCTGCTAGATGACATGGGATAAAGAATACTGGACCTGGAGTCAGAAGACCTGAATTCAAATGTGGCCTTCTATGTTTACTAACTGGCTTTATGAATCTGGACAAGTCTCTTAACCTCAGTTTGCCTCAATTTCTTCATACATAAGGTAAAAATAATAATAGCACTTATCTCCCATAGTTGTAGGGATCAGCTAGGCTGTAACTGTAAAATGCTTAGCACATAGTGGAAATTTCAAAGTTCTTTAAATATTCACTTCTCCCTGAAGCAAAGGATCACCTTTATTATACTAAGATGTTTTCAGTGTTATACAATTACAAACCATATAATGGCAAAGTTAGTGAAGACATGAAATTGAGGAACATCCAAATGGCATGGAGAAGTGCATCATGACCATATGCAGACTGCAGTACAATGAAAATAAAGAATTATGAAAAGTATTTGTTAAAGGACTTCATCCAGGAAATGTATGAGTGAAACAAAAGCTGTGCTGGTTATGTAGTGACAGTAAGGTATAATCAATGGGTAGTTGGGGTGCTCTATTCATATCCTCCCAACATCAGATGAGAGCAACTTTTCTCATGAATCTTATGTAATTTTTGACATGCAAATGAGGGAAACCTATTGGGACTTCCTGAACAGATTAATAACTAAGTTTGACTTATACAAGGGATAGAAAGATGGTACAGTCTTTTTTTTTGTATTTATTTATTTATCTTTATTAAAGCATTTTATTTACAAACATATGCATGGGTAATTTATGAACACTGACCCTTGCAAAGCCTTCTGTTCCAAATTATCATTTCCCCTATCCCCTCCCCTAGATAGCAGATAGTCCAATACATGTTAAGTATGTTAAAATATATGTTAAATCCAATATATCTTATTTATAAAGTTACCTTGCTGCACAAGAAAAATTGCATCAGGAAAGAAAAAAACTGAGAAAACAAATGCAAGCAAACAACAAAAAGTGTGAAAATGCTATGTTATGGTCCACACTCAGTTCCTACAGTCCTCTCTCTGGGTGTATATGGCTTTCTTCATCACTGAACAACTGGAACTGGTTTGAAACATCTCATTGTTGAAGAGAACCATGTCCATCAGAATTGATCATCATATAGTCTTGTTGTTGCTGTATATAATGATCTCCTTGTTCTGCTGATTTCACTCAGCATCAGTTCATGCAAGTCTCTCCAGGCCTCTCTGAAATCATCCTGCTGGTCATTTCTTACAGAACAATAATATTCCATGACATTCATATACCATAATTTATTCAACCATTCTCCAATTGATGGGCATCCTTTCAATTTCCAGTTTCTAGCCACTACAAAAAGGGCTGCCACAAACATTCTTGCACATGTGGGTCCCTTTCCCTCCTTTAAGATCTCTTTGGGATATAAGCCCAGTAAAAACACTGCTGGGTCAAAGGGTATGCACAGTTTGTTAACTTTTTGAGCATAGCTCCAAATTGCTCTCTCCAGAATGGTTGGATCCGTTCACAGCTCCACCAACAATGTATTAGTGTCCCAGTTTTCCCACATCCCCTCCAACATTCATCATTATCTTTTCCTGTCATCTTAGCCAATCTGACAGGTGTGTAGTGGTACCTCAGGGTTGTCTTGATTTGCATTCCTCTGATCAATAGTGATTTGGAATACCTTTTTCATATGACTAGAAATAGTTTCAATTTCTTCATCTGAAAATTGTCTGCTCACACCTTTTGACCATTTATCAATTGGAGAATGCCTTGAATTCTTATAAATTTGAGTCAATTCTCTATATATTTTAGAAATGAGGCCTTTATCAGAACCTTTGAATGTAAAAATGTTTTCCCAGTTTATTGCTTCCCTTCTAATCTTATTTGCATTCATTTTGTTTGTATATTTTTAACTTGATATAGTCAAAATTTTTTTATTTTGTGATTAATGATGATCTCTAGTTCTTCTTTGGTCACAAATTCCTTCCTGGGAGGAATATTCTTTTTTTTTTTTTAATTTAATCAATAATAGAGTAATATATTTATTTTAAAATCATTCAGTAATCACCAACAAACATTTCAGTATACAAAACCAAAAACCAAGGGGAGGATGGTATATGTATCTATAAATTTCCACTATGTAGTTTTTTTTTTTAATTTTATTTTATTTGCATAACATATGTGTGGGTAATTCTTCAACAATAACCCTTACATAGCTTTCCGTTACAAATTTTTCCCCCCAACTCCCCACCCCTCCCCTAGATGGCAGGATATCCACTACATGTTAATTATGTTAAAATATTGGCAAATCGAATATATGTATACATATTTCCAAACTTATCATTGTTGTGCAAGAAAAATCTTATCTACACAAACGATATATCAGATAAAGGAAACACAATGTAAGCAAACATCAATCAAGGAGTATGAGAATGTTATGTTGTGGTCCACATTTCGCATCCCTCTCTCTGGGTGTATATGGCTTTCTTCAGTGAACAATTGGAGGTGGTTTGAAACATATCATTGTTGAAGAGAGCCATGTCCATCAGAATTGATCGTCATATAGTACTGTTGTTGCCGTGTATAATGATCTCCTGGTTCTGCTCATTTCACTCAGCATCAGTTCATGTAAGTCTCTCCAGGCCTCTCTGAAATCATCCTGCCGGTCATTTCTTACAGAACAATAATATTCCATAATATTCATATACCATAATTTATTCAGCCATTCTCCAATTAAAGGGCATCTATTCAATTTCCAGTTTCTAGCCACTACAAAAAGGGCTGCCACAAACATTCTTGCACATGTGGGGCCCTTTCCTTCCTTTATGATTTTTTTGGGATATAAGCCCAATAGAAATGCTGCTGGGTCAAAGGGTATGCACAGTTTGATAACTTTTTGAGCATAGCTCCAAATTGTTCTCCAGAATGGCTGTATCCGTTCACATCTCCACCAACAATGCATCAGTGTCCCAGCCCTCCCACAACCCCTCCAACATTCATCATTATCTTTTCCTGTCATCTTAGCCAATCTGACAGGTGTGTAGTGATATCTCAGAGTTGTCTTAATTTGCATTCCTCTGATCAATAGTGATTTGGAATACCTTTTTCATATGACTAGAAATAGTTTCAATTTCTTCATCTGAAAATTGTCTGCTCATACCTTTTGACCATTTATCATTTGGAGAATGCCTTGAATTCTTATAAATTTGAGTCAATTCTCTATATATTTTAGAAATGAGGCCTTTATCAGAACCTTTGAATGTAAAAATGTTTTCCCAGTTTATTGCTTCCCTTCTAATCTTATTTGCATTCATTTTGTTTGTATATTTTTAACTTGATATAGTCAAAATTTTTTATTTTGTGATTAATGATGATCTCTAGTTCTTCTTTGGTCACAAATTCCTTCCTGGGAGGAATATTCTTTAAGATGATCTTTAACACTAAGATAAGGAGCCAACATTATAATTTTACATTATACATAATATCAAAATCATAATTAGAAACTTTTTACATAAGTACAAGGATTAAGTGAAAATGGCCTTTCTTCCTATCATTTGATGTAGTAATAAAATGCTAGTTATTTCAGTAAGATAAAATGATGAAATTAAAGGCATAAACTCTAACAAAGAAAATATTTATTTTTAATTATTTATTTTCATAATTAGAAATTTTTTTGTGAATGCAAAATGTTCTCCTTTCCAACTCATCTTCCATCCACTGAAAAGGCAAGCAATATGATATCAATTATACACGTGAAATAATGCAAAACATATTTATATATTATATTGCCAAAGAGACAAGAAAAATAAAGTGAAAAAATTATACTTCAGTTTGCACTGAGTTCATTTGTTCTTTCTCTCTTTGGAGGTAGATAGCATTTTTCATTATGAGTCCTTTGGAATTGCCTTGGATCATTATAATGATCTGAGTAGGTAAGTCTTTATTATTTGATCATTTTTACCATATTGATGATTTTGTGTAAAATCAGCTAGCTCACTTCACTCTACACCAATTCATATAGATCTAAGCAGCTTTTTCTGAAACGATTCAGCTCATCATTTCATAGTACAATAATACTCCACAAACATATGCCATAACTTGTTCAGCCATTCTTCAATTAATGGACATTCCTTACTTTCCAAGTATTTGCCACTACAAAAAAAGGTGCTATGAATATTTTTGTACATATAGGCTCTTCTTTTGATCTCTTGTAGTGGCATTACTGGCTCAGATGATAATGCGTTTTGTAAATTTTTGGCATAGTGTTCCACATTGTTCAGAATTGTTGTCATTTCTCAACTTCACAATGTGTTAGTGTCTCCATTTTCCTACATCTCTTCCAATATTTGTCTTTTTTTTCTTTTTGACATTATTAAATCTGATACATGTGAGGTGGTACCTCAGAGTTGCTTTAATTTGCATTTCTTGAATCAGTGGTGATTTGTAGCACTTTTTTTCTTTCTTTCTTTTTTTTTTTGGTATTACTATAGTTAGCTTGGATGTCTTTTGGAAACTGCCTGTTCATATCTTTCAATTATTTATCAGTTGGGGAATGGCTCTCATTTTTACAAATCTGATCTAGTTCCCTATATAGTTGAGAGAAAATTGTTGTAAAAACTCCTCTCCTCCCTCCCAGTTTTTTGCCTTCCATCTAATTTTGGCTTCATTGGCTTTGTGCAAAATCTTTTAAATTTTATGTAATAAAAATTATCCATTTATGTCTCATAATGCTGTTTATCTCTTGTTTGGTCATAAACTCTTCTCTTATCAATATATCTGAAAGGTAAAATTCTCCATCTCCCCTAATTTGCTTATGGTGTTACCCTTTCTGTCTAAATCATGTAGCCATTTTTTTTCCTGAGGCAATTGGGGTTAAGTGACTTGCCCAGAGTCATACAGCTAGGAAGTGTTAAGTATCTGAGATCAGATTTGAACTCAGGTCCTCCTGACTTCAGGTCTGGTGCTCTATTCACTGTACCACCTAGCTGCCCCATCATGTAGCCATTTTGATCTTATGTTATTATACCAGGTGGGATGTTGCTCTGTGCCTAGTTTCAGCCAAACATCTTTCCAGCTTTTCTAGAAATTTTGGCCAAATAATGAGTTTTCTACCCCAAAGTTTGGATCTTTGAGTTTAACAAACACTACATTACTATAGTCACTTGCTACTGTGTATTATGCACCTAATTTATTCCATTTATATACATCATATATTTCTTAGCCAATACCAGATTTTTTTTTGGATGATTACTTCTTTGTAATGTAGTTTGAAATCTGGTAGTGCTGGTCTGCCTTCTTTTACATTAAAAAAAAATTGATTCCCTTGGTATTCTTGATCTTCTGTTTTCCCAGGGGAATTTTGTTAAGATTTCTTTTCTAGCACTATAAAATAATTCCTTGGTAATGATTGGTATGACACTAAATAAATAAATTAACTTAGGTAGAATTGTCATTTTTAATATATTTTCTTTGACATCCTTCTCTAAGTATTTACATCTGTCTCTGATTTTATATTGTGTTCATATAGTTCCTGAATTTGTCTTGTCAGGTAGATTCCTATATATTTTATATTGTCTGCAGTTCCTTACATAATCCTATTCTTCATCTGCATTATTATCCCCAATCTCTTGACCCCTCAATTGCCTACTAAGCCATTTACCTTTCACTAGACATTCCTTTTCTCCCCATCTTGACTCCTTAGTGAATTAAATCAACTTTATATTGTGTTCTTGAATCTCTAGCTTTCTTATCATATGAGTTATGCCCAGCCAAGTATCAGCCTTAGATTACTCTCATCAATCATCACCTTGGTTCCTATATATGTGCTAGTGAGTAAAGTTGGAAAAAAATCACACAACCATCTGCCTGGGTACATTATAAACTCATGTTAAACAACCTCAATTAGGTTGTCACTGCTGTTAGGGAATCCTAAGACCCTAGTCCTTAATCAACTCACTACCCCATTCCTCACAATGGCTTTTCCAAACTTTTTTTATCCCTCTTCAAATATCTTATGGATTCCTCACCCACCCATCTCATCTCCACTGTCTCAGCAGAAATCCTTACCTTATATGTTGCAGAAAAGTAAAAAAAAATTAAAGCCACTTGCTGAGAACTCTCTTTTCTCTCCTTTTCCTCATCTCCTATCCCTTAGATGCCTTCTGATCAAACACTGCATGTTAGGAAAAAAGGTATAAGAAGAATAGAGAGATGGGGCAGGACTAGGTTATGAAAGGCTTTGCATGCCAAACAGAGTAATTTGTATTTGATTTTGCCTTTTTTAATGTGATGAGGGTCTGTGCTAGAATGGAGGCAGTGTCAGAGCAGAAAAGTGGTGCTTCTTATATGAGAGATGTTACAAACATGGAATCACCAGGCCTTGGCAACAGCTTGGATGTGAGGATGAAAGATAGTGGGAAATCAAAATGACTCCTAAGTTTTGAGTGACCATCAAGTCTTGGAAGGATGATGTTGCTCTCTGCAGTAACAGGAAAGACAAGGAGTAGACATTTAGGAAAAAAGAAAAGAGTTCTATTTCATAAATATAGACTTTAAAATGCCTACAATTTGAGATGTCTGTGAGGCGGTTGCAGATATGAGAGTAGAAGTCAATAGAGAGCCTGGGGCAGGAGAGAACATTTGAGAATCATTAGCTTAAAGATGGTAATTAAATTCATGATTATCAAGTGAAGCTGTGAAGGGGGAGAAGACAGAACCCTTAGGGATTCCTATAGGGAGGTATAATCTAGAGGCAGACCCAGAGCCGTGTCCTAAAGACCTAGAGAGAAGAGACTTCCCAGGAGTGACTGGCATTGTCAAAGACTGCAAGGAGGTCAAGGAGAATGAGGATTGAGAAAAGGCCACTGGATTTAGCAACTAAGAGATGGTCAGTAACTGGAAAGAGCGGTTTCAGGTCAGGAGCCAAACTGGAAAGGAGGAAGGAAAGAGGGAGAAGAGGAAGTGGAGGCAGCAAAGGGAGATAGCTTTGTTGAGGATGTTGGCTATAGAGTGGCAGAAGAGCTACAGCGTGGTGGTGGTGATGGAGGATCAAGTGAAGGTTTTTTCAGGATTGGGTAGGCGTGGGCATATTCATTGGCAGTAGGAAATGAACTGGTAGAGGGTGAGAGATTAAGAATAAGTGAAAGAGTCAGAATGACAGAGCAGGGAGGAGGTGAGATGGAATGGGATCATGTGAATTGGGGGAGGCATTCATATCTTGGTGAGAAGTATTTTTTAAGGTTCATCATGTGACATGGATGAAGTAGAAGAAAATGGCAGAAGGCATCTGAGGTATAGGAGATGAGGAAGAGTTCCCACAAATGGCCTTAATTTGTTTTAATTAATAAATTAAAATTAATTTTAAAAATTTTTTCTGTAAAATATGATGCCGGGATTTCTGCTGAGACAGTGGGGGTGGGATGGATGAGTGAGGAATCCATGGGACTTTTGAGGAGGGATGAAAAGGTTTGGAAAAGCCATTGTGAAGAGTGGGGTAGTGAGTTGATAAAGGAGTGGTATCAGGATTCCCTAACAGCAGTGACGACCTAATTGAGGTTGTTTAACATGAGTTTATAATGTACCCTGGCAGAAGGGTTGTGTGATTTTTTTCCACCTTTACTCAGCAGCACATGTATAGGTACCAAGGTGATGATTGTTGAGAGTAATCCAAGGCTGGGCACCCTGGGACACCCCATCTTTTCTGCTTCCAGATGTCCTTTCTTACACCCTGATACCCCATCTTTCCCACTTCGAGATGCTCCATCTCTCCCACTCCCAGACACCCGATCTCTCCTGTTCCTCCTTTGCAGTTGGGGAGAAAGGCAGCCTCCATCTTTGCCAAGGCCATCTCCTTTACTGGCTGATGCCCCATGGATATTTCAAATCCCCAGGCCACATTTGAGGAAATTGGCTATTTGATAGTGTGTATGCATGTTTTGGCTGGGGGGTGATGATGAGGGAATAGCCAATAGTCTGCCTGCCCTTAATGTCTGCCCCCCCCCCAGTACCAAGCTGTTAGCAACACAGAGATCTGCTTTCAGTTTGACTGTTTAGAATGGGGACCTGCTCTGTGTATTTATTTAGGAATAGTCTCTAGGGGAGACTGAAAGGTGCTGCAGCCTCATTTCCTTAGAGCACCTAGCAGCAGAAGGAAAGTTATAAGGAGACTTTGGCTGGGGGGGGGGGGGGAAGGAAAATGTTCAAAGCGATTTGAAAAAAACCCGAGTTAATGAAGTATAGAAAACCACATTGGTTGTACCAGATGGCCTCAAACCAACTGAAATTAGAAAGGCACAAACATATGCACAGAGGTATCAAACCAGTGTATTTTCTCTTAGAACATGCAACCTAAAACAGAAGAGTTAAAAGGAGAGGAAGTGAGGTCTTGATTCAGAAACCTACCTTAGAATTCCATGCTATAATACATGCTCTCTGGGGTTTATATAGAAAGGTAACTTAAGTTCTCAGTATGTTTTCTAACATTGTGGTGACTTTTCCCGGAGAATGTTATTTTTTTGAGGGACTAATTTTAGCTAAAACCCTTATATACCCGACAATCCCTGGAACAGGGCCATATCCCTTGTGGACACTCAGGAACTGTCTGTTGCCCTCTATATGGGAAGAAGAGGCAAGGTAATAAATATATAGATGTTAAGATAGGAATAACAAAACTTGTGTTCAAATCGACTTAATTCTGTTTTTATGTCCTGGACAAATAATGACTTCTCTGATCCTCAGCTTCTTCATCTATTAAATTTTGGCATGGGGATGGATTAGATGTTATCTAAGGAGCCTGTTAGCTCAAAATCCTGTGATCTTTCTGGCCTGCCCTCTGTAGGACATGCACTTAGAATCATATTTCTTTCAGTGATAGCAAAGGAGTTTTTTTCCTTATTGAGTCACTGTTGAATATTTGAGAAGTCCCTGGCCATCAGTTCATTCATAGAATTTAGAGCTAGAAAGACAAAGTATCCTGCAAGAGAAAGCATGCTGTATTTGGAGTCCAGAGGCTAGAGTTTAAATCTTAGAATTGTCCATTATAAACATTTAATAATTTTCTCTTGCCTACCTGCCATCCTGTGCCTAAATATCTTTGGGCAAATCACTTCATCTCTTAATTTCCTTCCCCCGTGCAGCTCTGTATCTATGAGCTGCAGAGAATTTGTAGATCTAGTTTGTAGATCTGACTTTTGAAGAAACTGAGGCCAGAGAGTTAAAATCATTGGTCAAAAATCACACCAGCAGTAGAGCTGAGGTTCAAACCCCCAGGTCCTTGGACTCCAAATCCAATGGTTTATCCACTAGATTACTCTGCCAATAAAGCCCTAGTTAATTCTTCCTATCTCCAAAATGGGGGCAGGCCCATATATCTGTTCCTAAGTGTCTGCTTTGTGGAAGCTGGTGTGGGACAAATGCTTCCAGAAGGCCTTACCTGTTTGCAAGTAGTTTGCACTGGTTCAGAAGACACAATTCTTGTCTTGGATTTGGAAGCTAATGAAAGGATGTCTCCAAAAATTACTACTAGAGTAGTTAAATTACTTTTCATAGAGAAGATCCTTGGATTTTAGTAGAGTGTAAGTTTTTCCATGTTGGAAAGCCTTCAGCTATGGTCCCAGGAAAAGACTGAGTATGCTTTTTGAAAAGCATCTCTAGTTAAAAATAGTGAGACCTCTTAATCATTGCCATTATGTGAAAAATTATGTGGCTATGGCAACCAATATAACAATGAAGAAATTTAAATAGCCCTCAACTTTTTGGGGGCTTGAGTAGGAGATATAATGGGAAAGAGCTGGGAGGCACAGTGGGTAGGTGTCAGGCCTAAAATCAGGAAGGCTCATTTTCCTGAGTTCAGATCTAACCTCAGACACTTACTGAGCAAGGCATTTAACCTTATTTCCTTCAGTTTCCTATAAAAATCTATAAAAATAAGCTGGAGAAGAAAATGGCAAACCACTGTCTTTGCCCAAAAAAACTCAAATGAGATGATGAATTAGATGCAACTGAAAAATGACTAAACAGCAACAACAAAGTGGGAAAGGAAAGGATCAATAATGGTGCTGAAAAGAAAGAAAAATGTTTGAAAATATCCTAATAATAATACAAGGAAGTTCAGAAGAAAGCATGGACAAGCAGAACAATGATGACATTACCATATTAAATTTAATATATAGATTTAAAAATAAGCTGGAATAGATTCATGATTTCACATGTAGTCTATATTTCCTGGCCATCTTTATATATGACAAATGTTCATTTCAAAAATGATTTTCTACTTTGTGATTTAAAAAATAGCTGTTAGTCTTTGTTCCCCCTTCCACATTGTTAGTGAGTGATGGGGTTCCAGAAAAAAGGGCAAAATATCCTCATATAGTTTTTTCCCCAAATATATCTCCATATTCATCATCTTGTACAAGAAAAATCAGATCAAAAAGGAAAAAGAAAGAAAGAAAAAAAAAGCAAGCAGGCAAGTAAACAACAACAACAAAGGTAAAAATACTATGTTGTGATCCACATTCGGTTCTCACAGTCCTCTCTTGGGGCTCTCCATCACAAGACTATTAGAATAGGCCTGAATCACTTAATTTTTTAAAAGCGCCAAGTCCATCAGAGTTGATCATCATATAATCTTGTTGTTGCTGTGCACAATGTTCTTTTGATTCTACTCACTGTTACTTAGCATTAATTCATGCAAGTCTCTCCAGGCCTTTCTGAAATTGTTCTGCCGATTGTTTCTTATAGAACAATAATATTCTATAACATTCGTATATCATAACTTATTCAGCCATTCCCCAACTGAAGGAAATCCATTCAGTTTTCAGTTCCTTGCTGGTACAGAAAGGGCTGCCACAAACATTTTTGCACATTTGGGTCCTTTTCCCTTTTTTATGATTTCTTTGGAATAGAAACCCAGTAGAGACACTGCAGGGTCAGAAGGTATGCAGAGTTTTATAACTTTTTGAGCATAGTTCCAAATTGCTCTCCAGAAAGGTTGGATCAATTCACAATTCCATCAACATCGTATTTGTGTCCCATTCTTCCCACATCTCTTCCAACATTTATCATTTTCTTTTCCTGTCATCTTAGCCAATCTGAGAGGTGTGAAGTGGAACCCCAGAGTTGTCTTAATTTGCACTTCTCTAATCAATTGTGATTTTGAGCATTTCTATATGACAAGAAAGCTCATAAAGTTTTTATATCATTTATAGATGTTAAATTTAAATATAGAGACATGACATCTTTGTCCAGTGACTATTTGATATGTTGTTGGAAATATGGAACCACATTGGCATTCATATTCTTGAAATGAACAATACCAAAAGACAAAAGGAAACAGAGGTGACAGAGCTTCTAGGAGAGACACATGGAGTCCTCTTTAGGACCAGTCCTAAGGAGGAGAGAGATTTTGGAAGCTGCAAACATGTAGGAGAAACCAGCTTTTTATCATGTTCCTGATCTCTAGCTTTCCTTCCTAGAGATTCTGGAAACTTTCCCTATGGGTAAACCTGGGGCCTCAGTTTGGGTTTTAGCTCCCAGAAAAGTACTCCTTTATGCTTGCGTATTTTCTGGTATATTCTAATCTGTAGAACATCTCCAATTTGCAGTCTGTTTGCTTAGTTATTTGGGGTTACTTGTACTATTTGTGGTCAGCTTTTATATAACTAACATTTTGTGGGAAGGAGATATGATAGCGCTAGTATCTACTAGTATTTCTCACAATTTGAGTTAAACACATCCCCTCGTTTCCCTTTTGTTTCATAGACTAGTTTTCCCTAAATGAGACGAAGTAGCCCTGAGACCTGATTGGATGCAGCTAAAGGCACAAAAAAATCCCACCTATCTTTATTTGAGACCCTTGCAACTTGGTGGTTTTCTGGGCTCATCCTGGGATGACCAGACACTTCCATGGGGAGATGAGGAAGACCAAATGCAGAGAAACCAAGTGCCACTTTATCCTTGTTATATATCCTTGCTGTGTGAGGACAAAGTAAGCTTCCTCGTGTTAACTGTTCAGTTATTTTTGATTGCCTCATTCATCTCAACACTGAATCTGAACTAAGAAAATAATGGCCTTAGAGACACCTCCAAGAGAGACCAAACTGGAGGATATAAATTTTAAACCACCCTCCCCTCTTAAGAATGACAGGGAAGTGGCTTTTATTCTGAACCACAATTGTACCCCTAGGCCAACAATATTCAAGGGGACAGTCAGATATAATTTTAGTTTGGTAACCTTGTTGGAAAGAGTAGTCAGTTTCATGGGCTCTTGGGGCCTCCTGGCCATAGTGCAGATACTGCCATAGGCCCTTCTTCTCAATGGCAGCCAAGACCTCAGACCTGTCAATCCCTACCTCCCCAAAGTCTCTCATCTCTATGTTTAGATAAGGGTACAACTATATCTTACATAGGCACATACATCTTATATACACCAAATAAATGCAAGAGTCAAGAGCATGAGTAGCTGTCAGTATCAAGAAATGATTTAGGCCAACTTTAGTACTTGAACTAAGTTTTGAAGGAAACTAGGCTTTCTAACAGGTGGAGATACAGAGGAAGTATATTCCAGGAATGAGAGAGATAGAGATGAAAAATGGAGTGTAGTGGGTGGGGAAAATAAAAAAAGGCCAGTTTTATCAGGTACTTGAAGGGGAGTATATTAATCCTGGAAATTTAGGTTGAGACCATGATGAAGGAATTTAAATGCCAAACAGAGAAGTTAATCTCAGGGGTAATAGGAAATTATTGGAGTTTATTGAGTGGGGCAGTGACATGGGGAGGTCTGCATGTTAGGAAATCACTTTGAAAACTGTGGAGAATGTCTGAAGCAGAAATGGCAATTAGGAGATTACGGCAGTAAAAAACCAATCTATCAAATTTTACTGAGCACACACACTTGTCTGTGTGCTTGGCAGGGGATACCAATATAATGAATGGAACTATCCCTACTTACAAGGTCTTAACATTCTAGCAGGAGAGGTCAGGTGAGAGATAAAGAAGATCAGAACTAGTTGTGGTTGAATTAATGAAGAGTATGGGATGAATACAAGAGATACTGTAAAGGTAGAAAGATTTGGCAACTGAACAAAAATGTGGCATAAGGAAGAGTGAGGATCACCCTGAGATTCTGAACTTAGGATGAGTGGAAGGGTGATAATTCCTTCACCAGTAATTGGGAAGTTGAGTCTTTTTTTCCCAATTGGTGTTAGGTGACTTGCCTATGGATACATAGCTAGTAAGCGTCTGAGGCCAGATTTGAACTTATTTTCTGACTCCAAGACCACCACTCTATCCACTGTACCACCTAGCTGCCCTTATATTTGGGAAGAGCACTTATGTGGTAGGTACAATGCTGTGGGGATTAGACTAGTTTTTTTCCCTAACATATTAGACTAGTATTTCCTTAAAAGGTATTTAAATAGTCCCAAGATTTGATTTTCTTAGAGAATCAGGGCTTAGAGTGTTGACACAGCTTCCTAGTCTCCTAAATGCATAATGAAGACCCATCCAAATCAAGTTGACACTCTTGATGAATGTCCCAACACAAAACATGTTCTACTGATTAGGGGGATTTCTGTTAAAGATGAGGGCCTGAATCTACCCTACTTAAATGCTGTATATTTGTTGAGCAGCCCTTCTATGTTAAAGTTAATTTCTTTTTCTTAACCATTAGATAATCTATTCAATTGTTTAGTTTTTTTCCAGTAGTGTCCATGCTTTGTGACCCCATTTGAGGTTTTCTTGGCAAAGATACAGGAATGGTTTGTCATTTCCTTCTCTAGCTCATATGATGGACAAGGAAACTGAGGCAAATGGGGGTGACTTGCCAAGAGTCACACAGCTAATAAATGTTTGAGGTCAGATTTGAACTTAAGTCATCTTGACTTCAGGCCCAACACTCTGTCCATCGTGCCATGTAGCTGCCTTTTCCAGATAGGTATGGATTAGGCTTACCCTAGGACATGTGGTTTTAGGAGAGACTAAATTTTGTTTTGGATATGTTGGATACAATATATCTATGACACATGAAACATTCAAAAGGTGATTGGAACTGAAGCTCTCCAATAAATTGGGAAAACCTTTTTGCATTTAAGGATTCTGATAAAGGCCTCATTTCTAAAATATATAGAGAATTGACTCAAATTTATAAAAATTCAAGCCATTCTCCAATTGATAAATGGTCAAAGAATATATGAATAATTTTCACATGAAAAAATTAAAAATAGTCATTTCTAGTCATATGAAAAGGTGCTCCAAATCACTATTGATCAGAGAAATGGAAATTAAGACAACTCTGAGATACCACTACACACCTGTCAAATTGGCTAAAATGACAGGAAAAGGTAATGACGAATGTTGGAGGAGATGTGCAAAAGCTGGGGCACTGATACATTGGGTTTTTGTTTGTTTGTTTTGGTTTGGTTTTTTTCTTCTTTTTCTTTTTTTTCTTCTTAAAATTTTTTTATTTTATTTATTTTTTTTGTTCCAAGCTTTTCCCCTCCTTCCCCCCACCCCCACTCCTAGATGACAGGTAATCTAATACATGCTAAATAGGATAAATTATATGACAAATCCAATATATGTATACATATCTATACAGTTATCTTACTGCACAAGAAACATCAGATCTAGAAAGAGAGAAAAAAAAACAACCTAAAAAGGAAAACAAAATGCATGGAAATATTCACAGAAAGCGTTAAAATGCTGTGTTGTGGTTCACACTCAGTTCCCACAGGCCTCTCTCTGGATGTATATGACTATCTTCATCGCTGAACAATAGGAACTGGTTTGAATCACATCATTGTTTAAGAGAACCATGTCCATCAAAATTGATCATCGTACTGTCTTGTTGCTGTGTATAATGTTCTCCTGGTTCTGCTGATTTCACTCAGCATCAGTTCATGCAAGTCTCTCTAGGCCTCTCTGAAATCATCCTGCTGGTTGTTTCTTACAGAACAATAATATTCCATAACATTCATATACCAAAATTTATTCAGCCACTCTCCAATTGATGGGCATCCATTCAGTTTCCAGTTTCTAGCCACTACAAAAAGGGCTGCCACAAACATTTTTGCACATGTGGGTCCCTTTCCCTCCTTTAAGATCTCTTTGGGATATAGGCCCAGTAGAAACACTGCT
>JAJPUD010001394.1:280837-308222 GCA_023553655.1 Myrmecobius fasciatus | reverse complement strand
AAATGGGACTATTTAAGTAATTTATTTCCTCTTCTGTTAATCTGGGCAATCTATATTTTTGTAGATATTCCTCCATTTCACTTAGGTTATCAAATTTATTGGCATACAGTTGGGCAAAGTAACTCCTGATTATTGCTCTAATTTCCTCTTCATTGGTGGAAAGTTCTCCCTTTTCATTTTTGAGACTAACAATTTGATTTTCCTCTTTCCTTTTTCTAATTAAATTAACTAGAGGTTTATCTATTTTGTTGGTTTTTTCATAAAACCAACTTTTAGTTTTATTTATTAATTCAATAGTTTTTTTACTTTCAATTTTACTAATCTCTCCTTTTATTTTTAGGATTTCAAGTTTGGTATTTGATTGGGGGTTTTTAATTTGTTCTTTCTCTAGCTTTTTTAGTTGCAAGCCCAATTCATTGATTTTCTCTTTCTCTATTTTATGCAAATAAGCATCTAGAGATATAAAATTTCCCCTTATTACCGCTTTGGCTGTTGGTATGTTGTCTCATTATTGTCATTCTCTTGGATGAAATTAGTAATTGTGTCTGTAATTTGCTGTTTCACCCATTCATTCTTTAGGATGAAATTATTTAGTTTCCAATTGCTTTTTGGTCTATTTTCTCCTGGCCTTATATTGCATGTGATTTTTATTCTATCATGATCTGAACAAAAATACATTTACTATTTCTGCCTTCTTGCATTTGATTTTGAGGTTTTTGTGTCCTAACACATGGTCAATTTTTGTATAAGTTCCATGGACTGCTGAGAAAAAAGTAAACTCCTTTCTGTCTCCATTTAATTTCCTCCAAAGATCTATCATACCTAACTTTTCTAACATTTTGTTTACCTCCTTAACTTCTTTCTTATTTATTTTGTGGTTTGATTTATCTAGTTCTGAGAAAGGGAGGTTGAGATCCCCCACTATTATAGTTTTGCTGTGTATTTCTTCTTGCATCTCTCTGAACTTTTCCTCTAGGAATTTCCATGCTATGCCACTTGGTGCATATATATTGATATTGCTTCATTGTCTATGGTAGCCTTTAGTAAGATATAATTTCCTTATTTGTCTCTTTTAATTAGGTCTATCTTTGCTTTTACTTGGTCTGAGATCAGGATTGCTACCCCTGCTTTTTTTTTGTTCACCTGAAGCATAATAGATTCTCCTCCAGCCTTTTACCTTCACCCTGTATGTGTCTCTATGCTTTAGATGTGTTTCTCGTATACAACATATTGTTGGATTCTGGTTTTTAATCCAGTCTTTAATCCGCTTCCGCTTTATGGGAGAGTTCATTCCATTCACATTCACAGTTAAAATAACTAATTCTGTATTTCCTGCCATCTTATTTACCCTAGCTTATGCTTTTCTCTTTCCTATCCCCTTTCCCTCCTCCCTAGTATTTTGCTTTTGATAACCACTTCCCTCAAACAATCCTTCCCCTTTAGAGCCCCACCCCCTTTTTTATACCTTTCCCTTAATTCTTCTGTTTTCCCTTCTATTAGTCTATTCTCTTTCCTTTCCCCCTTTCCTTCCTGTTTCCTTATAAGATAGGACAAGTTTCTTTTTGATACCCAATACGTCTATTATTCACTTAGAGCCAAATCTGATGAGATGGATATTAACACAATTCTCATTCCTCTCCCTTTTCCCTCCTCAGTCATTATAGGTTTTCTTTGCCTCCACATGTGATGTAATTTCCCTTATTTTACCTCTTTTTCCTCTTCTTCCAGAGTTATCCCTTTTCTACCTCTAATTTCTTTTTCAGATTATCATATCATAATAATCATAAAATCACAATAATCATATCATAATAATCATAATGTAATAATAAAATCATAAAACCAACCCTCATTCTATAAGTATCCATAATATAAATATAGTTCTCAAGAGTTTTTTTTCTTCCTTGTTACCTTTTTATGTTTCTCTTGTGTCCTATGTTTGTAGATCAAATTTTTTGTTCAGTTCTGGTCTTATTAGAAATAGGTGAAATTTCTCCTATATCATTGAATGACCATCTTCTTTCCTGGAAGATAATGCTCATTCTAGCTGGGTTATTTATTCTTGTCTGTAATCCAAGTTCCTTTGCCCTTTGGAATATATAATTCCAGGCCCTTCGATCCTTTGAAGTAGAAGCTGCTAGGTCCTGAGTGATCCTAATTGTGGCTCCTCAATATTTAAATTGTTTCTTTCTGGCTTCTCATGATATCTTTTCCTTGGTATGATAGTTCTGGAATTTAGCCACGATATTTCTGGGGGACTTAATTTTTGGGTTTCTTTCAGGAGGTGATTGGTGGATTGTTTCAATAAGTATTTTGCCTTCTGATTCTACAATATCAGGGCAGTTTTATGATTTCCTAGAAGATAGTGTCTAGGTTCTTTTTTTCATCATGGTTTTCAGGAAGCCCTATAATCCTTAGATTGTCTCTCCTAGATCTATTTTCCAGGTCAGTTGTTTTTCCTAGGAGATATTTCATTTTTTTGTTTTTGTTTGACTGATTCTTGAAGTTTTGAGGAGTCATTCATTTCCAATTGTTCGATTCTAATTTTTAATGTCTTATTTTCTTCAGTTACTGTTTTTAGCTCCTTTTGTAATTGGCCAATTTCTTCATTGTAGTCTTTCCCCATTTTTTCCATTTTATTTTGCAGTGATCTCATTTTGTTTCCCCATGTTTCTTCCAACTCTCTTTTAAGATCCTTAATGTAATCTTCAAAGAAAGCCTTCTGGCAGATCCAGTTTATGTCTCTCTTTGGGGCTTTTTCTGGAGTTGCTTTACCTTTAGAGGCCTCAGGATTTGAGGCCTGTTCTTCCCTCTCTCCATAAAAGCTGTCTATGGTGAGAGCTCTTTTTGTTTTTTTTATTCATTTTTTTTAAAGGTGTGAGGTCTATTCAGGGCAAAGGAGGGACAGCTGCTTTAATTTGCCCTGGGGCAGTTCTGCTGATGGAATTATTTCAGGTGTTGATTGATTGATTGCCCTAGGGTGCTGTGTAATGGCAGCTAGGTCTGATGCTCATCAGGGTTTCAGTGGTTCACAATCTACCCCCCACAAAAGGCAGACCCTCCAAACTACCTGCCCACAATCAGGACAGATTGGCCCAAGAGGCCGGAAGAAGACTCCCAGGTGTGTGAAAAGCACAATGCTCCCACTCCTGTTCCGACTCCTGTTCCAGCTCCCTGCTCCAGCTCCCTGCCCCTGTCTCCCTGTGCTGCAGTCTGGGTTCAGCAGACCATCCCCCTGCCCAATTAAAACAAACCTGTTTTGAAGTTCTTCCAGACTATCTTCTTCTAGAATCGTGTTGTCCTCCTGATATTGTGGATTTTTTTACTTCAAAATCAGTCTAGAGGCTTCATATGTTGTTGGTTTGAGGGAAGGTTAGAGGAGGTTACAGAGACTCCTGTCTGATCTCCGCCATTTTGGCTCTACCCCCAGAAGTCCTGATGCATTGTTGGTGGAACTGTGAATGGATCCAACCATTGTGGAGAGCAATTTGGAACTATGCTCAAAGAGTTATCAAACTTTGACCCAGCAGTGTTTCTCCTGGGCTTGTATCCCAAAGAGATCTTAAAGGAAGGAAAGGGACCCACATGTGCAAGAATGTTTGTGGCAGCCCTTTTTGTAGTGGATAGAAACTGGGAACTGACTGGATGCCCATCAATTGAAGAATGGCTGAATAAATTATGGTATATGAATGTTATGGAATATTATTGTTCTGTAAGAAACGACCAGCAGGACGATTTCAGAGAGGCCTGGAGAGACTTGCATGAACTGATGCTGAGTGAAATCAGCAGAACCAGGAGATCACTGTAAAGAACAACAAGAAGATTATGGATTATGTGATGATCAACTCTGATGAACATGACTCTTTTCAATAATGAGATAATTGAGGCCAGTTTCAGTGATCTTGTAAAGAAGAGAGTCATCTACATCCAGAGAGGGGACTGTGGGAACTGAATATGGATCACAACATAACATTCTCACTCTTTTTGTTGTTGTTTGCTTGAATTTTATTTTCTTTCTCATTTTCTTTCCTTTTTGATCTGATTTTTCTTGTGCAGCAAGACAATTGTATAAATATGTTTACATATATTAGATTTAGCATATATTTTAACATGTATAACATTGGATTGCTTGCTATTTAGGGGAGAGTGTGGGGGGAAGGAGGGGAAAATTTTGAATACAAGGCTATGCAAGGGTCAATGTTAAAAAATTATCCATCCATATGTTTTGAAAATAAAAAGCTTTAAAAAAAAAGAAAAGAACTGAAGCTCTGAAGAAACTACACCTAGATATGTAGATCAAGGAATCACCAATTAGCCAAGAAGAATTTATTAAGAACTTAAGCCTTGGGTTACACATACAAAGAATGAAATAATCCCTATTCATAAGGAGCTAATATTCAAACAGGGAAACAATATGTACATCTATAAGAGTAAATAGAATAAATTTTTTTGCTCCCTCAAAACATTTTATTTTTCTAAATACATGTAAAGATAGTTTTCAACATTAATTTTTATAAGATTTTGCATTCCAATTTTTTCTTTCTTTCCCTTACCTTATTCTTCCCAAAGACAGCAGTCTGTACAATTATGTTAACCATATTTCCATTTTATCCATGTTGTGCAAGAAAAATCAGACCAAAAGAGAAAAAAGCAAATAAGGAAAAAGAAAGAGCAAACAAACAAACAAAATACTATGCTTCGATCCATACTCTCCATAGTTCTTTCTCTGGATGCAGCTGGCATTTTCCATCCCAACTAAACCAAATTGTTTTGATGATCATCACATTGCTGAAAAGAGCTAAGTTTGTCATAATTGTTCATCACATAATCTTAAACAGAATAAATGTAAAGAGAATTAATACTAGCTGAGGTGTAGTTACACTGTGGTTCGTCTACACAATGGAGAGAGTGTTGGACCTGGAGTCAGGAATTCAAAATGAATTTGAATTCCCACATTTGAATCCCAATTGACCTACAGAAGTCAAGAATGACTAGGAAGTTGTCAGGAAAGATTTATTGCATTAGGATTGAGGGGAGTCTCAGTGAATTGGGAGTGGGCTTTGGGAGCCATTGAATCAATAGTGGTGGCAGCAGCAGTGGCTTCTGAAGATCTGGGGTGAGGGGAGGGGAGGAAATGTCTAATCAGAAGGAGATTTCAGGGGTCTCTTTGCTGGCACTAAGGCAGGATTCTGCTGGTTTGCCCATACTTAGATCTGGGTAGCAGTGCTAGCTGATAACACAGGTCTGTAGTGGGATCCCTGAAAACAGATGCATAAAACTTCTGAAACTTGGGACAGTGTGCCCTCTGCTCTGGAAATAGAAACCTACTTTAACAAAGAGTTATAAGCTGAATAAGAGACTGGGAAAATGAGCAAACTTTACTATGATGACAAGGAAGATCAAAATACACATGCAGAAAAAAGATAACAAAGTTAAAACTCCTACATCCAAAGTCTCTAAGTAAAATAAGACTTGGTCTCAGGCCATGGAGAAACTCAAAAGGGATTTTGAAAATCTAGTAAGAGAGATGGAGGAAAAATTCGGAAGAGAAATGAAAGTGATGCAAAAGGAAATACAAAAAGCTAATGAGGAGAAGAATGCCTTGAAAAGCAAAATTGGCCAAATGGGAAAGGAGGTATAAAAGCTCAGTGAGGAAAAAATAGCTCCTTCAAGTTAGAATTGAGCAGATGGAAGCTAATGACTTTATGAGAAATCAAAATACAGTAAACAAAACCAAAATAATGAAAAAACCAGAAAACAATGTGAAATATCTCATTGGAAAAACAACTGACTTAAGATCCTGGAGAGATAATTAAAAATGATTGCTCTACCTGAAAATTAAAGAAATTATACAAGGAAAATTGTCCTGATATTCTAGAACTAGAGAGTAAATTAGAAATTGAAAGAACCCACTCATCACTTCCTGAGACTCTAAGATGAAAACTCTCAGGAATATTATAGCCAAATTTCAGAACTATCAGGTCAAGAAAAAAATATTGCAAGCATCCAGGAAAAAAAAAACAAACAATTAATTCAAGTGAGTGGAGCCTCAGTCAGGATAACACAAGATTTAGCAGCTTCTATATTAAAGAATGAGAGGGTTTGGAATATAATATTCCAAAGAGCAAAGGAGCAAGGATTAAAATCAAGAATCATCTATTGAGCAAAATTGAGTATAATGTTTCAAGGGAAAAGGTGGTTATTCAATTGAAGAAGACTTTCAAGCATTTATGATGAAAAGAACAGAGTTGAATAGAAAATTTAATTTTTAAATATAGAACTGAGGAGAAGTATAAGGAAGTTAGCAGGAAATCATTAGAGACTTAATATAGGCTCTTCTGTTTACATTCCTACATGTGATGATGATATTTGTAACTCATAAGAACTTTTCTATTATTAGGGTAGTTAGAATGAATATAAATAAATAGAGGGAATAATTGTAAGTTAAATATGATGGGATAATATCTAAAAATTAAAATTAAGGGGTGAGAGGAATGTATTGGAAGAAGGGAAAAGGGAGACATGAAATGAGGTAAATTATCTGACACAAAAGAGGCAAGAAAAAGATTTTACAGTGAAGGGGAAGGGGTAGGTCAATGAACAAACCATACTCTCATCAGAATTGGCTCAAAGAGGAAATGTCATGCATACTTAATATGGGTATAGAAATCTATCCTACCCTGTAGGAAAGTAGGAGGGGAAAGGGATATGAAAAGGGGATGAGAGAGTGCTAAAAGAGAGGGCATATTAGGGGAGGGGTAGTCAGAAGCAATATACTTTTCAGGAGGTACAGGGTGAAAGGAGAGAGAGACTAGAACAAATGGGGGAAATACATTTGGAAATGGTAATTGTGAAAGACTTTTGTAGCAAGTTTCTCATATGAAGGTCTCGTTTCTCAAGTACATAGGGAACTGAGTCAAATTTATAACAAAAAAGAGCTATTCCCCAATTGATAAATGAACAAAAGATATGATTTATACCCAAAGGTCTAGAAAATTCCCTTTAACATAACAATACCACTATTAGGGAATGTATCCCAAAAGAGATTAAAAATTTTTAAAAAGGGAGAAGGACCTATATATACAAAAATATTTATAATAGCTCTTTTCTCAAGGAAAAAGTTGGAAATTGAGGGGCTGCCATCAATTGGTGAATAGCTGAATAAATTGTGGAATGTGATTATGATGGAATACTATTGTTCTATAAGAAACAATGAGCAGGATGTTCTCAGAAAAACCTTAAAAGCCCTCCATGAGCTCGTACAAAGTGAAATGTACTGTGTACAAAGTAATAGCAATGTTGTGGAATGACTTCGTTATTCTCAGCAATACAATGATCCAACCTACTCTGAAGGACTTATGATAAAAAAAATGCTTGCCATCCCAAAGAAGAACTGATGTGTGTCTGAATACAGATTGAAGCATGCTTTTTTAAATTTTATTTTTCTTGAGGGTTTTTTTTGGGAGGAGGGAATGTTATGGTTTTTTTTATAACATAAATTTTATTTATTTATTTATTTATTTTTTATTTATTATTATTTTTTATTTTATTTGCATAACATATGTGTGGGTAATTCTTCAACAATAACCCTTACATAGCTTTCTGTTACAAATTTTTCCCCCCAACTCCCCACCCCTCCCCTAGATGGCAGGATATCCACTACATGTTAATTATGTTAAAATATTGGCAAATCGAATATATGTATACATATTTACAAACTTATCATTGTTGTGCAAGAAAAATCTTATCTACACAAAAATATATCAGATAAAGGAAACACAATGTAAGCAAACATCAATCAAGGAGTATGAGAATGTTATGTTGTGGTCCACATTTCACATCCCTCTCTCTGGGTGTATATGGCTTTCTTCAGTGAACAATTGGAGGTGGTTTGAAACATTTCATTGTTGAAGAGAGCCATGTCCATCAGAATTGATCGTCATATAGTACTGTTGTATAACATAAATTTTTATAGAAATGTTTTGTGTAACTTCACATGTGCCTTCTCATTAGGGAGTGAGAAGGAGAGGAAAGGGAGAGAATCTGGAACTCAAAGCTTTAAAAACAAATGTAAAAAAAGTTTTACATTTAACTGACATAAAATATATTAAACATGTAAAAATGTACTAATTGCATAAGCATGATAAACTCTAATAATGTATTTCCTTTCACATTGAATAGAGAAAGTCAAGAAGTACAAGGGCAAAAAAAGGTTAGGAACTTATATTTTAATACCTGTGATATACCAGGAACTATACTAAGTATTTTACAAATATTATCTTATTTGATCCTCACAACAACCCTGAGTTAGGTGCTGTTAATATCCTCATTTGACAGATGGGGAATCTGAGGCAAACAGGGGTTAAGTGTACCCAGGGTCACATAACTAGTGTTTGAGGCTAGATTTGAATTCAGGTTTTTCTGACTTCAGGCCCCGTGCTCTATCCACTGTATTACCTAGATGCTATAGAATAGACTTTGAGGCTGTTCCCCAACAATGAGTTTCTTGTACATTTTATTAGGACCACACAAGATTCCTTGGTAAATGCAACCACAAAACAGTTATTTTCCAACTACTAGTTAATTGTAATGTTAACTAGAGATTGTATGCTGTTCACTATGGTTCCAGTTCATTGCAATTCTGAAACTCAGTGGAGGTTTCACAGAAGAATGACTTGCCCAGTTAATATTTAAGACTCTAGTCTTGAACTCTTTCCAGAAAAGAGACATACTTGGGATTGCTAAAGAGCCCACTCCCTTCTCATTGGACCTGATCTATCTGGATAACTCATAGTAATTGCAGAAGATAAAGTTTATGCATTTTTCTCCCCCATTTTGTGATTTACCATTCCTCTGCTAATGCTCCAGCTTCAGGGGCCATGATGCTGGTACTGCTCAGGAATTTCCTGTCTCTCTAGAAAGGTGAATGTTCTCTCAAGTTTATTCTTATGTGGGGCAGTGCTGAGGCTCCTGATGCCCAGGAACTCCTCTTCTCTCACTGGAAGACTAGGTTCCAGGATCCTGATGCCTAAGAAATCTCTCTTCCTCATGGCTGAAAGTGTGACTTTATTATTGCTTCTTCAGAGCAGGGCCCTGGCACTTAATGTACACCAATAGAATAAGGATTCAGGAACTCAAAGCTCCAGTATTACTTTGGCTGCTGTTATCTCTTGAGCTTCTGAGATGATGGTGGTGGGTCAGTCATGGGGGAGGGTGGGGAAGGGGAGAGAGTGGTATGGCAATGTGGGTCTGCTTCCCCCACCTTTCAAAAAAATTTGGCCCACTCTCAGTGGAGAAGAGTCTTGCAGATCCATGCTCAGAAGATGAAAAAAGGCAAACAGACTAGAATTTGCTAAAAATCTGCTTTTTATAAACTTAGCAAAAGGGGGATAATTCCATCTAAGCTAACCAATTAATCCTCAATCGAGTCCTCAATCAATTAAACCCCCACAAATGAGACTTAGGTGAATATTCATTTTCAGTGAAGTGTTAGAGGGTGTGTCCTAATATATTTTTTAATCAAATATATTTAATTAGAATGCCAACATAATAACAAAGAATGAAACAGAGCTAAAGGCTTTTGGCACCCATTCCCAAATTGCAGGCACCACCAAATGCTTCCTGTAGTCTTTTATCAGTCTCCTTGTTTCTCCAAAGAAGTTGGAAAGGGATTTATCATTTAACTGCAATGTTCTAATCTTTTCAAGATTGTCAGTAAGAATGTCTATATCACCCATAGAAAGATAAAAAGGAGCAGACACAATTCATAGCTTTACAAGTTCCTAAAATTAATTTGAATCCTTTATACATAATTGTAACTATGCTGGTATGAATTTAATAGGCAGTCAGTCTGGTAAGGTAGGAGTCCTGAATTTGCAGACCAAAGGACTTGAGTTCATATTCACACTGCCATTTATTATCTGGGTGGCCATGGGAAAATAACTTCTGTGGTCATCAGTTTCTGCATCTGCAAAATGAAAAAGTAAACTAGCTCTTCTCTTCTAGCTCTGAATATTTCTACTATCATTATTGATGTAATTTCCTCCACCATTTTTTCTCATTTAATATATTTTCATTATCTTCAATTGCACTAATGTTGACATTTTTTCCATCTCTTTCTGTCTCTTATCATACACACACAGAGTATATATATGTTACAAATATATATATATATAAATATTTATCATATATATTAGTAATATAATTATTTTATCACATATCAGTGATAAAAATTAATATAATATAACATATAATAATAATTAGTTAATAAACATATATAAATATGTTATAAAAGACAAAGCTATGAAGTTAAACTTCCTAATAGTTAAAGTTCTTTACTTTTGTCCTTTCCCTTCTCTAACTTAGGGCTAAGATTTCCAGTGTTCCATCCCATATATTCCCACTTTTCCAGTTGTCTCCATTGCTTTCTCACCTGAAGGTCTCTTGAATAACATGCCCATCTGCTTCTTCCTGCCCATCCCCTATGATATGAAGGTAGTCCCTGTAATGGGAGTAAGAATGAGGAAACTTGGAAAAGAGGAGGATTCTGTCCTACTGCAACTGTTTGGGAAGCTGGCTATTTTCAAGGGTAGGGAAGGTTGTAGGGTTGGCAACTGAACAAAACTCTCATTTCAGCTCATTTCATTCAATCTCATAGGACTCAGCTGCAAAATCAGCTTTACATGTCTCCAGGGAGTAAATCCTATGGAAATAGGTCAAGGGCATCAGGAATGACCATGAAGAGAGAACAAAGAGGATCCATGTCTGATTTGAGTCATTTGGTGCACATATGTGAGTTTGAGGGAAGTTATATAGATAGATGCATATGTTTATGTGTATATCAGGATTGTGAATGTATGTATTTTAAGCACATATTTCTGTGTCTATAAATGTGTAAAATACGTGTGTACATAAACTCAATAAGTCTTTCACTTTCTAGCTTCAACTTGGCTTTAGAGCTTTGTTTCAAATTATTTCTCAAATACTTTATTTTCAAGCCAAATGACATAGCATTTTCTCTCTAGCCATCCAAAGCCTTCCTTTTACACAGACCATCCTGGGTGGAATGGAATATATTTGCTCATTAACTTAGGCCCTCCTGATTTCGTGCGAGTGCTCTATACATTGCACAATTTAGCTGTCTCTTCTTATAGAATCTTTATATCCTCATGATGCCTTCTCTGATCATCCCCATTCTTAGTATTTCTTTTTCTCCTCAAATCTACTTATCACTTGTATCCTTTTGGTAGAATATTAGCTTTTGGAGACCAAAAACTATTTTGGTTTTTGTTTTATGTCTCCAGTACCTATTACAGTGCCTGGTACGTAGTAGATACTTCATGATTTATTAATTTATTGAATCAAATTTACTGAATCAAAGCTCCTTATGTATGTATATATATATGTGTAAGTGTGTGCACATACCCACAAGCAAATGTGTGCATTTATGTTCAGATATATGTCATTAGATAATTGTGTATGCATTTCTATTTCTATTTATTTCTATACCTTGTTCGTAAATCATAGAGGACCAAAGAAATGTGAACTATTGTTCCAAATTCTGACTGCTCCGGGGTTGGGCCAGGATTTTTTTTCCTGTTTTGGTGCCTCAGCCCGGATCTTATGATTCCTCACCCTCCCTATTCAAGTCTCATAGCATTGAAGAACATGTTTAATGAGGATCTCATGGGAAGTGTGTGTGAGAGTTGAATTGTTGATTCATTTACTTCACGGGTTAAGGTTTCCATGCTCCTTTTGGAGCCCATGTTGTTGATTGCATTTGTTAGTAAATGGCATAAGGTTGGCATTTGTGCTTCTGCTTAGTAAACATTCCAGGGAAACTGGGATAAATATTAGCAACTATTAGAAGATGTTCACAAAATTGTGAAAGTACCAACTGCTCCTGGTAGGAATAGGAACATGTAGGGACATGGTGCCCTGCAGGCAGATCTGGTTGTTGTAGTTCTTGGAGGCCGTGTCCTTTAAAACAGGACAGCTTGTTGGGAGCTTGCCTAACCATTGGGGAAGGGGATTCAGAGATCCAGGTTCAAGTCAAGAAGCCAACTGATCATGCTATTAAATGCAGAGGGAAAATCAGTATTTCCTCCCTTTAACTTATTTATCCTTATGGAAGGAAAGGAGAGTCAAAAATCTCAGAAAAGTTGAGCAGTTAGTGGGGCTCCAACCCCCAAGATGGAATCATCAGGTAAAGCTCAACATTTGAGTAAGGGGTTTTCTCACAGGGCCTCTCTGAATCTCTCTTAGTTTTCTCATGAACAAAATGGTGGTAAAGCTGAATTTCTCACCTGGAGCAGTGCAGCGTTAAAAGCACAGGGTCTGAAGTCAGAGAAATCTTGGTCACAGTCCTGCTACCAGTTTGATCTTCTTTTCTCTGGACTTTAGTTTCCTCATCTGTAAACTGGGGGAGTTGGATTGAGGGATCTCTAAAGGCTTTTCCAATTCTAATTCAATGAGCCCATATTCCCTGTCTACTTTACAAGGTCATTGTTAAAATGCAATGAGGTAATATATGTGAAAAATATATAAAGCCATATGTGAATTTGTTTTTATTGCTATATTTTTGGTGTGATTTTTGTGAGCTTAGGAACTTCATACATGGTTGTTAAGTGGTGATGTTAGTGTGGCAGTGACTGAGGGCATTTCTCCTGCTGAGATCTGATTTTGGGGGGGGGCAAAGAAAAAAGGCAATAATAGATTCCTTACTCAAGACTTTAGCCACTTCATCAGAATCAGCCCGATTTATTAGCAGAATCAGTGCTTAGCTCCATTATATGGTTTCAGGGTAGAATAGCATTAGTCCCTTCCTTTTACTTTCCTAATGGCTCCTTCATAATTTGGTGCCTGAATTCTCACCATATACATGAATTCTTTTGGATTAAGCATCTGTTGTTCAGTTGTTTTTCAATCACATCCAACTCTTCGTGAACTCTTTTGGAATTTTCTAGGCAAAGATACTTGAGTGGTTTGCCATTTCCTTCTCCACCTCATTTTACAGATGAGGAAACTGAGACAAAAAAGATTAAATGATTTGCCCAGGGTCACACAGCTAGGAGTCTGGGGTCATATTTGAACTCAGGAAGATAAATCTTCCTGACTTGTGACCCAGTGCTTTATCCACTGAGCCATTTAGTTGCCCTAATGCTATCTGTGGGATTGTGTTTTTGGAGAATTTTGTGAGAGGAAAGCTGGATTAGAAAATTGAAGACAGATAAAGTCAAATGGTACATCTTGCCTTCTCTTCCTTTCTGAGACTTTGGTGGGGTTGTCCTGTATGGAATCATGAGATTATTGAGGTATCAAAGAAATTGGCATGAGTCAAGAATTATGGTTAATGAAAAAAATCCAAGGAAATCCCTTATTCAACTATTGAGCTTCACCTAATGCTTCTGTCTTGGGTGAAAGAACAGCTCCCCAATGACTGTTCAACTTCTCTGAGATTTTTGACTCTTCTTCCTTTCCATCAGGATAAATTAAATGGAGGAGAAATTGATTCTCCTTCTGCATTTAATAGCCTGATCAATTGGCTTCTTTCAATTTCAAAGCACTTTTCTCCCCATTGCTCACTTTGATGAGTTCATTTTATTTTTTGCTCACTTTGCTTTCATGTAAAAGGGAGAAAAACTTTATTCCTTCTTTTATCTAAAATAAAATATGGTGGCCACCAATCCTGTTCCAAATGATGAATGCTGATAAAGGTAGATTGCAGGATCATGCTGGAGCCAGCTTAAACTGGCTCCCAAGAGAGCTGGTTATTAAATGTTCAGTATGAGCATTTACACCTTAGAAAATGGCAAATGTTATAAATCAGATCTTGACTTACTGTTTTGTAGATTGTCCAGACCTTAAGTGATAGGGAAAAAATGCTTGCTGCAGATTAAATTTAGCATCTCATGCATTACATTTCCTGCCCTTCTCTCCTGCTTCAAGAGCCAATTGTTAAACATTTGCCAGCATTCCACTAGATTTAGGCAAAAGTTTCTCTCTGTGCAAAGAAGGGAGAAAACCACCTGATTCATTAAAATGGAATCATAAAATTAGCAACAGTAGACACTGACTTAATTCTGGGGTTACAGATATAGTGAAGACACAATCGAAACCATACCCCGCACAAGAACATCTTTTTTAAAAAAGGAGGCCCAAATAATTTCTTTTAATATTGTAGCCAGATTTTTTTTTAATCATAACTTTTGGGTAATCTGATGATTTTTATATTGTCTTTCCTTAATCTGTTTTTAGATCAGTTGTTTTTCTGAGGTGATTCTCTTCTGTTTTTTTTTTTTAGTTTTATTATTTATTGGTGTCTTATAATGTCTTTTGATTCCTCTTGCTCAATTCTAGTTTTCAAGAAGTTTTTTTTCTTAAGATCAGGTATCTCTTCTTCCAATTTCCTTGGATTGCTTTTATTTTCTTTCCTAATTTTTCCTTATTTTCTCTTATTTGATTTTTAAATTCCCTTTTAAGTTCTTCTAAGAGCTCCTGTTGAGTTCATGACCATTTCACATTACTCTTTGGGGTAGGACTGATTTTCAGCACCTCGGTATCTTCCTTTATATATGAACCTAGATTTTTTTTCTATGTCTACTTTATATTTGGAGGGAATAGCTAGTTATACATGGTAAACTTGCAGTTCTGAATACAATCATCTTTTTTATTGTATTGTTATGGAAATGCTTGTTTTGTTACATGAATTGAAAATAAAATAATTTTTTAAAAAAAGAAAAAGGAGATCCTAAAGTAGAGCAAGTAGGTGGCACAGTGGACAGAGCTCTGGGCTTGGAATCAGACTCATTTTCATGACTTCAAATCTTGCCTCACACACTTCCTAGCTGTGTGACCCTGGGCCAGTTACTTAACCCTATTTACCTGTTTCCTAATCTGTAAAATGAGCAAGAGAAGAAAATGGCAAACCTCTCCAGTATCTCTGCCAAGAAAACCCAAAAGAATAATACCTGATAATGCATTACAAGTTGGCAAAGATTCAAAATGGGAGATATATATAATATTTATTATATGAGGTCTTTGACAGAAGAACCATGTCTCTGAACTGAGTTTGATGAGGAGTGGGGGGAACCAGAAGAAACGATTAAAATCAATATTATTAACTTGCTGGCCAGACAGACCCTGCTTTGGGTTCTAAAGAGTTTGAATTTTGGGCTGAGAATGCTCTGTTGGAGAGGAGACGATTGACTAAGACTCTACAATAAATAAGACAAGGAAATCCAAGCTTTGGGCTGGTTTTAAGATACAAGTCTCAGCCTTTCCTAAAAGAGTTTGACGTAGCAAGAAAAAACCTAGGGGCTTTAAATTAAAGGAGTGAAGTCTCACCAGCTCTCTTGAAGAGATAGCCAAGAATTTCAGCTGAACCAGAAATAAACTCTAGAGTTTAAACTCCCCAGTTGCAGTGTAGCAGCAAAAAATAATAGCTAGCATTTATATAATGCCTACTATGTGCCAAGCACTGTGCTAAGCACTTTTCAGATATTATCTCATTTAGTTCTCAAAACAACTCTGAGAATAGGTGTTATTACTGTCTCCAGTTTATAGTTGTGGAAACTGAGGCAAATAGAGGCTTAATGACTTGCCCAAGATTACATAGTTAGTAAGTATTTGAGGCTGAATTTGAATTCAGGTCTTTCTGACTCCAGACTCAGTACAGTCTAACTGCCTCTTTTGCTTTATTCCCTTTTATTCACTCTACAATTTAGCTAGACTGACTTGATTAATTTGTTGATTAATTTTCATCTCTCACCATACCATTTCATCTCCTTATACCCTTAATTGGGTATGTCAAATGCCCTGCTCTGCTTCCTCATTTCTACCTCATGGAATCCTTGTTTGAATCAAAATTTAATTTTAATCCCATCTTCTGCAGAAGGCTTTCTCCAGGCTTGTCAGTCCCTAGTGTCTTTCTTCCTCCCTTCCCAGATCACCTATCTACACTATATCTAGTATGTAGCTGATTTCATTCCTGCTCTCTCCTGCCATACAATGTAAACTTAAGGTCTAGGACTGTTTGTATTTTTTTTTATATATCTCCAGAATTTAGCACAATACATGGCACAAAATAGGTGCTCAACAAATACATGTTGACTGATTGTTATAATGGAAAGAACATTGTTTTGGGAATTGGAACACAAGTATTATAGTCTTAGCTCTTACATTTACTAGTGTGACCTTGGGTAAATAATTTAATCTGTCCTGTCCTCAGTTTCCTTACTTATCAAAAGAAGATAATACTACTTTTGCTACCTACCTCACAGGGTAGTTATAAAGATCACCTGAGGTGACTATGTGAAACCACTCCATCAAATTATTGCATCATTGAATTTTAGGGAAACAATGGAACAAAAAAACCTTTGTCCACCATGCTGATTCAAGCCAGAGTGTTTTATTTGTTTGTTTGTTTTTTATTACCAATGTTTCTGGGAGAGCAGAGAACCTTTTGGGAGGTCCTGCCAGTAATTATTCAGTCAACAAGCATTTTTTTTTTTTTTTTGCTTTTTGCTGAGGCAATTGGGGTTAAGTGACTTGCCCAGGGTCACACAGCTAGGGAATGTTAAGTGTCTGAGACCAGATTTGAACTCAGGTCCTCCTGACTAAAGGGCTGGTGCTCTAACCACCTCGCCACCTAGCTGCCTCACAACAAGCATTTCTTAAGTGTTTCCTATGGATCAAGCACCAAGCCAGGTGTTGGGTAGGTCTGCAGATTTGGAGCTGGAGGGGAATTTCGTGCATGTTACCTGGGCTTAGACAGTGATAGAAGATAAAAGTAATGCAAGTTATCCAAGTAACCAAGTGCTTGATGATCTCTGGCTTCTGGTCATCTGAAGCAAAACAAACTGAGATCTCACCTTGACCCTAAATTAAAAGGATCACAGTGAAGCTAATGCTAATCAGGGCCAGTCTTAGAATTATAGATGGAACTAGTGATTTCAGTAATTTTTGGGTCACAGAAACACAGTTCTGGAATTGAGAGAAACATGCTGTCTAAGAGTCTACTGCTCTCATTTTACAGATGAGGCAACCAAAGCCTGTAGAGATTAACTAATTTGCCTAAGGTTGTACAGATAGAAAGTGATAAAAGTTGAGGTTCAAACTCAGGACTTTTATTTGAAATAAAGCATTCACAGTACCACACTGGATCCACTTGTACCTACCCTTGGGCAGCCCCTGCTTCACTTCCAGGTTTTCCAGCTTCCACCTGATGTCTGGGGAATAAAGTCTTTTTATTCCACTGTTAAAGATCAGCTTTAACTTGTAAATGCCAGATGAAAAAGAAAATCTGATGGTTTACCTTCACATAAAATGTAAAGGAGTGACATCAAGACCTTTCTAGAGAGCAGGCTTTGATGGGGGAGAAAGGAGTAGGGAGGACACCCTTAGGGAGAAAAGGACAAGAAAAGAGAAGGTTGAACTCCATGATTTTTGTTTTAGTCTGGCCCTGACTATGATTAACCTATTTCCATGAATCCCAAATGAAATCCCTAATGAGGCACTTAATATAGTGACAATTTATATAAAACTGTAATAATGTTCTTTTTTCTCCTTACCTTCTCCCTGGGAAGTCAGTCCAGTCAGATGAAGAAAAAAGCAGTAAATTAATTCCCAGGATGACATAATTGTGAGAGGTAGAGAGGTTTGGATAAAGTTCTAGGGGAATGTGGGTCATACTGGACAGGAAGACTTGAATTCAAATCCTGCCTAAGTCATTTACTAGCTGTGTGAGTATGGTTATGTCATGTAACCTCTTTGTCTCAATTTCCTCAATTATAAAATGGGGATATTACCTTAATCACTTACTTCACAGTATTGTCATGAGGATCAAATGATATCATGTATATGAAATACTTCACAAACTATTAAGCACTATCTAATTTTCCTATGTTGTAGTTCTTATCTGTACATTTCTTTTTTTTAAAATTTAAATGTTATTTTGCTTTTTTCCCCAAATTACATGTAAAGACAGTTTTCAACATTCATTTTTGGGGTAAGATTTTGAGTTTTAAGATTTTCTGCTTCCTTCCCTCCTTTCTTCTACCCTCTCCCCAAGATGGCAAGCAATCTGTAGGTTATACAAGTGCAAAAAGGTAAATTATATTTCCTTTGTACATTTTTAAATTATACAACAGTATCATTGTTGATTCACCTTTGTTCTCTTAAAATACGTTGATAAATTCTAGCCAGCCTTCCTAGCCACCCATGTTTTCCATGATGAGATTTTCTCCTTATTGCCATTAGGAAAGGTAAGATTCTCTCTCTTCATCTCTCTGTCTTCCTGTTTCTCTCTCTCTCTCTCTCTCTCTCTCTCTCTCTCTCTCTCTCTTTCTTGTCTCTGTCTTTCTGTCTTCTCTCTCTGTATAAATACACACATATGTATATAAAAGCTTCCCCTTTCTGCTTTGAGGTACTCAACGTGAAACATATAGAACTACAGATGTGGGAAAACCTCCATTAAAGGAAGATGCCACTTCTCCAACTTCTTTTTATTTTTTGCTGAGGCAGTTGGGGTTAAGTGACTTGCCCAGGGTCACACAGCTAGTAAGTATTAAGTGTCTGAGGCCACATTTGAATCCAGGTCCTTCTGACTTCAGGGCTTGTACTCTATCCACTGCTCCACCTAGCTGCCCCACACTTCTCTCACTTCTACATAAATAAGGAGAGGATTTCTCAAAATCTGGAGCAAGACAAGATAATGTGAATAGCTGCTCATTTCATTAGTGTGTGGAGGCTGGTGTTTTCTAGAGACTACTTATTCATATGCAAGGGCAGATTCTTCTGGTCATTTTCCTCTATAATTTTTTTCTTTTTGGCTGTCATTGTTTTGGTTATTCCATTGTTAACTGGAAAATGGTACTGGGGAGTGAGGTTTGGAGATCACAGATGGGTTTTTATTATTACCACCTATATCACTTCCTAAAGCAAAGAGTATCTTGCATTTATACTTTTCAAAGTATTTTGCTATCCATTATCTCATTTTACAAAATGAATGACTCATATTTATGTTGTTTTTACCTAATAATTTAGCTATTATTATTTCTCATCTTACAAGTGAGAAAACTCAGTTTCAAATAAAAGGTTAAGGTCTTTCTGACTCTAGGTCCAGCATTCTATCAACTGTACTACCTAGCTGCTTATTGCTATGAGCATCCCCATTTTACAGTTGAGGAAACTGAGGCAGACAGAGGTTAAATGATTTGCCCAGGGTCATGGGCAAGCTAGGTGGATACTCATAGCAGAAAAACTTAAAAATGATTGAACAATAAATTCATACGTAAAGATCCCTGCAGGTTACACATTAATTTTGTTTTAAAGTGTGTTATCTATATTTTATCGATTTGTATTTATTTTGCTAAATATTTCTCAATTACATTTTAATCTAGGTCCTCTGCATCTGAGAATGTTGTGCCAAGTAGGGTTGTTTTGACAACTCTGGATTATCTTTTTTTTTTGTTTGTTTTTTGCTGAGGCAATTGGGGTTAAGTGACTTGCCCAGGGTCACACAGCTAGGGAATGTTAAATGTCTGAGATTAGATTTGAACTCAGGTCCTCCTGTCTTCAGGGCTGGTGTTCTATTCACTGCACCACCTAGCTGCCCCCAATTCTGGATTATAAAAGCTCTCTAAGACATCTTCTAGCTCAAAATCCTATGGTTCTATTAGCCCTGACTGATTTTATTTAGTTGGGTGAATTTAGGCAAGTCATTTAATGCACTCAGGTATTTCTGCTTCTGTGAAATGGTGAAGATGATTTTTGCCCAATCTACCTCCTGGGATAGTTATGGGTATTAAAAGAGAGAATGTTTGACCAAATATAAAGATCTATCTATATTTAATGAATTACCAAATAACTTTGTATCAAGAGTTGGAGTAATATCTTAGAGGTCATTTGGTCCAGTCTCTTTGTGAGCAGGCATATTTTCTACAACATTGCCAACAATAATCAATTAGACTTTGCTAGAAGACCTCCAGTGATGGGAACTCATTACCTAGTGGCATTTAGAACACTGATTATATGGAACTTTGGGATCCTCATGGAAATTACTCTTTCCTTTCTCCTTTCTAGGTACTCATGAAACACTATAAACACTAAGCAGGTTGTATTTATATGATGCCATTTTGAAGACTCCAATATCATAGTGGGGCACAAAATATGCCTTGGTCATCTGAATTCAGGTGAACATGAAATATTCAGTTAGCCTGCAATTTACAAAGTCTTTTTTTTTTTAAGGTTTAGGTCCTTGTAGGTAATGAGTGTTCTTAAAGTCAATTGGTATCAAATGAGATAATTCAGTTTCTATGGAGTAACCCACATCTACAAGAAAATCATTGAAACAAGAATTTGGTATGTTTATTAGAAACAACCAATGGACTCTGGATCATATTTGTAGATATTAGAGTTGAAAAATGAGCCTTTTGTTAGACTTGGGCTTGGTACTATTGGGACAGTTGAATGAAATCCCTCTCTCAGGCAGCCATAATAAGTCTAGTTGAAACCTAGTTGTCTGAGCCACAACCAAGGGGCTGTTCCTTACCATCTGGCAATAACTTTCATTCCCTGAAAAATATCCAAAAAAAGTCCTTTCAGTACTTACAACCTTAAGACCATGATAGAAACTTCCTGAGTCTACTGTAGGTTTCTTAAATATGTATATTAACTGCCATTTCATTTACTTAACATTGGAATATATAAATGTACTTCATCAACCTCTCCCCCCCATCCCAAGAAAAATGTTAATCTTTCTCTTATGAGCACTGTCCATAAATTAGATAATGCCCATCAATAATTAAGAATTTGGCAGATTATGCTTATGATGAAATTAACTCTTCTCAACCTAAAGGTTTATTTAAATATTTTCATTGATAAGCAAAATGATAATCTTTAAATATGGCACCTGCTGAAATGTCAATGTGCTGATCCCTTTGTTCTTGAGGTAAGTCAGGGACCATCAAATCTTAAAACAGAGAGGGACCTCAGAAATCATCAGGCCAATCTATATCTGATCAGAGATTCCCCCTATGACATTTCCATTAAGTAGTAATTTAGTGATCAAGAATTTCCAACCTCCTAAAACAACCCATTCTACTTTTGGACAACTCTAGTTATTAGGAAATTTCCCCTCACTTTCAGCTGAAATCTGTCCCTATTTAATTTCTGTCCATTGCTTAGTGTACAGTCTAAGCAAAACAAGTTTCATCCTTATGTCAAATGAAAGTCTTTTAAATAGTTTTAAATAGTAACCATGTCCCCACTAAGTCTCCTTTTTCTATGAGCTAAATAGCTTCAGTCTCTGGACAGCTTCTTATATTGCAGGCTTTCAATTTCTTTTTACCACAGTGATCTTTTCTCTGGACATAGTCCAGTTTATCAATATCCTTTTTATGATGTCTCCTAGAATTGAAGACAGGATGCTAAATGTGGTAGTATAGTGAGGCTGTCAGTTCTTTCATTCTGGACACTATGCTTCCATAAATATAATCCACATCATTAGCTTTTTAAAGTACCACAACATCTGGATGATTAATATTGGGTTTGCAGCTCACTAAAACCCCCAGATCTTCTTCAATGGTTATTTTCCCAAAAAACACTTGAATGTGTTAAGCACTGGAAAATTATTAGAAACACCAGCAGAGATTGTAATCTAATATTTTCCCTATTTTTGCAGAGCATTAACTTGTATCTAAAGGTTTATAGGTGGAAATTCAAACCATGGCTAATGTTGACCTTAATCTTTTTTATTGGTTAAATTCAAACCATTTTTTGGGAAGTCAGCAATTCTGTCCTTAATGTCAATTATATAGTGTTTAATATATCTTTTTCCTATTTAAAAAACTCCACTTATGATTACTATTATATAAATTACCTGGATAATATTGACATTGGCTCAGCTGCCCATTAATTCAGGTTTGTTGGCTTCAAGGTCAGGCTCAAATAAAGAGTCTGAGTTCATTAATGTTTTTCAAGTAATGTGGTTTTATTACTTTTAAGTACATATGGTGTACTGAATTAGTCTGTTAATCACAATAGTCTGTTAGACATGGTTAATTGAATGGAGGACTGTTAGCAATTAATTAGCATATTTTATGACAAAAGATACTACTAAAGTTTGTTCTTTTAAGTAGGTTACATATTTACATTATTTTATTTGCTTGGCAAAACACTTCTTCATAGATGATGCATGTATAAATCTGCCTCCTCTGAATTGTACAAAGGTCTGTTTACTGGGGATATTCAAATAATATTCAAATAATACAGCTTTGTGCCAAATTTTCCGTCCTTTACGTTCAGAGATTGCTGAACTGCTGAAAGATGTCTAATTGCAAAAAGAAGGGGTTGGAGTTGGTTTAAAATCCGCTGCCTTGAAAATTTTTTCTTACCACTACTTTGAGATTATTTTTGAGTGGAATAGATAGGTTAATTCTGAAGCTGCAATAAGTATCTCACAAGCAATCGAGAAATATCTTTAAAGGAATGGAGCGCGAACACAGCTGGCACATGACTCGAGAGAATGGAGAGATTTCAGAGTCACTGCTTCAAGAGTATCACCGTCCAGGATGTTGATAGAAAATATCGGGAAGGCAGTTTGGAATTTAGAATGTAACAAAATTAAATTTAACACTATATCGGGCAGAAGGACGTCTTTCAGAAGTTGTTCATTCGTGCTGCATTTCTATGGTTTTGGTTTTTGTTTTCATTTTTTCCCCCTCTCACTTCTAAGGGCTCTTTAACGTTAAAAAAAAAATCTTTCTGATTAGCTCTTCATAGCTTTTCAGAGTTCGTTGGTGAGGGGATGAAAGAGTCCATAGTAGTTTGGATGGGTAAGACAAAGTTCCACTCGAACTATAACCAGGACTTCAGTTAGAAGCTAAGAGCCAAAGTTTGGCGGCCTTGGGCAAAGGTGGGCAAACATGTGAATTTCTTTCTTGTGAAATAGTTAGAAAAGCTAGCAAAGGAGGTCTGTCCGCCAGCCAGTGGCTGGGGGAGTCGGTCCAGAGATAAATCAGCCTGCAGGAGCCAAGTGCTCTCTCTCTGTCCTTGAAGAACAGCCCAGTTGACCTTGCTCCTGCTTACTCCTGAGAAATCACTTGGAAAGCAGAGAAAACAGTGTGGTGGTGACTAAACACCCTTCCAGCCGCATGCAAATGCAGCCAGGCTGGGAGCTGGGCTCTACTCCTCCCCTCCTCTCAATCAGGCTTTTCATTCCCTGATTCAACCAGCATTTTCTGCTCTTCCCTCCCTCCCCCACTTACAAACAGCTTTTCATGAACCAGATTGCCACTGTTCTTTCTCCCCCCTTCTCCCTTCCTCCGTCCTCTCCTCCCTTTTCTGGTCCCCTCCTCTTTTCCCTGCAGGACTGAATCAAAATCTTCCTGATCACTACCTACTTGTTCGATCATAGCACATCCCGGTCACGTCTCCCGGCGAGCCCTGACTGCCAGCATCACTGAGCAGAAGCAGAGGAGGGCAGAGGACGTTGGGGAGCGGGGAAAGGGGGTGGGAACCTCAGGCTTTCTCATTGGCTGCTCCCCCCCCCCCTTGATGTTCAGTCTCTCCGATCTGAGCATCTGGAATCTCGCTATGGAATAGAAATAGGGAGCTTGTCCGGCAAGAGGGGCAGAAGGAGGGAGGAGGAAGGCTGAGGGTTGGCGCGGCCGCGGCCAACCCAGGACGGCATTGCACCGAGGGCTCCCCGGAGCGGGGCACTAATGGTTTTGGATGACACCCAGGATCAAGGTGCTTAGAAAGTTTACCCCACCAAGAGTGCCGTGCTTTGCCTGAAAGCCCCACAGAGCGGAGAGAAGGAGGAGAAGGGCGGCTGCACGATGGGGCATCAGGTCCTAGGTTGCCTCGGCCAGGGGCTGGAGGTAGGAGCGCTTGTCCCCTGCTAGTGAGAGCTGGGCCCTCGGCTCGCAGCGCAGAGCCCTCGCTGAACTCAGTCGCCTGCCCCATCTCCCCGGGCCAGGATGGGCTACGCCGACCCTTCGGCCAGCCGGGATTTGCTCGGAAATCGAACTTTGTTCTTCATCTTCATCTGCGCCTTTGCCGTGGTGACCTTGCTGCAACAGATCCTCTATGGCCGAAACTACATCAGGAGGTCAGAAAGTCGAATGCGGGGCTGAGGCTAGGGCTAGGGGACGGGCCCGAGGAGTCAGCTGGAGTTCGCCCTGCCCTCACCGCTCAGGGGATGGGGGTTCATTTCTCTGGCTTTTACAAAATGATGTGTACCGCTCCCCTGCTCCCCTTTTTGACAGCAACATTTCCGTGGCAGCCCGGATAAATGCAGCTCTCTGAGAAGTCAGGGGTCACGGAGGGGTGAGAACCCAAAGGCTTGTGTACTTCGGGCTCCTGGGACACGGGAGCACAATAAGCTTCCCAGCCTTCCTGAGGCTCCCTATAGGGAGAGCCTTGAATGCCAACACCAATTTTAGCTGATTAGAAATCCATTTGAATGTTGGAGGTCAAGGGGAAGGGTCGTAATTGAAAATACTGGCCTCGATTTGGGGGACCTTCATTCCTTACCTGGCCCTTGAGTTACTTTTGGAGGCTCCCTTGGGGGAGGTGTGGGTCAGATTCCCTGGGGAGCTTCTTATTCACTGAACTTGACTGCTGTTCAACTTGGGGCGCTTGGGAAAATGAGGTTTTCGTAGTGGAAGACAGAATACAAGAGTGATGCTGAATTTATATTTTACCTGTCACTGGATTTTGTCACGTAAAACAACAACAACAACAACACAATTTAATTTGTTCTGGGACAGTGGAAAGAGTGCTCTGGAGTCAGAGGCGCTGGGTTCAAATCCTGTCTTTGATTCTTGTGATACTGACAAGTCCCTGAAGCTCAGTTTCCTCACCTGTAAAATGAGAGGCTTGTATTAAAAGGATGCCAAGGTCCTTTCTAGCCTTAGATGTATGATCCTACCCTTAGATGAGTTTTTTGTCCTTTTCCAGGAAGAATGCAGTAAAACTTGTAAGTCCTCTCTCACAATAAATATTGCACACAAACACAAATATCCCCAGAAAGTATGACCTGGAAGATCTATGGAAAAAGACCACTTATATACTTAAACATTCTGATTTCTGTCTCTGCCTCTCTGAGGGCTGGAAGCAGCTTCTCTTTATTTCTACCAGAGACTGCACCAGGGTAGTCCTAAACTGAAGTTACTATCAGGGATCAAAATGGTCTTGGTCCATAACTGAACCACATTTTCTCATGCTGCCAGACCTGCTTCTTCCCTTCTCTCATCACACAAGCTTGCTTCCCTAGTTTGATCCACCCCCCTTCCATGTTTCTCTTTGGAATTTTGTGTTTAAATATCTCCCTTTCACTTTTATGAAGAGACCGAGGGCCTTCCTTCCCACTTGACCATACATTCCCCCTCTTCCCTACCCTCAACTTCCCTCCTTCACCCCAAGAAGCTGGTGGATTGGGCATTTACTATGTTCCAAACTGAACAGTGATTGATTATTTAAAATAGCTCCCTTAACTATGGGAAATTACTGCTACCTTGGAGTAGGCGATGAGAGAATTTAGAGCTGGGAGGAACTTTAAAGATCAAGTCCAACTTCCTTATTTTACTGTTGAGGAAACTGAGACCCAGAGAGATAAAATTACACTCCTGAGATGTCATAGACAGTAAGTAGAAGCACTAGGACTCAAACCTAGGTCAGATGTGCCTGTGCAGTGTGTCTTTATCTGTGGGGAGCCTTCAGGAGGTGACATGATCTTCCCCTTGGGAGATAGCCCCTGATTAGACCTGCAACAGACTAGTAGTGTGGAAGGACAATTCAGCTTAGACCCTGGGTGGTTGATGGAAATTTTAGCATAGTTTTTATGTTACTGCTCTCACCTCTGAGTCCTCATTCGGTCCTCCCCTCAAGGACAGCCTGGTTCCCATTGGTCCAACCAGTTTTTTAGGTTTCCTCCCACTGTTTCTTGCCCTACCCAGAGGTTTTGATTGTTTGTCTGTTCCCTCTCCTCCCTCCTCCCCTCTCCCCCCCCCTCCCCCAACACCTACTCAAAGTGTGCTTTCCTCCTTGTGGTCAGGGAGAGAACATCTATCAGGAAGGCCTCAGGGCTGAAGCTGGCCGAATCCCGATGTGCTAGTCATATTCTCTTGGAGCTAAGGGATGAAGCTGGGGTGAGGGGAGAGGAGGTAAAAGGAGGCAGCATCCCCAGCAAGCTTCTGTGATGAGATATTGGAGCAGTGTAAGGCGCATAGGGCTTTAACCAGAAGCAACTCAAACTCATTATTGGTTTCACTGGGTCAGGATGACCTCATCTTAAAGATCCAACTCCTGGTAGCAGGGTACATATACCCTGATGCTTGCCCTGAAAAGGCAATCTTTTAAATGATTGTTGTTCCTGTTCTTGGACTTTCCTACAAGATAAATGAAGTTGTCATATACTGAGAATGTATTATGTGCCCTGTTGTGGGGTTTGGGGAGGTGTGTGTATGTATGTGTGTATATATATATATGTATATATATTCACACACACACACACACATATATATGTATATAGATATAGATATGGATATTTAAACCCTTATGATTAAGGAGCTTGTGGTCCTTTTTGGGAGATGTCATACACACATGAAACAATTAAAGTAATTAAGTGCTGTATGGTGTCTATTATTAGATTTCTGCTGTGGACAAAGCACTAATTAGGTGAGTTACAAAGTTAAAATGAGTCCTTAGGCACTCATGGGGGATTTATAGTTCAGTGGGAAGATGACTTTAATATACAAGTAATTGTATATGCAATATTATGAGATGAATGCATTTGACAGTTGGAAGTCCAAGTTCAGGAGGAGGTTATTAATGACTAGGATAAGCTTCCTGAGAAGCAATGACTACATGAGGGAACTCAGAGAAAGAAGTCACTGGGCAGAATCTTTAGGATAAGAAGACTTCATGGGAGAGTTTAGACTGGAACTAGATCTTGAAGAGTGAATATTTGACAGTTAGATAAAAGGAAGAAATTCAGTCTAAGTTCTCAACTATGGCAAGTCACCCATAGATACCTTGGAAGAGAAAATGATGGGTAGGAAATTAGGCTGGATAATCTGAACAAAGGTGGAGGCAGAAATAAATATGAGATGCGTGTGGGCCAGTGAACTGTGGAGACCCACATGCCTGAGGTAAAGTCTGTGCTAGAATGCAGGGGAAGATAAAGCCAGACATGTTGGGTAGGCTTCGATTATGGAGGGTCTTGAAAGCTAGGGAGAGGAGTCTGGACATGTACTTGTCAGTTGGAAGCCATTTGAGTTTCTTGAGAAGAAGAATGACATGAGGAAATCACTGTTTCAGAAGGATAAACCTAGGGGGTGTGTGTGTGTGTGTGTGTGTGTGTGTGTGTGTGTGTGTGTGTGTG
>JAJPUD010001394.1:221045-280827 GCA_023553655.1 Myrmecobius fasciatus | reverse complement strand
GTGTGTGTGTGTGTGTGTGTGTGTGTGTGTGTGTGTGTGTGTGTGTGTGATGTATTAGAGACAGAGATACCAGTGGAAAGGAGTATAATAATAATCCCATCCAGGAGTCTCAGATTCTTAGTTCTTAGGCCACTTCAGTCCCCTTTGGAAATCCCAAGGGCTAGTATCTCTCCCTCTCTAATCTATTCTCCATGTGACTGCCAAAGTGATATTTTCCTTAAGTATGAATCTGATCATGTCACTCTCCTGCTCAAAAAGATCCTGTTGCTCCCTATTGTCTCTCAAATTAAACATGGACTACTCCATTTATCATTTATAACTGTCTTTCCAGACTTATTATACATTGGTCTCCTTCATGCACTCTACTTCCCAGTCAAACTGAGCTACTTGCTTGGAATTTTACACTCCAATTCTTGTCTTCATGCCTTTGCCTATGCAGTAAATCCCCCCCCTGCATGGAAATGCATTCCCTCTTCACTTCTGCCTCTTAGAATTTCTTTAATGTTCAGTAAAAGTGCCATTTCCTACATAAAACATTTTCTGATCCTCTCAGCAGCTAATGACAGTTCTCCATCCTCTCTATACCTCATTACCTTGTAGTTACTTTATGTAGACTTAAAAAAATCATGCTGTTTCCCCTAATAGTTTCATTTTTTTGTTTTTTGTAACCACAGTTCTTAGAAGAGCACCTGGCACATAGTAGGCACTTAATAAAAGCCTACTGTCATAATAATTGGTTGATTCTTTAATCTTTATCTTAAAAAGTTCTTATTGTTTTAAAGTTCCAAGCTCTCTGGGTTATTTGTTTAAAATCACAAGTCACTTGCATTTGTTCAGTGAGCAAATGAGGCCTATGGAAAATGAGAGATGTTAAGTACAATTCTTCCTACTCCTAAACTGCTTCCATTGTTGTACATTAGGTGATAGCATTAGCTCTTTCAGGATGATTCTGAAATCATCCTGACCATCCATAGCTCTGGCTAAAATGAAAATGACTAAGAGCTTGTGAACAGTTATGTTTGATGAATTTTTCTCAGTTCCCACTCTTTTTGAGATTTTTTGCAACATTTGACATTATTGACTACTCTAAGGAAAGCTCTTTCCCATTTGTGTCTATGACACTGTATAATTTTTTCTATAATGATAATCTCTCTACTCCTTAATTTTTTTGTTGGCTTTTCATCTTCCAACTTCCCATATATGATGATCTTCCAAGGTTCTATCCTCTTTACTTTTTTCTCCACACTTGTTTGGGGGGGTTCATCTTGTCCTTGTGTTCAATAATCATTACTATATAGTTAGTTGATTCTCAAATTTATATATCCACCTCCCTGAGCTATCTACTCATTCCCCTGAACTCTACTTCCCATCTCCAACTGTCTGCTGACCATCTCTGGACTTGAATGTCCAGTTGATCCAGCAAATTCTTCACATCAAATGCTAAACTTATAATTAGTGGCATAGGGAATTAGGGTACTATACTTGGAGTCAGAATGATCTGAACTCAAATCCTGCCTCAGACATTTAGTATGTGTGAATTTGGGCAAGCCACTTCCTGCTCTAAATCTGTGTTCTGATGATTTCCACTGTGAGTCTGTTCTTCCTCCCAAATTCATTATTTTGATTGTTGACAGCACTATCCCCATAATCACTCAGGCTCATGACCTCAGAATCATCTTTGACTCTTCCCTCTCCTGGAATGTCCTCTTCCACTCCTCTCACTCTATTCTTATTCCCATTTTTCCTCTTTGAAAGTCTAAATTTACTGCCTTTCTCCATTTTTTCTTTTCTCACTTCCCAGCTTTTTACAAAACTCTGGATTTTTACCTTATCACTTGATTGAAATTGTCTCAAATACTTATCAAAGGTGTGACTCTGGCAACAATTAAGACTAACTTGCAGAGGGGGTACTCATCTTCATGGGGCAGTTTGATAATGCAGTGAACAGTTACTTTATGTAGAGTGAACAGAGGCCTGGAGTTAAGAGAGCCTGAGTTCAAATCTAGCCTCAGACACTTACTAGCTGTGTGACCTTGGGCACGTTGCTGAACCTTGCTTATCTCAGTTTCCTCATTTATAAAATGAGTTCAAGAAGGAGATGGCAAATGGCAAATCATACCAGTATCTTTGCCAAGAAAATCCCAAATGGGTCACCAAGAGTCAGATATGAACAACTCATCTGCTTTGGACAGGTCCATTCCCAAATAGAATATGTATGTTGCTTTCCTCCCTTAAAAGGTAACCCGAAAGAGGGCAAACCCAAGCTCATGCAGTTAGTGAAGTGTCTGAGTTAGGTTCATGGATTCCAACCATCCTAAGAAAGATGGTTGGAAGAGGAAGTCAGGGAACCAAAACCTATAGTTGCTAATGATGATAACAGGATCATCAGGGTCTTCTTGAATCCAATTTACATATTGTATGTACTCTCAACCCATTTTTATGGACTGCCTACTTTATGCCTTATACCTTCAGGTAAAAAGATCAAAAGAGATTTAGACTCTCCCCTCAAGGATCTTTAGGGAGGCTTGTGATAATGAGATAAGACAAATATTTGCAACAATTAGAGAACAATATAAAATTAAATTATACAGATTATGGTGTTTCTTAAGTTGGTACTTTAACAGGGGTTTGCCTTCCAACAACCCTGTGGGGTAGATGGTAAAAGTGATGCTATGTGTGTTTTACAGTTGAGGAAACTGAGGTTTAAAGAGCTTAATAACTTTATTCTGTCTAAGGCCAGTGCTTCTTCCACTTCACATTATTCTATTGATCTGGGTCAGGGTGAGGGAGAGAGTGATTGATACAGGTTAGAGTAGTTAGGGAAAGTATCCAGGAGAGAGTAGGCATTGAAAGGTGGGTAGAATTTGGATAGATAGAGGAGGGAAAGAAGAAAACATGATAAGCTGATGGTGTGAGCAGAAGTGAGGCTGTGGGAATGAATATAGCACATTTGGCTGAGGAGAGATGGCAAATTTTAGGAAATAGTTGAATTGCTAAGCAGATGGGAGGAAAAAGGACATTCCAGGAAGGACAAACCAAGGCATATTGGTGGGAATGGCATATTCAGGGTACACTGAGGCTGACCTGGGAGGAGCAGAGTGTGTTGGGGAGAAGGAGAGATGAGGATGGGTAGATTGGATAGGGACAGAGTATAAAAGGCCTCTAAAATCCTGCACAGGGGTATGGACTTTGTATGGTGAGCAATAAGGAGCCCCTGGAAATTCTCAAGAAGAGAACAAATGAATGGAATGGGGGCAGCTGTTTGGCACAGTGGACAGACCACGAGTTGTGGAATCAGGAGAACTGAGTTCAAATCCAGCTACAGACTTTTGGCATGCACTAGCTGTGTGACCCTGGGCAAATCACTTAAACTGTCTCCCTCCCTCCCACTCCTACCCCAAAGAAAAGAATAGAATATATGGGATAGATTAGAATATTGACTCTGGAGGTGGAAAGGCTGGTCACATAGCTACTCTCAGGTGGGAGAGAAAGAGGGCCTGGAGTTGCTATATTTTTAAACTTAATTTTTGTGTGATGTATTAGAGAGAACATTGGTCAAGGAGTCAATAGCCTTGGATCACAGTCCCAGAGCTATCATTTAACTTGCCATGGGATCACAGGAAAGTCATCTTACTTCTGGGGTCTCAGTTCACCCATCTCTGTTTTTGAGACAATTGGACTAGATCAGAAGTATCAAAAGAACATCCCAATGCAACATTCCCAAGTGTAGTCTGAGCCAGATGAAAATGTACTTGGAAAATATTGAGCAAAACAAATGCAAATACAATAAAATATAGATAGGATCACATTTTATTTTATTTTTTCTTTTTAGTAATTTATTTTTTCCCAGTTACATGTTAAAACAATTTTTAATGCCTCACATTTTAAAGCTATGTCAATATATAGCCTGCAGGGATGCCCTTTTCTATTTAATTTTGATACTATAGGGCCAGACTGTCTCTAAGGTCCTTTGAAGCTGTAACATCAAATGCTCTATTCTTATAGTACAATTGGTGCATTAAAAATTTCCTGAGGCCAGTGCTTAACTTCCTCTTTCTGAGAGGGATCACAAATGTCACAAGAAGATAAAATAGAGAAATAACTATATGGTGAATAAGAAGGTATGTCTCCCTAATCAGTGAATACCTTTGGTTTTTAACTGTATGCATAGGTGCTATAGTAGTATGAAACCTTATAGCTGCATACCTGAGGCAGAGGTAATATAGTAGAAAGTATACTGGCCTTAGAGTCAAAAATCCTGGGTTTGAATCTGTCCTCTAATGCTCTCTGAACCCCAGTTTCTTCATCTGTAAAATGGCAATGGCAGTACCCATGTCATAGGATTGCTGTAACAAAAGTCTTCTATAGACTTTGAGGAGCTTTCCTCACTATAGCCCTATAATGTATAGTTTATTATTATTCCCACTTAAAAAAATTATAGATGAGCAACTGGAAGCACAGAGGTATCAAGGAATTTACTTCTTTTTAATGAACTTTTAATCATGCTTTAAAATTTTGCTCTGCCTAAATTTTTCTTTCTCCTTCTAGAGAGCCATTTTCATATAACAAAGATTAATTTTAAGAAGAAAAAAGAGGAATAAAAGGGGAAAAGAACCCCAGCAAAACAGCAAAAAAATAGTTTGTAAATATATCCAAAGTTCTTTATCCATAGACCCACCCACCTCTATAAAGTAATAAGGTGAGGTGTCTTCTCATAGCTCTTTTTGGGGATCATGGGTGTTCATTATAATGCTGCAATATTCACTTTTGATTATTTTGTAGTTCTTTACACTTAGATTGTTGTAGTCCTTGTGTGTATGGCTTTCATGGTTCTGCTTACTTCACGCTACATCAGTTCATTTAAGTCTTTCTATTTTTCTCTGTATTCATTATATTTGTCATTTCCTGTAGCACAATAATATTATATTCCTGCATGACAATTTTATTAGCTATTACTCACTTGATGGACATCTACTTTGTTTCCAATGCTTCCACAAAAAATGGGGTTCTGGATCTGCCCCTTGGGTTAAACAGAACAGGTCTAATCTTTCCATGTTAACAGCCCTTTGCTGCCTTGAAGGCTCTGTTCTGTTCCCCTCAAGTCTTCTGTTCTTGAGATTAAACATCACATTTTCTTCAATTAAAATTTTCAGGATTTGTTCTCTAACCCTCTCACTATCTGTTATTTTCTTCTGTGTTCTCCAGCTTGATTAAATCTTTTCTAAATCACTTCTCAGAACTGAGTGAAGTACTCCAGCTGTGTTCTGACAAAAACCGAGTGTAGAGTGGAATTGTTTCTCTCCCCAATTCTGGACTCTGCATGTCACTACAACTTCGAATGGCATCAGCAATTTTGGTTGTCATACTGCTGATTAGATTCACAAATACCATTCCTTTAGCCATTTCTGCCTCATCTTGTCAGTGTGAAGTTGAATTTTTAGATACGAACATAGAACTTTATAATAATCTCTATTAATTTCATTCTCCTTGGTTCAGTTCATCATTCTAGTCTCTAAGCTTTTCATATTTGAACTCTGACTTCCTATGTGGTAGCAATCTTGCCAGTTTTTGAATCATCTGGAAATCTGACAAGCATAGAATTTCTACTTTGATCAAAGTCACAGATAAAAATGATGATCAGTGAAGGACTTTCGAGTGAGATGTCTCTATGTCACTGTACTATAAACTTCCCTTAAATTTGATAGGCTCCCATTGGTGACTATGCTTTAGGTTTAGTTATTCAACCAGTTCCAAACTCACCAAATGGGGCAATCTCTAGCCTAAATCTCTTCTTATCCCTAAGCATGGCAGGGGAGATTTTGTCAAATATTTTTCTGAAGTAGACACATATTAATTTTATCATGATACCGTGTTTTATTGACCTATTTCATTTTATAAGTGATGACAAATCATTCATTTGATAATATATTCTAAAATTTCATCAGAACTAGAAATGAAACTTAAGAATCTAGAGGTTGTGAATTCTATCTAGCCTTTTCTCTTTTATGAAAATTGGGAAAACTTCTGCCCTCCTTCTGCTTTGTGCCACCTCTCATTCTCCATGACCTTTCCTTTTTAAAAAATTAATTTAATTTATTTTTTCTTAAGTTTTGTTTTATATTTTAATTTTTTAGTTGCCTTCCTCTTTCCCTCCCCATCCCACACTGAAGAATCTACCATTTGACACAGATTCATACATACCTATATACACATATGTAAAACCATATTATACATGTTTCTATTTGTCAGATCTTTCTCTGAAGATGGATAGCATCTTCCTTTATGGGTACTTTGTAATTTATTTGAGTAATTTTAATACCCAATCATTTAGTCAACCATAGTTAGTTCTTCTTTGAACAATATTATTTTTACCGTATACAATATTTGGTTCGTTCTGCTCATTTGATTCTTCATTATTTCATGCAAGTCTTTCCATGTTTTTCTAAAATCAACTAGCCCATCATTTCTTACAGCACAGCAGTATTCCATCATAATCACATACTACAACTTGTTCAGCCATTGCTGGGCATCCCTGCAACTTCCAGTTCTTTGTCACCACAAAGAGAACTATTATAAATATTTTAGAAAATACAGGTTCTTTTCCTTTTGCCCTGGTCACTTTGAGAAACAGACATAATAGTGATATTGCTGGGTCAAAGGGCATAATAGTTTTACAATTCTTTGGGCATCTTCAATAATCTTTCAAAGATCATTGACAGAAGTTTAGCAATAATGTATGCCTGTTCATTCAGAATCCTATCTTATAATTCTTTCAGATCTGATCAGTTGTGCCTGTTGAAGGCAATTAGGTGTTTTGACCATTTCCTTCCTTATCTTGGTCTCCATTTGCCACTAATCATTTCTGTCTTCTCTTCTTTGATCCAAAGACCATTCTCTTTGAAAGAGAAATATTCTTTACTACTTCTAATGGACTTCTAATCTCCCTGAAATGGGGACTCTTTTGAATGGTGCAGATCACAGCCTATTCACGTTTTCTCATCCTTTATGATTATTGTCTGTGACTTCCCATAAAGTCTAGGATGCCCAAAAGATTCAGAGATGTTGCTTTAGGTCTCAACATTACATGGGAACCAGCATAGCACATAGGCCATCCTTCTTATCTATCTATTTACCTCTTACTGTTACCACACAATTGGTTTAGATCCTTGATATTAATGGTATAATAGTATTTGTTACTGATAGCATATTAATACTCTTTACTTCTTTATGCAAGTGATTTATATATCCTATGCCTCTCGCCTTCTGGGTGACCCACATTTTTTGATTCTTTGAAGATTGTAGAATTTCATGATTCACAGCTGTAAAGCATCACTGGAAGACCGTTGTTTTTGTTTCAGGGAGAAGGCTGGGGCCCTGGAAAGTGCTTAATGGTTTTCCAAGGGCAGTCTGTGCTACTTTTCTTCCTTTTGAATTCTAGTCTCAGTTCATTGGGCTAACATTTGACCTCGGATTCTTGTTCCCTCCTGTCAATTAGAAAATTTCCAATGGGACATCCTATAGATGTCTTAAGTATAACATGTCCAAGACTGAATTTATCACTTTCCCCCCTGAATTCTTATCTTTTCAGACTTCCTTAATACTCTTGAAGGTAGGACCAACCTCCTGCTCACTTAGCCTCTTCAACTAGTTGTCATCTTTGACTCCTCATGCTCTCTCTTTCTTCATGTCCATTCAGTTCTGTTGACTTCACCTTCATCCATCTTCCACATATGCCCCCTTTTTTCCTTTGCCATTGTCAGCACCCTGGTGCAAACCTTCCTCACTTTATACCTTAGATTATTGTAATGGTCTACTAGTTGTTTTTCTTTCTCTGCTCCACTTCTTCCACTCAGTTGTAAATTCATTATCCTAGAGACTTCCAGTCTCCATCAATTCTAGGGGCTCAAGGAGCTCACAAACTAATGGGGGAAACAGCACACAAATAACTATGTCTTTTGCCTTCCTTGTATTCCTGACTATTAGCCCAATGCCTAGCTTATAGTAGATACTTAATAAATTTCTATTGACTCACTGACATCTTTTATAGCAGTGACATGTCTTCCTGTTTTATTCTTCATTTGATATTAATAATCAAAGGATAACAACAAAGTTAGCTCTGTTGTTTTGATTTCTAAGGAATCTTGTATGATCTTAATGTGTGTAGGAAGGAAAAGAAAGTCTTTAAAGCTACATTTTTGTTCAAATCAAATGTTTTTGAGGTAATGGTGGTTATTTATATATTATTATATTATTTGGGAATCATTATTATATGTCTCATATTGTATATATTTAAATTATTTATTTATTTATTTAGTTTTGTTGAGGCAATTGGGCTTAAGCCCATGGTCATACAGCTAAAAAGTGTTAAATGTTTGAGTCCACATTTGAATTCAGGTCCTCTTGAGTTCAGGTGCTTTATCTACTGTGCCACCTAGCTGCCCTTATATTTTAAAATTTTAATGATTTTTTTCAAATAACAGAAAATTATTTTCTTTTCCTCCAAAGTACTTCCCCCTCCTAAAAAAAGGAAAAAGAAATGTTTTGTGAGAAATAGGCATAATCAAGCAAAACAGATTCTCCCATTAACCATGTCTCAATCAGGAGTTGGATAACATATTTCATCTTGGGTCCTGGAATTATGGTTATAAGTAATTCTTTCAAAGTTTTCCCTTACAATGTTGTTGGTGTGGTAGAAATTATTCTCCTCATTTTGCTTACTTTTCTCTGAATAAGTTCATACAAGTCTTCCCAGGTCTCTTTGAAACCTCCCCTTTTATCATTTCTTATGGCCCAATAGTATTCCATTAAATTCCCATGTCATTATTTGTTCAGCAATCAAATAAGTGCTTATTTATATTGTCATGGTAAATGACCATAGCTCATTCTCTTAGAAATAAGTCAGCAGAAACTTGAATTTTTTAGAATTTTTTTATTTATTAAAGTTTTTATTTACAGAACATATGAGTAATTTTTCAACATTGACCTTTGCAAAACTTTCTGTTCCAAATTTTTCCCTCCTCCCCACCCCCTCCCCTAGATAGCAGGTAGTCTAATACATGTTAAATATGTTGAAATATATGATAAATCCAATATATGTATACATATCTCTAGTTATCTTGCAACACACACACACACACAAATCAGATCTAGAAAGAGAAAGAAAAAAAAAACCTAAGAAGGAAAAAAAATGCAAGCAAACATCACCAGAAAGCATGAAAATGTTATATAGTGGTCCACACTCAGTTCCCACAGGACTCTGGGTGTATATGACTTTCTTCATCACTGAACAATAGGAACTAGTTTGAATCACCTCACTGTTGAAGAAAGCCATGTCCATCAGAACTGATCATCATATAGTCTTATTGTTGCCATGTACAATGATCTCCTGGTTCTGCTCATTTCACTCAGCATCAGTTCATGTAAGTCTCTCCAGACCTCTCTGAAATCATCCTGCCGGTCATTTCTCACAGAACAATAATATTCCATGACATTCATATACCATAATTTATTCAGGCACTCCCCAATTGATGGGCATCCCTTCAGTTTCCAGTTTCTAGCCACTACAAAAAGGGCTGCCACAAACATTCTTGCACATGTGGGGCCCTTTCCTTCCTTTAAGATCTCTTTGGGATATAGGCCCAATAGAAACACTGCTGGGTCAAAGGGTATGCACAGTTTGATAACTTTTTGGGCATACTTCCAAATTGCTCTCCAGAATGGTTGGATCAGTTCACAGTTCCACCAACAATGTATCAGTGTCCCAGTTTTCCCACATCCCCTCCAACATTCGCCATTATCTTTTCCTTTCATCTTAGCCAATCTGACAGATATATAGTGGCATAAAATTCTTTTTTTATTAAAGCTTTTTATTTGCAAAACATATGCATGGGTAATTTTTCAACATTGACCCTTGCAGAGCTTTCTATTACAAATTTTTCCCTCCTTCCCCCCACCCCCTCCCCTAGATGGTACGAAGTCTAATACATGTTAATTATGTTAAAATACTTGACAAAACAAATACGTGTATATATATATTTATACAGTTATCTTGCTATACAAGAAAAATTGGGTCTACAAGAAAAAAAAACCTGAGAAAGGAAAACATAATGCAAGCAAACATCAATAGAGAGTGTGAAAATGCTATGTTGTGGTCCACACTCACATCCCACAGGCCTCTCCCTGGGTGCATATGGCTTTCTTCATCACTGAATAACTGGAACTGGTTTGAAACATTTCATTGTTGAAGAGAACCAGTGGCTTAAAATTCTTTTTTAAAAATTTTTAAAATTATTTATTTATTTTTTATTATTAATATTTTTTATTTGCAAAACATATGTATGGGTAATTCCTAAACATTAACCCTTACAAAGCTTTCTGTTACAAATTTTTCCCCCCTACTCCCCACCCCTCCCCTAGATAGCAGGATATCCACTACATGATAATTATGTTAGAATACTTAAATCAAGTATATGTATAGTTATTGCCACACATCATTTTTTTGTTCAAGAGAAATCATATCTATAAGAAAGAATAATCCGATAAAGGAAATACAATGTAAGCAAACATCAATAGAGAGCATGAAAATGTTATATTGTGGTCCACATTTCACATCCCTCTCCCTGGGTGTACATGGCCTTCTTCACTGAACAATTGTAATTGGTTTGAAGCATTTCATTGTTGAAGAGAGTCATGTCCATTAGAATTGATCCTCATATAGTATTGTTGTTGCCATGTACAATGATCTCTCAGCTCTGCTCATCTCACTCAGCATCAGTTCATGCAAGTCTCTCCAGGCCTCTCTGAAATCGTCCTGCTGGTCGTTTCTTACAGAGCAATAATATTCCATAACATTCATATACCATAATTTATTCAGCCACTCTCCAATTGATGGGCATTTACTCAGTTTCCAGTTTCTAGCCACCACAAAAAGAGCTGCCACAAACATTCTTGCACATGTTTCCTTCTTTTATGATTTCTTTGGGATATAAGCCCAATAGAAACACTGCTGGGTCAAAGGGTATGCACAGTTTGATAACTTTTTGAGCATAGCTCCAAATTGCTCTCCAGAATGGTTGGATCCGTGCACAGCTCCACCAACAATGCATCAGTGTCCCAGTCTTCCCACATCCCCTCCAACATTCATCATTTCCTGTCATCCTAGCCAATCTGACAGGTATATAATGGTACCTCAGAGTTGTCTTAATTTGCATTTCTCTGATCAATAGTGATTTGGAGCACCTTTTCATATGATTATAAATAGTTTTAATTTCATCATCTGAAAATTGTCTGTTCATATCCTTTGACCATTTATCAATTGGAGAATGGCTTGAATTCTTATAAATATGAGACAATTCTCTATATATCTTAGAGATGAGATCTTTATCAGAACCCTTAAATGTAAAGATGATTTCCCAATTTGATGCTTCCCTCCTAATCTTGTCTGCATTAGTTTTGTTAGTACAGAAACTTTTTAACTTAATATAATCAAAATTATCCATCTGGTGTTCAATTAGGAGTTCCAGATCTTCTTTGGACATAAATTTATTCCATCTCCACAGGTCTGAGAGATAAACTATATTACGTTCCTCTAACTTGCTTACAAAGTCCCTCTTTATATCTAGATCATGAACCCATTTAGATCTTATCTTGGTATGTGGTGTTAGGTATGGGTCAAACCCTAATTTCTTTCACCCTAGTTTCCAATTTTCCCAGCAGTTTTTGTCAAATAGTGAGTACTTATCCCAAAAGCTGGGGTCTTTGGGTTTATCAAACACTAAATTGCCAACGCCATTACCTAGCTTGTCCTGATATCCCACTCTGGCATAAAATTCTTTAAGAAAAAAATCTTACTGATCAGAGCTTGAAGATTACACACACACACACACACACACACACACACACACACACACATTTATATTTAGGAAAAACAAGTAATTTTCTCTGTATTTACCTCACAGTATACTGAAATGCATTTGCTCTCATTGTGTTACTTTATCATTATTTAGCCTAGGACAAGACTATCTGCTTATCAGCCTGATAAGAGGTGAGAACCAGAGGGAGAAGGATTTATGTAATTATTGCAAGAGATATGTGTGATTCCTCTTTTTGGGTGGAATGAAAGCCACTTTCTGAGATGGCATTTACTCAGGTTTTAAGAGAGAAAAAATGGACTTCTCTTTGTTTCTATTATAGCCACAAACAATAGACACAGTGGATAAAATGGCAAGCCCAGCAGCAGGAAGACCTGAATTCAAATGTGAATTCAGGCACTTACTAATTATTTGATTCTGGGCAAGTCACTTTTTTTTTATTTGTCTCAGTTTCCTCATCTGTAAAATGAGGATAATAATAAAGCACCTATCTCCCAAAGTTGTTGTGACGGTCAAATGAGATAATAATTGAAAAGACTTAGCACAAGCATGATAAATGTGAAAATATGTTTAGAAGAATTGTGTGTTTAATTCATATTGGATTATTTGCTGTCTAGAGGGAGAAGGGAAGGAGAGAAATTTGGAGCACAAAGTTTTGCAAGGATGAATGTTGAAAACTATCTTTGCATATATTTTGAAAAAAAAAGCTATTATTAAAAATGTTTTAAAAGAGCAAATTAAAAAAAAAGACTTAGCACAGTGCCTGGCATGTAAATACTGTTGTTGTAAGGTGTTTTTTTCCCAGTTGTGTCAACTCTTCATGATCCCATTTGGGTTTTTTTTTGATAGTTACTGGAATGATTTACTATTTCCTTCTACAGCATATTTTACAGATGAGGAAACTGAGACAAACAGGGTTAAGTAACTTGCCCAGGGTCACACAGCTAATAAGCATCAGAGACTGGATTTGAATTCAGAAAGATGAATCTTTATGACTTTATGCATCATGCCACCTAGCTCCCCTTATACAAATGTTATCTCTTATTATTATTAAACAGGTCAGGTTTCATTAAACTCAGCAAATAATTATTAAGCTTATTCTATGCCTGGCACATTCTAGGAAGTGGGAATGTAAAGACAAAAAAAATAGTTACAGCTCTTACACGCTTAACATTTTCCTGGGGAATGAAACCTGTACACAAAAGCATGCAAAATGCAAAATAACACAAAACAGTTTTGAGAGGATGAGAGTGTTAACAACTAGAGAGACATTTTGAAAGATTTCATGGATGAACTAGCACCTGAAATGTGTTGGGAAGGAAGCAAGTGAGTAAGGAAGGGATGCCAAGGGGTGGAGGTGAAAGCCAGGACATTCCAAGTATGGGGGAACTGCCTGTACAAAGGCTGAGAGAGACTGTCCTGTAGGAAAACAACTAGTAGGCCAGTTTAACTAGGATGGAGTGTGTGAAATAAGTCTGGAAAGATACATGGGAGTTGGGTTGTGGAGGGAAGCAGTTTTAATAACATAACTTATTTTCTCTTTTTTCTTCTTTTTTTTTGATGTTGACTAGGGTCTTTATTCTAAGAAGTCAATGGTATAGATAACTGATTTAAAAATGAGAGACAGCTAGGTGGTACATTGGTTAGAGCACTGTCCCTGGAGTCACAAAGACCTAAGTTCAAATTTGACCTCAGATTCTTACTAGCTGTTTAATCTCTGGTGAGTCATTTAATCCTTATTGCCTCAAAAAAATTAAAGAAATTGGTTCCTAAATAATTCATTAGTCATTTTTAAAAATTAAGAAATAATTCATCTGTCATTTGTTATGTTATCCTCTACTTGTCACATTATCCTCTACTTGTCACACCTGGTACTTCCCAATACTTCCTGAAGAATACTTCAGTATTAGGATTGAGTATTAGTGTTTGGTAGAAATGACACTTCTGTGTATTCATAAGCCTCTGACCTTTTAAATTTCTTCCTCCTGAGCCATATTTTCCAGTATATTACATATTCCAACTATTCTCCTCCTGTCTATTGTAACACCAAAATCACTGAAAAATCAAATTATATATTGAATAAATTCAGAGTATCTTGTTGAATTCTTCAAAGAATTTTTCTTCCTCCTCATCTCCTGCAACAGATTATAGTATATAAACTGAAATTATTTTTATGGTGGTCTTTTTGCATCTGCTTTTCATGAGCACCACAAGTGAGGGCAATGATCAAACGCTCAAATAAATTATTCTTATTAGTGCTTGTGGGTGCACAATGAAACCAGCTCTTTTATTTGACACTCCAAGGAGAACTCAAGAATCATGCTTCTGTTTATTAGCAATGGCATTATAACTTGTGGTTTCACTTATGGTGAAAATTCGACTATTTATTATTCATTCCTCAGTGATCCTTAACCTTTTGTATCTTGGACCTCTTTGGAAATCGTGAAGCCTGTTAATCCCTTTTCAGAATAATGCTATTAATTGCATAAAGTAAAATACTTAGGATTCTTGAGAATAGGGTCTGTCTTTTCTATTTGTATTCTGAGGGCTTAATACAATGCTTTGCACAATAGTAAGTATTTAATAAACTAAATGCTTATTGATTCATTCATTCATTTTAGTTTGTTTCATAAATTGCCATGGCTAAAAAAAGATAGTGGTCATCCAACTGGTGAAAAGCCTGCCCATTCTTCACCAGACTTGGGACAGTGGACATAATCAGTTCCTGAAATACTTAAAATCTTTCCATAATGGTATAATCTGAAATTTGTACTCCATTGGAATAGCCTTGGAGAACTCAGAATTCCTTCCATGTTATGATGAGGTGGGCAACAATAGCAAAGTAAGAGTTAAATAATTAAGCTTTCTCATCACCATTTACCTCACTGTTCACAGTGAACAGCAGCAAGCTGCTATATATATAGCTATATAGATATATGAAAAAAATATATGTACGTATAGCAGTTCTATACTTTCTTTGTTTCTCTTTTTAACTCCAGTGGAGCTAAATAACTTCTTTTTGCTGTTCTTATTTATTGCCAGATTCACTTACTCTAGGCTTTAGTGTTTCAAACACTAGTCTTAGAGGACCATGCAACCATTTTGTATTCATTTTAAGTTTCTTGCCTATGCATTCTGTATTTGTCCTTAAAGAATCTGAGCAGGTTGATTAACTTCCTTTTTGTTCACATTGGCCTTTGTAAATAGTTCCCCTCTTTCATCCTTATAGGAATAATGTTTTCTTGTGTCTTTAGAATCTCACTTCTTGATGACTTATCAGCCTCCCTTATAATATATAATATTAATATAAGGTTCTCCTTATTATGAGTCCAACAAATCTTCCACTGTATACTTCACTGCTTCTCAACCTTAAAAAAAGTCTAGTAGTGGTAGTCAAGAGATCTTTACTGACTACTTCAGACATATTTTACAATGTGTAGAAAGGAATGGATCAGGAAAAAGAAATTGAGAGGAAAAGAGAATTGGAAAGAGATTGGAGGTAGGGAGGACAGGAAAGAGACCTCTTAAGTTCATTTGCCAAGATTTAGTAGTGAAGTCTTTGCAGTGCCTTGGCTCATTCCATGTTTTAGATGATGCTTTTTTCCTCTCAGCTGTTCCCTCTCTTCCTTCTCCTAATCCCTCCAGCTTCCAGTGCTTCTCATGAAAGATTCCATAAAGTATTTTTTTTTCTTATCTACCTTCTGCACCTTAGAGCCTTGCCTTTGCTAAAGTTTCTCAGTTCTGTTTGGCTCCTCACCTCCTGCCATCTTACCTCTCTGGATTCAGACAAGAGTACACTCAGAGCTCTGAGCAGCAATGCCTTCCAAAGTAATTTTCAAGATCATAGAATAATTTTTGAGCTGGAAGACATTTAATACAACACCATTTTTTTGGGCAGATGAGGAAACCGGAACTTAGTTTCCAGGATTTTAAACCCAGTTTTCTAAATCTAAGCCTTAGATCATTATTTAGAGGATCTTAGTCTTGTCTCCTTATAGAGGTCTAGATTTTAGCCCTTCTTACTTCAATATTTTTAGGATTTCTGTTTTCATCTTTGTGGATTCTCCCTTCAGAGATACAAATCATGATCTTCAAGTGTCTCAGAAGACTTTGTGAGTAGTTTTGACTAAAATAATAATAATAATAATAATAATAATAATAATAATAGCCTGATAAGAGCCGATAAGTTTTTCTGAACTTCTGAATAGTCAGTCATTAGGTCCATGAGTGAAACTTTTCTAGGTTGTAAGGATCTTCCAGGGATTGTGTGTTAGTGGTATAGACCAGAACACCTGCTCACTCACAAGCCATGATGAGAACTTTAGAGGAGGAATGGAAAGTATTAAAAAATCTCTCATTCACTTTAACACTTGAATTGAATCCTTACTTTTCCTTTCCTTCCCTCAGAGTAGTTGCATCCTGTTTGGATCTCTAGGAATCTTTCCCTTAGTATTGGGTACAGAATACTGCTCACTGTGCTGGCCACCTAACTCACCCTTGAATTAATTAAATCATCTCCATTTCCTTCCTCTCCCTAAGCTCTTTCATAAGTTCAATGAGAGGAAAAAAGCACACATACTTTTTCTTTTTTTCCTCTATAGAAAAAAAATAATAATTCTGAGTCAGATAGTGAGTCAGGAGCAAGAACTGGCAAGGAACATGCAGAACTCGGTAATTACTTCCATAAACCACCACTGAGAGTCTTTCACAGCTGCTGAGGCATTTCCTCTATCATTTGGGTGTGAAAAGCTGAAGCTGAGGGGTGGTGGTGGTGAGAAGGGTAGGCGAGAGGAAGAAGCTGGCTCCCCCAATTCCAAGTTTAGAGCAAGTCACTGGGGGGTAGGATTTTAGGGTATCTAAAATATGCCCCAAGCTGGGAGCAAAATAGGCCTAGTGCTGGATTAGTGGTAGTTTTACACCAAGCCTCTAGTGACTTTGGGCAGGGCATAAGTAGTGGTAATTTGATGTAAGCCCAGAAGATCACTAGATCTCTGAGGGGTAGGAAGCTTGGATGCCATCTAGTTCAACATGCACTTGAACATAAATCCTCTGTGCTCCATTTCTGGCAAATGGTTATCCAGTCTCTCAATGAAAATCCAAAGCATTGGGAAATCTACTACCTCCTGCAGCAGCCATTGTGCTTCTGTACAGTGCTGGTTGTTAAGGAAATCCTCCTATGGAGCTGAAATCTGTGTCTCTAAAAAGTCAAACCATTGTTCCTGCTTTCTATTTTCTTCTTTTGAGGCAGTTAGCTGGTGGTAATGGAATTCTAGTCTTATAGTCAAGACCATAAGAACAGAAATTCAATCTCAGATACTTACTAGCTTGGGGATTCTAGGCAAGACATGTAAACTTCTCACAGTTTCCTCAACTATAAAAAGGAGAATATAATAGCACTTATCTTTATAATAAGCTAAAAGTTGTAAAAGTTGTAAAAAAAGTTGTAAAAGCACTTAGCACAAGGTCTGTCATACATAGGCATTTAATAAAATGAGGTTACAAAATAATACAACATCTGATCCTTCTCTCTAAGACTTCTCTTCTCTAGGCTAAACAACCTTAGTTTATCTGCGCAAACTTTGTATGGCATAATTTTGAATCCATCTCACTAGATGATAATACAACTAGATTTGGAAATGGTTGATTAGCTAGATCTAAAGAGAGTAGATTGATGTACTGGTGTCAATCTAGATGTGACTTGATTATATTTGATATATTTTCTAACCTGTTAAAGATTTTTTTGGACATTGATTCTATTCAGTGAATCAACTAAATGTCTATTCCATCTATGCTTTCATTCAAGTAACTGATAAAAGAACCCCAGTAGAAACCTCCCTCTAGGTTGACACTAGTACATTAATCTCCTCTCTTTGGATCATCTAGACCGTATCTTTTCACAGTCTTCCCCAAAATTGGCAGGGAAGACTTGAGAAAATGACTTGCTGAAACCCAAGTTTATTATACTAGTGATTTTTTTAAAAAAAGTGGTCCTCTACACACATACCACACACATACATATATATTTATATATAATACATAGAGATGAATGGACAGAGGTAGCCTGATTCTGAGCTATGAGAAGGTGAAAAGCTATTTTCAGAAGGAATGGAACAATTTTCTTTCTTTTTTTTTTATTAAAGCTTTTTATTTGCATAACATATGTATGGGTAGTTCCTCAACATTGATCTTTACAAAGCTTTCCATTACAAATTTTCCCCCCAGTCCCCTTCCCTCCCTTAGATGGCAAGAAGTCCGCTACATGTTAATTATATTAAAATACTTGACAAGTCAAATATATGTATACATATTTCCATACTTATCTTGCTGTGCAAGAACAATTGTATCTACATGAACAAAAAAATCTGAGAAAGGAAACCCAATGCAAGCAAACATCAATAGAGAGCATGAAAATGTTATGTTGTGGTCCACATTTCATATTCCTCTCTCTGGGTGTATATGGCTTTCTTCACTGAACAATTGGAACTGGTTTGAGACATTTCATTGTTGCAGAGAGCCACGTCCATCAGAATTGATCATTATAGAATATTGTTGTTGCCATGTATAATGATCTCCTGGTTCTGCTTGTTTCTCTCAGCATCAGTTCATGCAAGTCTCTCCAGGCCTCTCTGAAATCATCCTGCTGGTCATTTCTTACAGAACAATAATATTCCATAACATTCATATCCATAATTTATTCAGCCATTCTCCAATTGATGGGCATCCATTCAGCTTTCAATTTCTAGCCACTACAAAAAGGGCTGCCACAAACATTCTTGTACATGTGGGGCCTTTTCCTTCCTCTAAGATCTCTTTGGGATAGAGGACCAGTAGAAACACTGCTGGATCAAAGGGTATGCACAGTCTGATAACTTTTTGAGCATAGCTCCAAATTTTGGTTATTATCTTTATTGGATTTGTTATTCCATGAAGTGGTTACTCCAAGAAATTGAAAACTTCTATATTAAGATGTATAAGAAGTAGTGTGGATTGGTGGAAAGAGTTTTAAAGCCAAATGATCTGAATTAGAATTTTGGCCCTGATATTTACTTTTGATCTAGAGGAATTGCTTAGCTTGCTTAAACATCCATTTCCTTATCTGTAAAAAAAGAATAATCATTCTTTTACTACCTATCTTACATAAGCAGAATAAATTTAATAGATAATTCCCAATATAATGTCCCATGTGAGGCACAAATTTAATGACTTGTCCAGGATTACATAGCTGGTGTCAGAGGAGGAACTTAAACTAAGACATTCCTGATTCAAATTTTCTTCTTGCTGGGAAGAAAATTACTTTTTTCATTTTTGGATTTTTAAAATTAATTGTTTTATTTCTTCCTGGTTATACATGCATATTAGCTTTTAAAATACACATTTCTTTTTTTATTAAAGCTATTTATTTGCAAAAAATATGCATAAATAATTTTTCAACATTGACTCTTGCAAAGCTTTCTGTTACAAATTTTTCCCTCCTACCCCCTACCCCGTCCCCTAGATGGCAGGAAGTCTAATACATGCTAATTATATTAAAATATTTGACAGATCGAATATGTGTAAAATACACATTTCTTTCTTTTTTTGTACAATTCTTTTTTTAATTTATTTATTTTTGCTGAGGCAATTAGGGTTAAGTGACTTGCCCAGGGTCATACAGCCAGGACACATTAAGTGTCTGAGACCAGATTTGAACTCAGGTCCTCCTGACTTCAGGGCTGGTGCTCTATCCACTGCGCCACTTAGCTGCCCAAAATACACATTTCTTTATGAATCATGTTGGGAGAGAAAAATCAGAACAAAAGGGGAAAATCATGAAAAAGAAAAAAAGACCAAAAAAAGTACACATAGCATGTGCTGATTTACATTCAATCTCCATAGTTCTCTTTCTGGATGCAGTTGCCATTTTCCATCTAAAGTTTATTGGAATTGCTTTGGATCACAGAACCACTGAGAAGAATCAAGTCTTTCATAGTTGATCATCATACAATCTTGCTATGACTGTGTACACTGTATTCTTGGTTCTGCTTGTTTTGCTCAGCAGCAGTTCATGTAAATCGTTCCAGGCCTTTCTAAAACCAGCTTGTTCATCATTTTTTATAGAACAATAACATTCCATGACATTCATATACCACAACTTATTCAGCCATTCCCCAATTGATGAGCATCTACTACATTTTCCAATTCTAAAAAATTATTTCTTAAAGTGTTACAGAAACTGGAGCTTTTAACTCCTATTATCTGTTAGCATTCATTCAACAAAAATGAATTAGGCTTCTGCCAGGTGTAAGGCCTCATGCTGGGTGCTGGGGATATGGAGATAAACAGCATAGTCTTTAACATAAAGTTTTGATAATTTGTTGCTTAACACACATTCCTATCCATTCAATGACCATAATATTTGTAACTGGAAGGAACTTTTGAGATCATCATTTTATGGAGAAGGAAACTAAGGTCAAGAGAAGGGAAATTATTTGGCCTAAGTCACAAGTTTGTAGCAGAGTCAGGTTCCAGACCCTTGATATGCACCACGCTGTGGAGGACAGCAATGTTTGATACAAGCCCTCTCTTAGTGTCTCCATACAATCTTGGGTTTTATGGCCCTTACTGAAGTGTCTGATGGTGGGTTATGGGGAACTTTCTAAAGTTCTTAAGTAGCGTAGAGACACCATGTTTGATAATGAATTGACATTTGTCATAGGCTCTTCTGTCCCATTCAGCCTGGTTCACATCAATGAGTTGGTCATTTTGAAGTTGGCAACAGTTGGCTTCAGAACTGTCTGACTTGGGTCAGCCTTAGAACAAAGGCCAGCCTCTACATTTCAATCCCTTTCTCATGGAGCTGGAGGATAGAAGTGGAAGAAGTCTGAGTAACCTATAGGATCAGCAGGCCCCTGATAGATTCTGTTGTCTCCATCCCCATTAGAATGATAACATACATACATACATATGTGTATATAACTCTTACTTATAGATTTCATGTATGAAATCACAATATGAAAAAAAAATTAAAACCCTTCCTCACTCTACTTTTGTAAATCTTGGCATATCAGTTATTTGTACATTGGATGCTCATACAGGAGCTTTTAACTCACTTGGAGAAAAATTGTATCTCTTCTCTGGATCTGTGTTTACTCATCTATTAAAAAAAGTGGGTTATATTCTCTTTTTATCTCTAAATCCTATGAAATGCTTCTTTGGGTTTCTTTTCTTTGAAAACATTTTTATTGATTCCTATTATTTTTCATCACAGTCATTTCTGGATATACTGCCAGGCCCATGCCCAAACTATCTCTATAAACAAAGAAAATTAGTGTAGCAACAAAAATTGATACAATGTTCTTATTTGACAATGTATCCAATATTCTGCTGCTAAAGTCTTCTGTCTCATTCCTGAGAAAAGGGATGTTTTCATTGTTTTCCAGGAATGGTATTGGTTTTTTATGATTATTTTTTCATTTACATTATTGTTATCATTGTGGTTATTGTTCTTCATGTTCTGCTTATTCTGCTCTTTATAAGTTCATGTAAGTCTTCTGAATTCCTCATCTCAAGATGCACAATAATATTGTATCACATTTATCTACCAAATTCATTGCCTATTACTTCGTCATTGATCCCAATCTGTATTTCTTTTCCCCTTACATGTCCTATTCACAGAATTGAACATGGTGGCCATACTCATGTAACTCTCTGTTGTTTGGACTGAAAGCTTCTCTGATGGAAATCTTATCCCGATCATTAGAATTTTGTTTCTTTGATTTCAGATTTGAATTCAGTTCCTTTGATTTTGTTCCCCCTTAAACCACAATTAATCCTGGAAGAGTTACACTTAGACTCTTTCCTACCTCCTGTCCATTTAATTTGTTGGAGTTGTTACAAAATAAAAATCAACAAGCTTTGGCAATAGAGTGGATGCAGAGAGAGAGAATGAAAAGTTGTGGTTGATACCTAAGTATGAAGCTGAGTTACTGGTAGAATGGCGATACCTTTAATAGTAATTGGGAAGTTAAAAAGGGGAGAGAGATTTTTTTGGGGGAAAGATAATGTGTTCAGTTTTCGATTTCTTGTGTTTAAGTTGCCTTAGCATATCCAGTTTGAGATGTCCAAAAGGGAATTGTAGAAGAAAAACTAGAAGTTAGGAGAGGTTAGGACCAGAAAAGTAGATTTGAGAATCATTAGCATTAAGACCACCAACAGAAACAATGTAAAGGGATAAGAGAATAAGTTCCAGGATAGAGACCTCTAGAATACCCTAAATTAATAGGTGACCTGGATAATCCAGCAAAAGAGACTGAAAAAGAACAATAGAGCAGGTAGGTGGGGACCCAGAAGAGATTTGGGTCATGATAATTTAGGGATAAGAGAGTTTCAAAAAGAAGAAGGTGATCAGCAGGGTCAAAAGTTGCAGAGAGATTAAGAAGGGTGAAGTTTGAGAAAAGATCATTAGATTTGGCAATCAAGACATTATTGGTAACTTTGGAGAGATTTGTTTCAGTTGAATGATGAGGTTGGAAGATAGAAAATTAAGATAATGAAAGGAAAGAAAGTGGAGATACCTGTTGTAAATGGCCTTTTCAAGGAATTTAGCAGCAAAAGAGAAGAGATATATGAGATGACAGCTAGTAGAGGATGGATGAATCAAGTGACAGTTCTTTGAGGATAAGGGAGAAATAGGTATATTTGTAGACAGTAGGAAAGCAACCAGGAGTCAGGGAGAAATTGAAGATAAGTGAGAGAGTGGGATGAGAGAAGGGACAATCTGCCACAGAAGGTGGGATGGGGTAGCATCACTTGTTCATGTAACATGATTGACCTTGTCAAGAAGGGCATACTTTTCATGTGAAACAGGGAAAGATAGTGCCAGAAGGCATCTGGGTGACATAAGATAAGGAGGAGAGATGAGAAAGCTCTCAGCAAATGGTCTTAATTTTTTCAGTGAAATGTGATGCAAAGTTCTCAGCTGAGAGGATAGGGGGAGGCAGAGCCTCTAAGGGAAATTTCAAGAGAGATGAAAAGCTTTGGAAAAGGCATTGTGATGAATGGGTTAGTGAGTTAATTAGGGAGGCATAAAAGGATTGCCTTGCAGTAGTGAGAACCTAGTTGAGTCAACATAACACAGATTTGTGGTGGATCCAGTCAGCATTGTTTTTAAATCTTTTCCAACTTCATGCAGTAGCACTTATGTGAATGGTGGAAGTGATCCAAGGCAGAGGATTTGCTGAACAAATTTGGCAATAGGATAATGGGGCAAGGGTCTCAAGAGCAGAGAACAGCATAAAATTGAACTGGTTTGCAAGGAGATATTTTTGGATAGGGTCTTCCTATCCTTCTCAAAATAATTTCACTGTGTCGTGATGCCCTACTTTGCTTAGAGGTGGAATCCAATGTCCACTGTCCCCTTGGGAAATCTAGGCTTTTGAAGCTATAAATGATAAACAATTGTATATCAGAAAGAGAAAATTTGAAAGTTCTGTCTTTGTGACCACAGTACCCTCACCGTTCCTAAGATTTTAATCTGTGATAAGCTCTCTGGCTCATACTTCAGTTATTGCTTCCCCTTAGTTTTGTAGAATCATTTCTGAGCTCTGAAAAACACGCTGTTCTTAGTTCCCTGGATATCCCTGCCACAATGGGAATGAGGTATAAAGCATTTGAATGGGATTTAAGAGTGTTCAGTTCTAGGACATTGAGATATTTCTTGATTTCAAGAAACAAAAAGAAAAAAGTACCCCAAACCCACTACCTTTTAAAACCAATTCCAACTTGCTCTGTTACCATGGGCAATTTATTTGTTCTGTTTTTTACTATCATCCACAAATCCTATTACATATCTTAGTAACATCTTAGATATGTTACAGATTTAAGAGACACAAAAAAGTATGAGATGTCTGGCTTCAACATCTTCCAGTATAATCAGAAAGCCAGGACACATATACATATAGGCATAAGTAAGAGTTTGTGTCAGTGACAAATGAGGAATATGAACAATAAATTCTGTGGGAATATAGAGAAGGAAGAGATCCTATAGACCAGGATAAATAGTAGTATTTCACTAAGATCTCATGGTAGCCCATGGTTAGAATCTTAGAGGCCTTTAGACTTTGTTTTATGTGTCCACTTTATTTTAGAAGTGAGGGACCTGAGGCTCACAGAGAGGAAATAGCTTGCCCCAAGTCATACGACAGCAAGTGACAGTATCAAGATTTGAATATACTTTCTTTCTTGGAAGAGGGGAGAAGGGAGGGAGTAGACAGTGGGAGAGAAAGAAGGAAGACTTTTTTTTTAAGAAAAGTTTTTTGATTATTAAAAATCTTATTTTTAAGAAAGAAATTTTTTGATGATTAAAAAACTTGAAAATAAGACAAATTCATGTCTTCTCATTCCACATCCTGAGCTCTTAAGATGGATAGAAATAAAGCAAGTGGAAAAAGCATTTTAGACATCAAGAATGTTGTGAACAAAGATTTAGATTGGAATCATATCCAATCCAATCCAATCCAATCTATGTAAAGTGGCCAGTTTTGCTGGAATCATATATGGATCAGTTGTGTGAGATGAGGTAGATTAAGGCCAGATAGCGGAAATTCTTGAGTTCCAAATTAAGTAAATGGGACTTTATCCTAAAGATAAAGGAGAGCTATTGAAGTTTTCTGAGCAATTAAATGACATAATCAAAATAGGCCATGTGAACACACTGGGCAGGTGATGATGTGTAATAATATTAATGAGTTCATATTTGCCACATATAGTACTTTATAGAGTGTTTACACAATACTTCCCTCATGCCAGTGATGGGGCACAGGTAATATACATATTTTTATTCTCATGGAGTGGTTTTTTTGTTTGTATGTTTTTTATTTTTGTTATTTTTTTTTAGGAAGGAAGATTTTTCTTTTTCCTTTTCACTTTAGTTTGGATACTCAAATTTCCAGATACTTTGTAGGTCAGAATCTATTTGAAACCTTAGCTTTCAAAACTCTACCAATCAATTTATTTTTACTAATCAGACAGAGGTTTTAAATAAAAAAGGGAAACATGATGAGAAAGCTATTGTAACTTCATCCCTACCATAATTCTCTATTCTAGGCAAATAGAATTGGTAGTGTTGTTGAGTCATTGCAATCGTGTCAGACTCTTCATGACCCCATTTGGGGTTTTCTTGGCAGAGATACTGAAGTGATTTGCCATTTCCTTCTCTAGCTCATTTTAAAGATGAGGAAACTGAGGCAAATAGGGGAAGACTTGCCCAGGGTCACACAGCTAGAAAATGTCTGAGGCCAGATTTGAACTCAGGCTGATTACCAGCTCAGTGCTCTAAACATTGCCTCCTCACCTAGCTGACCAAAGTAAAAAAGAATTAGTAGAGAAGGCTAAAAAGGTTATGGTCTTTCATATTTCCCCTCACCCTGAGTTTTTCCAGGTTTCTCTGTACTCATTTTTTTCCTTTTCACTTGATGGTTTTGACTAGACCTGTAGACACAACTCTTCGATGAACTCCTGGTTCTGAATCTCCCTCTATAAATGCAGAACAGGAAATATTCTATAACTTAACTTCTCAGAAAGTCAATTTCCTTTTGCACTGAGAGATTTAAATGACTTGACTACTCATATGGTGAGTATGTGTTAGAGGAGAGACTTGAACTCAGATCTTCCTGACTCTTTTTGGGCTAGTTTTATACACTACAGTACACTGACCCTTATGCTCATTTTATAGATAGCTTAATTGAGGCTCCACAGTGATTAAACCACTTGCCCAAATGGTAGAGCTGAAAGTGCAATGTGATTCTGACTCTAAATTTAGTACTCTTTTAGGACATAACTGATGGGGGAGGCTAGCCAGGAGCCTTTTTCTGTAGAACACAGCTAACTCCTAGCTATTCCTGGTCCAGTGTACCAGAGGGAGACAGGTAGGGAGGATTAGGAAGTTACCATTGGTAAAAATGATTCCACAACTTGGTGCAAGGTAATTTGTGATTAAAGGATGCTGTGGCTATTTTGGTCCCAATGGGCTTTAGTCACTTCCTTGGCATTTGCCGCTTGCTTATTTTTTCAGCCAATTTTTTCCTGGGTTATTTGGGGACATGTGGTGTTCTTGTTCAGGATTCTCTTGGCCCTAAATTGGGATCCAGCTCGGGGTTCTATGTGGGATACAGAAATAAGAGACAACTCTTCTGAATTTGATTGTCTTGAGGTTGAGAAGAGGAGCCATCCATTACCCTTAATTTCAGGGCTTCCACATGCATCAGTAGAAAAATTAGCTGCTCTGCTGGTATGCTCTGGATGTCAGGAATGTTTTTGGACTTCAGATATCGCTTTTATTATCTTTTTCTTCTAGTGTCTGAAATGTCACCATTAGAAATTCATTCCTCCATGCTGAGAATTCACAGCATTTATAGATTTTATGTGGGACTTTGAGAGACCTTAGTCAGTTTAACTCTTTCATTTTATAGATAAGAAACTGGAGGTACAGAAAAGTCAGGTGGTGTGCTTCCAGCCAACACAGAATGAGGCAACAATAGATTCAGGGAATGGCTCCCTAACCCTGGCCTAGTTCTCATTTGAATATACCATTTTGCTTCCCTTGTATGTTTTAAAGTGTTAATAATCTGAAAATAGCATTTTAAAACAGATCGACTCCAGTTTGGGGCTCTCATTTTACACAGCTGCACACAGTTGATTCTAATTTCAGATCCTGTAGATGAACCAAAAATGGTAATCATAGATGAGGATATAATGAAGTTAAAGAATTTGAAAATCATTTCTGCATCCTGATTGTGCTGGGGAAGCACAGATAGGAGGAGACAGAGCAGGAAATGGTTACCCAGGCTTAGTAAGATAGTTATAGGTCTTTTGCTTCATTCCTCTCACTGTCCTGACCCCTTCTGTTTCCACAAAATGGCACAGTCAGTTCCTCTCTTCCCCATTTTTCCATGTCTGAAGCCCATTCTCAACATCTCTTTGCATCTTGACATTCTTTGGTTCCTTCAAGATAGTATGATACAGTGGATAAAATACTTGGTTTGTTGTCAGAGTTTCTGAGTTTGAATTCTAGCTCTGCCATTTATTCCCTATGTGGATTTGGATAAATAATTGAACTTCTAAGCCTTCACCTTCAGTGACCTTCTAGCTCCAATAATCTGTGATTTGATAAGGTTCAGGGAGATCAGTGAGAAGGCTGTTATAATCATTGAGGTAAGCGATAATGGGGGCTTGAACTAGGGTTGTTGCAGCCTGAGCAGAGAGTAAAGGAACATGAGGGGTATTGTGAAGGTAGAAATGAAAAGATTTGGCAACAAATTGGGTATGTGAGTGAAATGAGGTATTAAATATGGATACTGAGTTTGCAGAGCTAGATGACTGGGAGAACGGTGCCCATGTTAGTGATAGGGAATTCCCAAAGAGGAGAACATTTGGAGCAGGGGGGATAAATGGACCCTGTTTGGGACTTGTTGAGACTGAGACTCTATAGGACATTCGGTTTGAGATGTCCAAGATGTAGTTGATGATGTGTGAAGAGAGAGAGAGACAGAGAGACAGAGAGAGAGAGAAAAACACACAGAGAGAAACACAGAGAAAAACAGAGAGACAGAGAGAGACAGAGAGAGAGGAGAGAGAGAGGAGAGAGAGAGAGAGAGAGAGAGAGACTAGGACTAAATATATAAATCTGGAAATTATCTGAACCTATTGGAGTTGCTTAGATCATCAAGAGAGACAGTTTAGAGGGAAAGGAAAAGAGAGTCCAGGACAGGACTTTGAGGAATACTCATGGTGAATTGGTGAAACATGGAGGAAGAACCAGAAAAGAAGACCAAGAAGGAGGGATTGAGCAGACAGAAAGAGTACCAGGGGAGAGCATATCATGGGCCTCAGTTTTCCCATCTGTAAAATAAGGTGATATGAATAGATGATCTTTATGGTTACTTAAATTTCTAAATCTATGATGTTGGGATCATAAGATCATAGATTAAAAACAGAAAGGGTCCTACTTAGTTATAGGGGAATATATTTGAGTCAGAAAGTGTATTTGCTTACAGATTCAGAGGATAAATTTTCAGGTTGCTTCTGAAAATTGAGAATACATTTATTTTAGAACATTGGTGGAAATGTGTGTGGTATCTAGACTGGAGGGCACAGGTTTAGGGAGCTTAATTTACATCTAGATACATTTCTCTGAATAATGAGATGGAAATTAAAATATAGTGCCAATTGCGCAGAACTATGCTAAATAGCCACAACCTCTGTGTTTCTGCTCCCTCCTCTATAAAATGGGGCTAATAATTCTCTGGCCACCTGCTTTCAGACAAGCAAACATTCATGAAGGACTTGCTGGGATATAAGATGCTGGAGAAAGTAAATGATTACTATGAAACATGGGGGATATATGGCACCTGCCCTTGCACATGGAAAAAGTGTGATTCCAGCTGAAAGAGTTAAGCCAATGAATGAGATAAAATATCACCTGCCTCATTTTCTTATCAGAGGACTGCAGTTTAGCTGGCACAGTGGGGAGATGGCCAACTGGACCAACGGGCCCTCTAATGTCACGGAAGACAGAGCATTGCAGAGCAGCAGTGACACCAGCACCAGGTACAGATCCAGCTGCAACTATTAAGGAGGGGAAAACAGTCCAAGTGGGTTTTGTTCTGAACCGCTTCCCTCTACCCTGCCTGTTCCCAGAGCTGTGCTTGAGCAAAAAGCCAGGACTGCCTCAAGTTGTCACATAAAACCATGCCCGTCCTCCTCTTCTTGTCTTCCAAAGGATAAAGGTTGGGTCGTTTCACGAGGGGTGTGTAGGATCAGTCCTTAGCAATTTGGTAAAGTTAGTGACTTGCCTTTGGTTTCCCTTCCCACTCTCTGATCATTCCTTTTTGGTTACCTTTCTGGCCTTTCATTGTATGGGTCCCTCTCTCCTGCCCAAAGATCTTCCCAACCTCTAGCCAATATTGTCTCCCCTTCCCCATGTTGACAAAACTTTAATAGCAGTAACCTTGGCCAGAGTGTGACTCTTAAGTCTTTGTGCTCCCTTCCCAAGGGATTTGCTCTTTAAGTCTCATCCAGATATGGGTTCAAATCCCACCTCTGATGATTACTACCCTTGTGACTTTGGACAAGTCACTAATTTCCCTGGACCTCAATTTCCTCATTTGTAAAATGGGAGGGGGTAGGTTTGGAATAGCTAGCCTCTGAGGTTCTTTTCATCTATGGATCTATGATCCCACGATCTCTAACCATGGAAAGAAAAATTTCATCTTCTAGTAATGGAATTTTAAGTATACTGAGTAGGTGGGAGAAGGTTGTTTCCCTATCTCTGAGATGGGGGGAGCCCACTCTTGCCTTGTACAGTGCTGACCCTGGGAACAGAAGAGTCTTCCTGATAGAGGAAAAAACATTCAGAGCTAGGTATGCTTTTCCTCAGTCTGGTTTCTTACCTGATTCTATAATTAGTAAATAAGTGCTATGTGTATATTTAGGAGTCAATTAAAATTTAATTCTCGTGTAAAGGATATTATACTCAATACTGAATGCATTATGGGGAATTTATGCTTAACAGATGAGTTGTATTTGGTAGAGATGCACATCTTGGGGAGATGCCAGCAGAGCTATGTCAGGGAGATGGATCCAAATATGCTATTCCATTTACTGCTGGTGTCTGCAAGCAAGAGGTGGCTTGTATATTTCTGTTGCACTGGAGAAAACATGAGTTTTACTCATGGTTAATTTTTTTAAAAAATTATTAATGCTGTTTGTTTTTTTTTTTACATCATATTTGTAAAACCCTCTCCTCCTTCCAATACTAAGCTTTCTTTTGTAATAATGAAAATCAGTAGAGCCAGACTGATCCATGACTAGCTCTGACAGCACATGTAACATCTCATATCCTTGGTCCTTAAATGAAAATTGGATTAGAAAGGTGTGTTTCCTCATTTCTTTTTTTGAGCTTCATAATGGGTATTATAAGTACATAGCATTCACCTTTGTTTATTATTCTTTTCATTTATATTACTATAGTTGTGGTGCATATTGTTTTCCTGATTCTATTACTTCACTCCAGTTTATATAAGTTTTGCAAAGGTTTCCTGAATTCTTCATATATTTATAATTTCTTACATTATAATAATATTCATTTTATTTTTATTCCAAACTTAACTATTCCGATTGATAAATAAGTTCCACTGTTTCCAGATATTTACTGTTTTTCTTCCTTCCTTCCTTCATTCCTTCCTTTCTTCCTCCTTCCTTTTTTTTTTTTTTGTTGAGGCAATTGGGGTTAAGTGACTTGCCCAGGGTCACATAGCTAGGAAGTGTCTGAGACCAGATTTGAACTCAGGTCCTCCTGACTTCAGGGCTGGTGCTCTAACCACTGCGCCACCTAGCTGCCCCATTCCTCCTTCCTTTCTTTCTCCTTCCCTCCTTCCTATCCTCTTTTCCTTCCCTTTCTTCCCTCCTTCCTTCTTTCCTTATCTTCCCCTCCCTTCCCCTTCATTTTTCATCTTCCCTAATAGTGTTTTTTCCCTCTTCTCTCCCTGCCTACGTCTCCAACTTTCCAGAGTAACTAACCTCATTCTTTGCTCTTTTATGGCTTTCTCAGTGCCTGTCCCCACAGGGATAGATAAGATGCTGAGCCTTGAAGAATAGACTTGACCATTGAGTATGATGTCATTATTAAGATGATCCCTGACTACCAGAATTGATGGTTTTGTGAGTCTTCAGACCAACCCAATGATTGACTAGCAGTGAATCATAGTTAATAGTTTCATTTCTCTAATCTTCAGATCTTGGTGATTTGTAAACAGATTATATCACCAGAGTAGATACCTAGAGGTTCAGTTTCTCTTTTTTCAAAATAGTTGATATAACATGGGGCATCAAATTTCCAGAGAACTTTAGGAATATTTTACTAAGCTAAATGTAACTATTTAGTTGGTTCCGAGGCTCCCAGCACTTCCCATTATAACTTATTACTGAGCACTCTATACAGCCTTCCTGGGGCATGTACCTATTTTTCATCTGGCCATCTACAATCAAATAGCAATGACATGCTATTTGATACTTTTCAATTTTTCTCACTCTGGCTGATTGAAAAACTGAATATCTATTTTTATTTTTTAAAACAGTATTTTATTTTTCTTAATTACATATAAAGACATTTTTCAACATTCATTTTTTATAAAATTTTGAATTCCAATTTTTTTCTTCTTCCTCTCCTCAAGACAGCAAGCAATCTGATATAGATTATACATGTGCAATAATGTAAAACACATTTTTCCATTAGTTATGTTGTGAAAGAAGAAACAGAACAAAAGAAAAAACATGCACAAAAAGCCTGAAGAAAATAAAAATAGAATGCTTCGATCTGCATTCAGACTCCATCAATTCTTTCTCTGGATATGGATAGCATTTTCCATCATGAGTCTTTTGGGATTGTCTTAGATCATTGCATCGCTGAGAAGAGCTGTCATTCATAGTTAATCATCATACAATGTTGCTATAACAGAGTAAAATATTTTCCCATTTCTATTCACTTTACTCAGTATCAGTTCATGCGAGTCTTTCCAGATTTTTCTGAAATCTGCTTGCTCATTATTTCTTATAGAACAACAGTATTCCATTGCATTCATATATATTCAACCATTGCTTAATTGATGGGCATTCCCTCGAATCAAAGAATTTCTAATTCTTTGCCACCACAAAAAGAGTTTCTTTGAATATTTTTGCAAATGTGGATCTTTTCCCCTTTTTAATGCTTTCTTTGGGATACAAACTTCGTAGTGGTATTACAAGATAAAAGGGTATGCACAATTTAATTGCCCTTTGAGTATAATTCCAAATTGTTCTCCAGAATGGTTGGATTAATCCACAGCTCTACTAACATGAATGTCTATTTTTTAAAAGATACATTAGTGACAGTAGCAATATGACTCTGCTGGTCAAGAATTACTAAATTTAAGCAAAGTGCTTTCTTCACCCCTGGAATAGTTTGCTTTATTCAAACCTCAGTGATTTCTGGCACTCTCATGACCTTCACTAATCTATTTAATATTATGCAATTGAGGTATTGAGTAATAATCCTGATCAAGTAAGGAATAGAGTGGTAGAGGATGTGAGGGAGTGACTTCATTCTATAACTCCAGTGATGATAGTTATTGTCTCCTGAGACATCTCTTGGCCACATTCAACAGGTCACGGTCTAATTTGGCTTTCTTTGTTGATCTGCACACCAGATCCATTCCTTTTTAAAAAGTTAAGAGTCTGAAGGCAAATAGATGATAGAATATACCTTGCCATATTTCTGTTTGTTATTTAGCTGCTACTTATAGAATTATTAAAGTGCCTGCTTTAAAGTCCTTTTTAAACTTGGGGTCAAATTTACTCTTAGGCTTAAAACACCATTGGTTACTTTCTATGTGGTTGCAATCTTGGTGAATGACTGATGAAGGACTGCTGGTAATTGAGACCATACATTTGATAGGATTGCATCCTCGCTGCCAAACTCTTCCTCCATTGAGCCGTTTATATAGGTGACAAGATTCTTATTCCCAGAGCATCATCCCATAAGAAAACAGTGAAAAAGTTGACTCATATCAATTAATGTCAGTAGTGTCACCCTATGAACAACCTGCCTAATAACTGCCACCACAACCAAAGGCAGGAAATTCACCCCCCCCCATTTTATAGAGGAGATGAAAGGGTTCAGTGCTGTGTATTTGGGTGACATGCAGTCATTTTTTACTGTATTTGTTGATTGTTTTATCGAGGAGACTTAGGATATAGAATGATGCCATTATTAAGATGAAAAGGCAAAGTAAAATAGAAGTATATATTGTATCTTAATTTCTGCCAGGTATTAGACTCAACCTGTATATGAAGTTTAAAGCAGAGATAATACAATTATTGCATTACTGAGCAAATTTGTTGTGTGGAGCCTCAGGGGGTAAAGGGTATGTGGTATGTAATCTATTCTAACATCATTGAAAACTCTTGGTTTTGAACTAGGAATTGAACCTAGAATTTTATTTTGGCCAGCAGTCAATAAGACATTCAAAGAATCAGAGAATACAAGAGAGAAGGAAATCTTCAAGTCATTCAGCCTAGCCCCATCATTTTATAGATAAGTAAACTGAACTCTAGAGAGGGGAAGACTTTGCTCAATTATTTGTAAAAGCAATAAGTTAAAACAAACCATGTACCAATTGATTGGAGGAATAACTGAATGAAATAAGTACTTGGATGTAATAGAATATTTTTGGACTGTTATAAGGAAGAATGGATGCAAAGAACCTCATTGTCATCCTTTGTTTTCTAAGAGCACCACTGACATCACGGCTCATGTCTTGACTTGTGCATGAACTGGATCTAAAGTGAGGCAGAGTTGAACAGAGCAGTCAGCCTCACTGTCTCTTTCTGAATCATTAAAATCCAGTGAGTTGCAGGACAAAAGTCAAGAGCACTGGTGATAGCTTAGGATGAAATTGATGACCTTGACGCTTTCAATGACTAAGTTCTAAGTGCTCCCCAGTGTCTGCTTCAGCCACATTCATGGCTGTTGGAACAAACTGTTCTCATCTACCAATTCTGTCTGGGAAAGTCTTCACATGCTTGGGATAGACCTTCCTCTAACTCACAGGTTTGAGGACTGTTGGTTATCCTCCACTTAGTTTAGCTCATTTGCCAAGGTGTTTTCCTGGGATATATCTGCTGCTCATGCTTCTTGGAGCCAATGATGAGAGTTGGGTGAAGGTGGACATGAAGTAGTGAGAAAAGCAGAGCCAAAGAATCAAGGTACACAGTGACCATAAACATATAAAGGCAGCAGTAATTAAAAGACAATAGTATTCACGTTGAATACAAAGAACACATGAAGTTTAGTATTACCACTTTCAAAGTTAGAACACTGAGTCTCCCACAGACAGGGTAAAATGGATTGAGGAGGATTTGTTTAATAATCTTCAGAAAGTAAGACTGGCTTCTCTTTTGTTTATTTTTATGTTTTTTGTTGTGGTAAAACCAAATTCATTAGTTAAAAAAATGCAAGTCTCTTCTTAAAGTCACACTATAAAGTAATATCAGTATTTAGCACAAAATGAACAAAACTCTGACTCCATTTCCCATTCCTCTATTGATATGTAATGTAGTATAGGATATCCAGTTTTCCTTCCTACCTGTAACTATAGTGGTACTCTCCTAAATTGCCTTCTCCCTCCTGCCACCCACCTCCACCTCCCAGGTTGGCACCATTCACTTTTCTCTTGGCATAAAAACATATCTCTCCCAGCAATATTTTTGCCTCAGATTAAGATTTATTTGGTTATGGCTCTACTGATAGTAGTTAAACCTTAGGTTCAAGACTTTGTGTGACTTGGGATCCTTTATAATTAATGGAGATGAAAGGAAAATCAGAAGGTACCAAATGTAACTAGGGTATAAAAAGGAAAAGAGCAGATGATTCTAAAGTAGGGCACAACAGCAGGAACTGAAGACATAAGGGGAGGGAGCAGATCCAAATGGCCAAACTGGGAAACTCCAAACGGGACCATGAGCAAAAAATCATTGTCACCATCTGGTGTTTGGAGTTATGGTTAAACATCTTTATATAGGGTGAATTGGAAGGAAGATGGTCTGAAATATTGAAAATTCTGAAGGATAGAATATGTATTTTAAGAAATTCTATTTAAATGCTTTCAAGTTTATACAGTAACTTGAATTAGGCTGATAAAATAATAATGGTTGGGGATTGAAGATGATTGACTGAAGGGAACTAACTACTTCCTCTATCTTGCCCCTACTGTCTTATAAGTGGAGCTGCTATTTCCATTCCAGTTTCTCCCTAGAAGTGAGAATCTCCAGTCAAAGCATCAGGCTCAACTCATTGGGAGACAGGTTTTTCTTCTGATCATGCCATGGGAAGGGGAAACTGATAAAGGCCAAGGGGAAAGATAGATAGATAGATAGAGAGACAGACAGACAGACAGAGACAAATACAGAGAAAAAGAGAGCTTCTGCTTACCAAAACTTCCCTTTAACACTGATGACATTATTTTTTTTTTTTGTGCTGGGAAATCCAAGATGGCCAGGTATTGATTGTACTAGTAACAAAATAGTACTTATACTGAAGGACTTTATATTCCATTGGACAGATACAACATTTGAATAGAGAAGTTAAATGTGGGATAGTTTGAGAAGGGATTAGGAAAGCTTGCCTATCTGGGCACAGCACTTGAATCAATCTCTGAAGGAAGCTAAGAGGTAGAAGTTAGAAAAGAGGACTTTTCAGGCACTAGGGAAATAAGTATAGAAAGGTAAAATAGAATTAGATTGGATTGGCCAGTCATAGATCCGAACCCAAGCCTAACTTGTTCATTGCTTGGGTTTTGATGGATTCAGAATAAATGTAAATAACAGTTGTTTCTGTTCTGGTCAGAAACACTGAGGGTCTTCTGCTCCCAGACTGAATTTTTTGGGAGTAAGATTAAATGCCAAACTGAGGTATTTTTATTTTAGTCAGGAAAGAATTCACTAAAGATTATTTTATTTTATTTTATTTTTATTTTTTATTAAAGCTTTTTATTTGCAAAACATATGCATGGGTAATTTTTCAATAATGACCCTTGCAAAGCCTTCTGTTACAAATTTTTCCCTCCTTCCCCCCACCCCCTCCCCTAGATGGTAGGACGTTTAATACATATTAATTGTGCTAAAATACATGACAAATTGAATATGTGTATACATAGTTATACAGTTATCTTGCTGTACAAGGAAAATCTTATCTACAAGAAGAAAGAAAAAAAACTGAGAAGGAAAACAAAATGTGAGCAAACATCAATATAGAGTGTGAAAATGCTATGTTGTGGTTTACACTCAGATCCCACAGGCTTCTCCCTGGGTGTATATGGCTTTCTTTATCATTGAACAATTGGAACTGGTTTGAATCATCTCATTGTTAAAGAGAGCCACGTCCTTCAGAACTGATCATCATATAGTCTTCTTGTTGCCATGTATATTGATCTCCTGGTTCAGGATCAGTTCATGTAAGTCTCTCCAGGCCTCTCTGAAATCATCCTGCTGGTCGTTTCTTACAGAACAATAATATTCCATAACGTTCATATACCATAATTTATTCAGCCACTCTCCAATTGATGGGCATCCATTCAGTTTCCAGTTTCTAGTCACTACAAAAAGGGCTGCCACAAACATTTTTGCACATCTCACTAAAGATTCTTAAGGTAGGGCATGATTTTTTTTAATAAAATGAAATGGCTGCTAAATGAATTATACTTCCATCCCCTTTTCTCCACTACTGTGTCTACCACTTTAATTTAGGTTCTCACTACATCTTTCTTGGTCTGTTGCAATAGACTTTTGGCAGTCTCTTATACAGCATTGAGATCACTGTTTTCTCTGCCAATTAGGAGCCATAGTGTCTTCCATCTATAGTAGTGGACTTCCCTAGCTCAGATTATAACATGTGTTTACCTACTTACCTACCTACCTTCCTGGAATGTTGAGATGACCAAAGAAAAAGAAAAAGGCACACAGACATCTGATTTCTTTGAACTACTAATGTCTTTCCTCTGTCAAAATCCCCTATGCATTTATTTTATATCTTCTTCCATATGAACATGTGATTTCCTTTATAATATGCAAGTTTGTTGAAGACAGATGCTATTTCATTTTTATCTTTGCATTTCCAGCAGTTAACATAATGACTGGTTCATAATAGAGGCATAATAAATCCTTGCTGATTGATTGACAGCATCAACAGTCATATTCAGTGTCATATTAGATCCCTGGATTCAAATCGAGCTACTTGACTATGCTTTAAACTCAAATCGCTCTGGCTCTCACTGATTGACCAAGCCTTACTTGGTCATTGCTTGGATTTTATGGTTCAGAGTAAGTATAAACAACAATTGTTTCTGTTCTGGTCAGAAAACTGAAGGTTTTCCTGTTGAGGGCCACAGACAGTGGAAAACCCTGGGCGAGGTATAAGACCCTCCAGCCCAGTAGGAAACTCTGCTGGTATATCTGATTTGGCTTTCCATCCTCCCTAAGGGCGTCTCAGCCTTCCTGAGAAGTCAGGGGTGTGACCACCTGTGTTTACCTGAAGCAGAGTTATACTGAAGTGGCAAACACTTGTCCATAATAACAAGTTGGTGCATGAGCAGTACTTCATGGTTATAGGATATATAAAATGGAAAGTTGCTTTCATTAAACTGATTGAACATCCTCCTGAGTGCTGCCTCATCACTCCTCACCCGATATCAGGGCTCAAGCTGGTCCAGAAGTCCTCCTGTGAGTAGATTTAGATATTTAGGACTTGAGCTAATCCCAACATCCTCCCCTAACATTTTCCCTTCCTAAATTATTTTTTTTAAAGAGTAAGCCAAAAGGCTATCTTTTGCCTCATTTCTTACCTAGCATTAAATCACTAAATGGATATTGCCTCAGCCAAAGTGAGACCTGGGAAAGACCTTAGCTTAAAAAGATCAAGGTCATTTACTGTATCTAGAGTCATCTCTAGTTGTCCTGACCTAAATATTTTCACTGGTTCTGGAGGAAAAGAGAGAGACTGGTGACCTGACAGCACTTCTCTTAAATTCAATTAACTTGCAAAGTCAAGACATCACCTTCCTGATGTCATTGATCCTCTTTGAGAAGAAAGGATGAAGAACAACAACCAGATGGAAGTGGAACCAGTCAGTAGCGGGGCAATGGCAGAGCAGGGTGAACTGACAATCAGTTCTCAGTTTTCCATGAGAATGAGAATGTGAATGTGATGAAAATATATGCAGAACACTTCCAAGCATCATTTTAGAAAATAGTTTAATTTGCATCATCAAAGTTTATTAAGACCTGGAGAAATAGAAAAAGTGGTAACCTATAATTGGAAAATATGTATTCAAATTCTGTCTCTGATTTGTACTAGTTTTGTGTTTCGGGATAGAGGTAGGTTACTTGACTTTTCTAAACCTCATTTTCCTCCTATGGAGATAATAGTTTGTTAAATAGGTTGTAAGGAAAGCACTTTGCAAATAAAGTAGAACACTTTCTAGGTACCAACCACTATTCTAAGACTTAGTAATACAAATGGGAAAGTGAAACAATTCTCTCTGAAGGAGATTGCATTCTATTTAGGACAGAAGATATGTTGGAGTATTCAGGTGCAAAATACATGGAAAGGACCGATGATCTTAGGGATCAAGGATAGGATAGGTAACAAAGCCCAGGAGTCCTTAGGGTACAAGGACAATGTTTGGGAGTCGAGGGCAAAGCAACATGGCATTTGAATTTAGGTATTTCTGGTTCTAGAATCCATTTCACTATATGGCCAAGATCGCACATGGGTAGTAAGCTGCTCTTTCCACCATATCATGCTTGAGGCAAGGTCAAGGAGGTCTTTAAATGCCAGACTAAAGAGATTAGACTTTATCTGGGAGTTCTTGTTTGATTGATGGCCAATTCTCCTAATGTTTGTCTTCCTTTCCATTCCCCTATTCCTCCTTGTTGGAGCTATTCAGGAAGAGAGTAAATGACAAAAAGACCACTTGAGGTAAAGGGTCTAACATTTCAACAACTGTAAAATTAAGAGCTTTTGAATAATAGAGAGCTTCAGTCTCTTTGGCAGTGAGGTGGTGAAGTGGTTGTTACCCTTAGTTTCTTAAACAGGATCAAAATGACATCATTACATTGGAGTCAAGGTACCTTGTGTCTGTGGCTGATCAGACCAACACCAGCTCAGAGGGTTCTACTACAGGTCAGGCACAAATGGTCCACATGAACATTTGGGAAGGAGATGTTTCTAAATGTGTGCATTTCACATTTCTTTTGTTTTACTATAATTCTAATTTGTCATAGAACACAGAACCTTCTTTTGATGTTAGCACGCCATGCCTGGTGGTTCTATGCCTGTGTCTCCCATATACATTCAATCATTTCCAGAGTTCCTTAGGAAGACCTTGAGAATATTTTTATATCACTTCTTCTGACTTCCATGTAAGCTCTTAACCTTGTTTTGAATACCCTATAAAATAGTCTTTGGGGCAACTGTTTCTTTGGCATTAGAACAATGTGGCTAGTCTATTGGAGCTATGTTCTCAGCAGTAGATTTTGAATACATGGCAGTTTAGCTCAAGAAAGAATCTCAGTGTCCTGTAGCTTATCTTTGCAGATGATCTTCAGAATCTTCCAAAGAATATTCAAATGGAAGTGATTCAGTTTTCTCACATGGTGCTGGCAGACTGTCCAGATTTCACTGGTGAATACCTCTATTTCCCATCTATAAAATTGGGATAATAATGGTACCTACTGTCCAGGGTTATTGTGAGGGGAAAACATGAGATGACATTTGTAATTTGTAAAACTTCAAGCTCTATATTTACATTGATTATCATTATTAGTATTTCCCTAGTGCTGGAAAAATAGGGTAGCCTGAGAGAACACTAGGAGTAACCTTTTTGGCTATCTTGGCCTAATCTTTTTTTTTTCTTCTTAATTATTTCAGACTAGAAACAATCAACAAAAATAAGTATTTAAAGAAGCAAATAAAATGAAAACAAAAATCATACATAAAATAAAAAATGCTAAATTCTTTAAGTTTCCTTTAATAGGAGAATTAAAATAAGATCTTATCTGCTTTGGTACCTCCTGTGTTCTAATATGTTATAAAAATTATGAACTGTAGTAAATGTGCATACATGTGTGTGTTTTTGTTTGTTGTTGTGTGGTCATGCGACTCTTTGGAACCCTTGGACTATAACATACCAAGTCTTCTCTGCACTATCTCTCAAAATCTGTCAAGTTCATGTTTGTTGCTTCCATGACGCTATGTGTCCTTTTCATCCTCTGTCATCTCCTTTTCCTGTTGCTTTTAATCTTTGCCAATATCCAGGTCTTTTCCAATGAAACCTGTTTCCTCATTATGTTGGCCAGTGTATTTAAGCTTCAGCTTCAGCTTCAGTATTTGACCTTCTAGTGTAATAAGTTAAGTATTGACTGATTTGATCTCCATACTATCCAAGGGACTCTCAATAGTCTTCTTCAGTACCACAATTCAAAAGCATAGATTTTGTGCTCACAAACACACACATATATATTTAGTAGTGTGTATATCATACATACATACATATATAATATATGTATATATATACTTATTCACATATATATGTATATACATACACATTTATGTATATAGAGACCTTGAAATTAGTGTATATTTATATACATTCTATATTTCTGTCTTTCTGCCTCTCTCTTCTCTTTTCTATATTCACACTCACATGCATACATACATGTATGCATATGCATATATATTATATAAATACATATTTAGTTTAATGAAAGTCAGCATGAAATCTGTGGTTTCTTTATTCTGAATCATTTCATATAAACCTTCCCATTTTTTTCTGCATTCTTCATCTTTGTTATTTCATCTTCACAACAACCCTGGAAGGTAGCTGCTACTTTTGTTGCTGATGTTCAACCATTTTTTTAGTCATGTCTGATTTTTTGTTATCTCTTTTTGGGATTCTCTTGGCATAGAGACTGGAGTAGTTTGCCATTTACTTCTCCAGCTCATTTTATAGATAAGGAAACTAAGGCAAACATGGTTAAATGACTAGCCTAGGATCACATAGCTAATAAATGTCTGATATCAGATTGAACTCAGATCTTCCCAATTTTAGGTCCTGTACTCTATTCACTGTATTACCTAGTTACCTATTGTTATTATGTCCTCATTTTACAGTTAAGGAAACTGAGGCAGACAGCAGTTAAGTGACTTGCCTAGGTGAACTTATATCTTGCTGATTCTGGGCCCAGTGCTGTTATCAATGGTTTTGGAGTCAAACCTGAGTTTGAATCTCAACTGGACCTCTTATTTTTGGTGTCACCTTGGTCAAATTATTTTCCTTTTCTGGTCCTTGGTTTTCTCCTGTGAAACAAGAAGTGATCCTTAAGGTCCCTTGCATCAGTAAATTTCATGATGCTCTCAGTACTTTTACAATGACCAATAACAAGGATCTAATTTAAAAGAATAGCTACTATTGTAGGTTTCCTTGATAATGTTAGAATATGTTCTTTTACGGACATTTATTAAACAACTACTATGTTAACACTTGATAGTAGAAAATATTCAGACTTTTACTTACCACTACTGCCCGCATTTTGCTGCCTTCTGGAAATCCCAGCAAACTTCCTGAAAGAGGCTGGAACACAGGGCCCGGCACCTAGCACAGCGCCTGGAAACTAGTCAGTATTTGTTCAATGAAGGAATCACGAGCAGACAGTGGTAGAGGTAGCTGGCTGGGAGAGTTGCCATATAAGGCAACCAAAAGCTGAATTGGGGACCTTGGTGGGAAGGAGTAAGGGAAGTAGAAAGCTGTGAAGGGTTGAAATGTCATTTCTCCTTGTGCATGGCTCTCCCCGGGTTGTGGTGAAGCTCCAATGGCATAATAGTGGGGAAAATTTCACAGACCTTACAGCACTATCGAGATGTTAATGAATTTAGATTGTAAAGTCATTTCTCTACTAAAAACAAAACTAAAAGCTCTCAAGCTCTGTGCTTTTTCCACAGACTTCAAGGATGGCTTTTCTCATGAAGTTTGGTTATTCCCTGGGTCTGGAATATCCTTCCTCTTTACCTATTGAACTCCTGCCCATATTTTGAACTCAGTTCGAGAATGCTGCCTCCTCCATGAAGTCTTTTCTGATTTCAATTCTATTGCTATGACCTATCACCTCACACTTCACATAGCTCTTTGTTTCCCCCCCCCTAGTTTTCTGTGCTTGTGCCTTATTCCCTCCTTGAAGAAAAGGGACTCAATCTTGTGCAAACTTTCTATTTTCCCCATAATGCTCTGAACACAGGAAGTGTTTATTAAACATTTCAATTGAATCTGTGAAGCTCAAATGGTACAATGCATGTAAAGCATTTTGCCAAAATTTGAAGTGCTATAAAAACATCAGCTCATCATCTTCTGATTTTTGAGTTGGAGACCCCTCCAAGCTTGGCTATATGGGACCAGCTCATAATTCAGGTGCTGAGAAGAAGGTGAAGGAAGCTTTGGAGGTGGGAGGCTGTGAGAGGAATTGATAATGGGAAAGTAAGGAGCATTATTGATCCAGGAGTGAGAGAAGCAAAAGCCCTGTCTTCATTTGGAAGAATTCTCTCCCAGAGCAGGGGATGGAGCTGAAGTGCTCCATCTAGTACCCCCATTTGCCCCATACTGCCTTTTAGAGCTGTGCAGCCATAGATGGAGCTGAGATGAGTCTGGGAGCCACTACTGCTCACATTTAGCAGCTCACCTTGCTCAGGATGCCAACTGAAAGGTGGTGGGGAGACCCTTCTGCTTGAAATTCTCTCTCCCTTTATAGGCCTGTCACTGGTAACTTGAAATTTATCATTAGAGATTCATTCTTTTAGAGTAAACATGGCCTTCTTTCTGCCTTCCCTTTGAAAAGGCTGCTACTGCTCTGAAAGAAGTTTATCAGGTGCTTTTCTCCCTGACAGGAGAGCCCTGGATGCCAGCCAGAAACAATTACATCAGTGAGTGAGTGAGAGAGAATATGTGTGTGAGATGCAGTCCTCAAAGGGGGAAACAGGATACAAAAAGGTGAGGCTGCATGCACTTGAGGCAAATGTCACCAATTACACAATTTTTTCCTTGATTAACTGACTAATCTTTTGGGCTGGGGGTTGGTAGGGGAAGACATGAGAGGGTAAAAGGAAAGAAAAGGGGACGAAAGAGGGAGAGATACACACACACAGAGACGAGAGAGACAGAGACAGAGTCAGATGCACACGCAAAGAGACAGAGACAGACACACACAGAGAGGATGAGAGAGACAGAGACAGAGAGAGACAGAGACACACAGATGAGAGAGACAGAGACAGAGACACACAGATGAGAGAGACAGAGACAAAGAAAGACAGAGATATACAAACAGAGATAGAGAAAGATGAGAGAGAAAAAGACATACACACAGATAGAGACAGATGGAGAAAGAGGAAGATACAGAGAGACAAAGATAGAGACAGACAGAGAGAAACAAGAGAGAGACAGATACAGAGACAGAGAGAGATGAGAAAGACAAAGAGAGACAGAGACACAGACAGAGATAGAGAGATGAGAGATACAGAGAGAGTCAGACACACACAGAGACACAGAGAGACAGAGACACACAGATGAGAGAAACAGAGACAGAGAAAGACAGATATACAGAGATAAAGAGATGAGAGAGAAAAAGACATACACACACATAGAGACAGATGGAGAAAGGAAGATACAGAGAGACAAAGATAGAGACAGACACAGAGACAGAGAGAGATGAGAAAGACAAAGAGAGACAGAGACAGAGATAGAGAGATGAGAGAGACAGGCAAAATAACTGAAACATAATCAGATTGAGGGGAGGGAGGGAAGGAGAGAAGAGATTTTATTCTTAAAGGTTTCCCTATACCTAGACCTCCCCCCACTCTGCAGGGTTGCCTGAGGAGGAGGTAGTAGGGCTCCTAGAGTTAACCCAGCATTGCTTGGCTGCCTTTCTCAATGCAGCACAGACTGATATCAAATCCTTTAGCATGGGGCATCCAAGGGGACAGTGACCTACATCTCTATAGCTGGGGTTGGGGGAAGGGACTGGTGGTATCTGAAAGGAGACTTTTAGAAATCCAAATGCTGATCTGCAACTGAGTTCCTTATATTATCTTCTCCATTCCCCTCTCCCAGTTTACCCCTCCCCCCTACTCTGCCTTTTTAAATGCTACCAATCTTTCAAGGCCCTTATACAAGTCCCAGCTCCTACATAAAGTCTTCTTGAGCACTCATTATCCCATTATCCTACTTCCATCCCCACCCCACCCCCCATCTTCTGCGCCATAATAATTCTTGTACCACACTTTATAGCTCCTCAGATTGTAGGTATTTAGGACTGCAAAGGGACTTGATTATATTTAATTTAGCATTTATTAGGCTGTATTGTATTGTTCTCTAATTGTTTCAAGGCAGTGTATAATTAAATGCTGAATTATGCAGTAGAAACTATAAGTGCTGGAGGAGTTCAGAGAAGAGGGAGAGCCAGAAGGGCGGGGGGCCCTCAAAGGAACACTTCTGGGGAAAGAAGTGGAACTGGGGCTAAACTTTGAAGGATGGGTAAGATTTGGAGAAGCCAGGAGGAGAAAGGAAGGCAGGTCAGGCTACCTGATATTTGGGCTGGGTAATATCTCAAGGTCTCTGCAGGCAGAGTTACTTGCTCTGGAGACAATCTATCTGATTCCTAACTGGCTTTGGTTTCCTTTGATCTCACCAAAGGGGGTCCACCTACCATCTACTATGTGTTCCTGGATCTTCACTGCTGGGGCATGATAGATTTGAAAAGCAGGTAGCGTAGTGGATAGAAAGTTGACCTTATAGCTAAGAAAATCTGATTTCTAATTCTGTGTTTGACACAGAGCTGCAGTGTGATGCTGGGTAAATGTCTTAATCTTTCAGTGCTCTAGGCCAAAGGTATCAAGCCAGAAATTCACAACACTTCCAATGCTAAGATACAAGAATGAAATATAATTGGGAAATATTTAACAAAATAAATAAGCAGTAAAACATATGTAATATCACATTTTTAAACTGTCAATATGTTGCTTGCTGAGACCCTACTTGTGGGACTATTAAGTTGTTTTCAGTGTTGGACTCTCTGACCCCATTGGGGTTTTCTTGGCAGAGATACTGGAGTACTTTGCCATTTTCATCTCCAACTCATTTTACAGATGAGCAAACTGAGGCAAACTGAGTTGAGTGACTTACCCAAGGTCATACAGCTAGTAGGTGTCTGAGGATTTGAACTCACAAATATGAGTTTTCCTGATTCCAGACCCAGTGCTCTATCTATTGCACCACTCAACTGTTTTATGTATAGATTAGTGGCCTCTGAGTTCAACCACCCAACTCTAGGCAACTATCTAGCATTATTGCAGAATAAGTCCTTCTCTGTAGTGCTAAGGGAAAGTTCCTTATCAAAGGGTTTTCCATGTTGATGAAAGCATAATTTTAAAGTCCCTCTAACACTTTTCTGTTGGGAAGAGCTCTGACCCTGGAGTCAGGAAGTCCTAGTTCAAATCTAGCCTCAGATGCTTCCTTAGCTGTGTAACCCTGGATAAGGCACGTAACCCTATTTGCCTCAGTTTCCTCATCTATAAAATAAACTGGAGAAATGAATGGCAAATCATTTTGCCAAGAAAACCCCAAAGGGTGATGAGTCAGACATGATTGAAATGACTGAACAACAACAACCATATTTCTGATATAGAACAAGTCCAATCCTTGTCTTCATTCTAGATTTACCTGAATGAAACAAAATTTTTTTCCTTCTCTCTCATCTCTCATCACTTCCTTTTTTCATATTTTTTTTCTGTCTGGTCAGAATCGCCTTTTTCCAAGGTAGTGGAACTCTGTACTCTCCTAGTCTTTCTCATCACTGGAATACAATTCATCTGACAAACTCATTCACACAGAAGCTATCCTCAGAAATTCATAGACTATTTGCGGTAGAAGGACTTAAAAGACTATGCCATGGTAAATAGAGGGCTAGACTGGGAGTCGGGTACTCTTTGGTTAAAATTCTTCTCCTGACACTTATTAGATATGTGACCATATGATCTCTCTGAGTCTAACTTCCTTCTTCTGTAAAAGGGAAATCATAATTACAATTCTTGTCTGACAAAGTGGTAGTAAAGACTCAGATAAAATAACATGTATAAAGTATTTTAAAAAATCTTAATGCTATATAAGTGTCAGTTTTATTATTACAAATGTGAGAATCATCATGATCTAACCAAAGCTCTCATTTATAGAGGAAGAAATGTTTCCAAGTAATGCTGGATGATAATGTCAGAGCTGGGGTTCTAATCCTGGACTTTTAGCTTCAAGTGCAGCACTTATTTCACTCCTTAGTGGCTTGATATCACTCCAGTGGGGGACTAGAAAGGGCTTAACCCAAAGGAGAGGCTTTCTGATGGTGGTATTTCAGGCATTGGAAAAATTCTTGGGTCAAAACTATTTGGACTGACTGAGAGGAGGGGAAAGATATTCATGACTGGGGAAATGTGTGAGTGACTATGGTCACTGGAATGTAGATTTAGAGCTGAAAGGGATCTTAAAGGTGATTGTATCTATTGCCAGTCTTTTACCAAAAAGAAAAAAAATGGCCCAGAGAGGTGATATCACTCCGAGGGTCACACAGGTAGTGTCTAAGACAAGGTTGGAGCTCGGGTCTACTTGAACTCCAAATCTAGGGTTCTACATACTATATCATGATACCTTTCATTACATCCTTGAATTATGGACCCCAGGCTTGCTTCTTATGGGCCTCACTGGCCAATTTTCATTTCTGTAAAAAAGATTACCAAGTTGGGAAGAATCACTGGGCTCCATCCAGTTGGGTGGAATGTAGGAATTTTGACTAGCCAAGCTGTTCTAGGCAGCAACTCTGGGGCAAAGTGGGAAGAGTTATGTCTACTCACCTTAATGAATAAAATCTGGAAATGATATTAAAAGATTTTTTTTGGGGGGGGGAGAAATAGTGGTAGAAGTGAGAATTTAGTCCTGAAATGAGATAGGCAGGAAGAAATAGCCTCATGAGAAGGAAGGAGCAACACCTGACCACCTTGGTGAGCCTAAACACCAGATCATCATGATAGCAATGATAACAACTTTGCTTGAAGCCAGTCAATCAACACAATGAGGATATCTTAGTGTTTTGCCAAGAAGCCTCGTTAGTCATGAAAGAGCTAAACACTTGTCACAAATATGTACAGGAAAACAAATTCCCATATTGGCCATATCAGGAAATCTGTATTTCATTCTGCGCTGTGAGCCCACCACCTCTCTGTTAGGAATTAGGTAGTAGACTTTGTCATCAGTCCTCTGGAATAATGATTGATTGTTATATTGATCAGAGTTCTTAATGCCTTTCAAGTTTATTATTTTTGCCATGTTGTTATTGTACAGTTTTCTTCATTAATAAAAAAAGCATTTTTAAAGTGTTTACTATTTTCAGGGACTCTGCTAAACACTTGAGGATATAAAGAAAGGTAAAAGCAGTCTTAGTGGGGGAAACAACATGTACAGAAATAGATATATGTATGGTACACAAGAAAGGGCAGCTAGGAGGTAGCTGGTTCTAGAATCAGGATGACTCATCTTCCTGAGTAAAACTCTGGCCTGGGATGCTTACTAGTTGTGTGACCCTCGGCAATTTACTTAACTTGGTTTACCTTAGTTTCCTCATATATAAAATGAGCTGGAGAAGGAAATGGCAAACTATTCCAGTATCTGTCAAGAAAGCCCAAATGGGATCATGAAGAGTTAGACATAACTGAAATGATTGAACAACAACAAAAAGATACAAGACCAGAAGATAATACTTTGTGCACACGGGTAACTAATAATACAAAGAAGTCTAATTACAACCAAATCATAATGGGAGTTCAGAAAAGGTAAAGATCATAGTAGGCTTAGTTGATCAGGAAAGGCTTCATGGTGAAGGTGATACTTGAATCAGAATTGAAGGATGGAAAAGGACTTTGAAAAAGATGGGAAGAAGACATTCTCAAAAGGTGGGAGAACATGAACAAATTCACTGAGATAAGAAAGTTCTAGGCCTCTTTGGGGTGAAGACTAATCTGACTGGAATAGAAGAGCAGTGGGAAATTGGACTGGAAAGACAGGTTTGAACCAGATTCTAAGGTATCTTAAATGGCAAATGGAGTTGGGCTTTCTGTTATAGTCAGTGAGCCTATTGAATGGCTTTTGGTGATTACAGTCTTGTATTATTCCTCATTTGTGTTTAATCAGAAATTTGTTGAATTGGGTTAATTCTGTTATATCTTCCATGAAATCTATAATGATTTTGAAACAATTTGTTGTAAAAAGTTTGTGATGTGGCATTTTATTTTATTAAATACCATACTTTTTCTTAACCAACAAACAATAAGTACAAAGGACTCTTCTGTCCTTCATATTTCTTTTAGTTAATTGTGAAACGATAAAGATGTAGCTCATTGTTGAGTATCACTTGTGAAAGCCTCTGCTTGTTCTGAACAAATTCTCTGGATGAAGCAGAAATGCCGTTCCCATTTTTTGTTGACGTTTTATAAATGAATTGGTGTTTTCTTGTGAAATAAGCCTCATCTCCCTACCCTACCCATCAACTTCAGAGGCTGCCTCTAAAAGAGATGAAAGGGAGCTCCATCTCCAATTTTCTTTCCTTCCCATCCCCAACAAAACCTTGGTCCTCTCTTTAGTTTATATACTTTGGTTAACTCCTCAGAACCTAAGTAATTGATGACAGGTAGACTTCAATTATTCCAAATTGCAGCTTAGTAATTGGTGCTGGAGATTTCTCAAGTTTTTAATTTGTTAATAAATAACAAATAAATTTATTATTTATAAGTAAATTTTAAGCATGGCTAGCTGAGAAGGTTGCTTCTATTGGTCTTGGAAATGGGCAGGAAGATGCTGGAGCTCCAGAGGAGGCACATGAAGTGCCTTCTTAAGACCACAATGAAATGATATCAGAGGTAGATACAGGCTGGGCAGGCAGGTCTCTAAGGCTTCTATGCTTTCTTGGTTTTCCTCTTCTGTTTTGCTCATCTGCAGAACATTTATCATGTAGTATTGTAGCTCTTGGTGTCAGTGTTCCTTTCCTCATCAAACTACATGTTCCATAAAGGAAGGGACCATGATTTTTAAGTTAAATTTTACATCTATCCTAGAGCCTAATACAATATAGCAGTTGTTAAATAAATGTGCATTTTATTTCTAGGGTAGTATGGACAGCCACAGCTAGGTGGTTGTTGTGGTGTTGTGGCTGTTTATTCAGTTATTTCCAGTCATGCCTGACTCTTTATGACCCTATTTGGGGTTTTCTTGGCATAAATGCTTCATTTCCTTCTCTAGCTCATTTTTTCAGATGAGGAACTGAAGCAAGCAGAGGTTATGTGATTTGATCTGGTATTCTATTCACTCACTGTACCACAAGCCGTTGAGGACACATTCAGCCTTAGATGCTTACTGACTGTATGACCCTGGTTGTGTAATTTGCCTGCCTCAGTTTCTTCAATTGTAAAATGGGAATAATAATAATACTTCCCAAGGTGATTGTGAGGATCAAATAAGATAATATTTGTAAAATGTTTAGCCTAGTTACTGGCATACAATAGGTGCTCAATAAATTCTTGCTTCCTTTTTCTCCTTAATACTTTATCTTCTTGTGTTGATTGTAAGCTCCTTGTGGATTAAGAATGATGTCTCATTCACATGAGAACCTTGAACCATCAGTCTCTCTGTAGATAATTGTTGAATGGATGTTAAATGCATTATAGAAATATCATAAATAAGGTAACAATTAAAACCTTCCTCCTGTGGGCTCCCAGAATGTTACCTAATGTCTTCAGTACTTTATAGGTAAACATAAATTCAAAGCATGCATATGAGTGTCTACCAGTATGTTTCTTTTACTAGAATATGCAGCAAGGGGTATCTCATTAAAGAGCATAGTAAGATAAGTGATGATATTTCCCCTCCCCATACAAACAGAGGAATGTACTTTTTTTTTACCCTGAGATTTCACTTAATTTTTTAAAGTTTTCAATAGTATTTTATTTTTCATATATGTGTAAAGATATTTTTCAACATTCATTTTTGTAAGACTTTGTGTTGCAATTTTTTCTCCCTCTGCCCCCTTCTCTCTCCTCCCAAGATAGCAAGTAATCTGGTATGGGCTAAATATGTGCAATTCTTTTAAACATATTTTGTATTTATCATGTGCAAGAAAAATCTGATCAAAAAGGAAAAACTACAAGAAAGAAAAAAACAAAAAGTAAAAATGCTATGATCCAATCCATATTCAGTATCTATTGTTCTCTCTATGGATGCAGATGGCATTTTCTATCCTAAGTTTATTGGAATTGCCTTGAATCACACATATTCTTTCAGTGGGGCAGCTAGGTGGCACCATGGAGAGAGAGGGCTAGGGGCAAAGCCTGAAGACCTGAGTTCAAATTTGACCTCAGACAATTACTAGAGTTGTACATGACCAAAATGACAGAACAGCAATAACTCTTTCAACAGCAGGAAAGAAGATACACATGGAAAGGTAACATTGGTAGTTGGGAAATGTTGCAGAGAGATACATGTTGCCAGGCTATACCTGAGATTGGGGCCACTTACTCCTTTGAACTTGCAAAATCAGTGATATCCTTTGATAGGTCAGTTATTGGAGGTCTTGGGAAATCCTACCTTACTGTATCCATTCAGAAAGCCAAGTTATGATTTCAATCCTTATCGCCACCTCCCAGATTAAATTTCCTCTGTAAATCTGTCCACGATCTATACCATCTTTGCTGAATCCCTTTTGGAATTAGCTTGCCAGGTGGTATCTTTCCTTTCACTGACTCCTCTCATGCCTTGTAGTGTTTTTTTTTTCCTGTGTTTATAGTTAGCTAACTTTTTTATGGTGCTAAACCTATGAATTTAGCCTGCCAGGCAATGGTGTACTCCCATCTTAAGACGTATTTCCTTTGTCCTAGTTAATTTGACAGGTAAACTTGTCTTTTCCATTGTTAATTGTTAAAACCCCTTCCTTGCTATCTGTATGTTCTCCCGATACCATTTAATATTTGCCATTCCTGGTGTCTGTTTTATCTCTTCATTTTGTCTGTAACTTCTTTTTGTAAATAAAGGTACCTTTTGGCAAAGAGAACACCACTGTGAATTCACCATGTGTGTCTTCTCCTCGTGCCTCCTATTTGAACTGGGGATTGCTACTCTGATCCTATCATTTGGTGCCAAACTTCATCAGTTGGTTATTGTCTTCTCCATTAGATTGGGAGCTTCTTGAACTTTTGCTCCTATTGCTTCTTTTTGTTATCTGTTGTCTATTTGTATATTTTTGTCATCTATTTTTTGGTGTCTTTTATATCTTTGTCTTTTATGTCTTTTTGTATCTACAGAGCTGAGAACAGTGTCTGGCACATAATAGGCATGTAATGAATTTTTATAGATTTATTGATTAGTTGATTTTCTGGGCTGTAATTGCTACACAGCCTCTTCCACCAGAAGAGAAAGAGGGCTTAGCTTTTTTTTCCTTTTAATGTAAATAGTATATTATTATTTTTTTCAGTTACCTATATTTTTCAACATTAATTTTTATAAGATTTTACGCTCCAAATTTTCTTTCTTCTTCCCTTCTCCCTCTCCAAGAAGCAAACAATCTGATATAGCAAGCAATCATATTAAACATATTTCCACATCAGTCATTTTATAAAAGAAGAAACAGAACAAAAAGGAAAATATGTGTCTGTGTCTGTGTTTATGTATACAAAGTGAAAATAGTATGCTTTGATCTGCATTCAGACTTTGATCAGTTCTTTCTCTAGCTGTAGATTGAATTTTCCATCATAGTTGGTCATTCATTCATAGTTGATCATCACACAATGCTATTGTTACCATGTACAATATTTTCCTGGTTTTGTTCACTTTACTCAGCATCATTTTATGTAAGTTTTTCTAGGTTTTTCTGAAATCTGCCAGCTTGTTATTTCTTGGATACTATAAAATAGTATTCCATTACATTCATGTAACACAACTGATGGCATTCCCTCAATTCTTTGCCACCACAAAAAGAGCTGCTGTAAAGATTTTTGTTTACATAGGTCCTTTTCCTTTTTTATGATCTTTTTGGGATGCAAATCTAGTAATGGTATAGATGGATAAAAAGATACATGAAGTTTTAGAGCTCATTGAGTATAGTTCCAAATTGTTCTCTAGACTGCTTGAATCAGTTCACAACTTCACTAACAATACATTAGAATCCCAATTTTCTAACATCTTCTCCATTTGTCACTTTCTTTTTCTGCCTTATTAGTCAATCTGGTAGATGTGAAGTGGTACCTCAGAGTTGTTGTAATTCGTATTCTCTAATCAATAGTGATTTAGAGCCGTTTTTCATGTGATTATTTTATTTAATCTCTTCATCTGAAAACTGCCTGTTCATATCCTTTAATCATTTGTCAATTGGAGAATGACTTATATTCTTATAAATTAGACTCAGTTCTCTATATAGTTGAGAAATAAGGCCATTATCAGAAAACACTGTTTCCTAGTTTTCTGCTTTCCTTCTAATCTTGGCTGTGAGGGCTTAGCGTTTGTATTCATATCTTCAAGGTTATTATAGCTACATGCAAACCAGGCAGGCAGCAAAAGCTTTTAAAGTTACATTAGATTATCTTTTGAGCTTCCCCCCCAATAGTTAGGAAAATGCCCTTAAATTAAATTCTTTTTTTGACTTAGTGTCTGAAATTCATTTTAATTTTTATTCTGTCACTATACTAGTCTTCTTCCTCTTCTGCTCCTTCAGGGGAATCCACTTGGCTAAACTGCTAGGCAATTGGGTGGAGGTAGAGTGAGAAGAATCACTTAATAATCTTGCACCTGATACAGTGTCCTTGGTTATTACCCAAATTAACTGAACCAGACTGAAAGAGATTGATGAAATTGATAACTTCTGCCCTACTTTCCACTAGCAATTAAAATCATTAACTCTTTGTTCCACTATCCTTTATGTTTTTTAAACACTTAAAAACGCTCATTATTTTAAAAAATTCTCCTAGGAACTCTGTAAGGCCAGTAAGGAAGGGATTATTATCCCGATTTTGCTGATAAAGAAAATTGGGATATTGTGCAGCATTTCAGTGATTCCAAGCTGCTCATTGCTGCAAAGGACTAACTCTTCAATATCAATATTCTCTCTGTGATGCTCTGGGGCTGCAATTTTGGAACACTGTAGTCTTAGAAGAATCAAAATTGCAGGTGACTCAAAGGACAATGGAAAAACACATGGTGGGTGTAAGCAGAATCCAGTATATTTACCAAGAATGACGCACATTTGAAAAATGATACAAATGACATCATCAAGGACACATCTTCATGATTAGAAGGTGGGTGGGTCATTTAGCAAGAACGGATGGCAGTGAATACTGCACTGTTATCCATGTAACAAAAAGCAAATAACAAAAATAACAAAAAGCAAAATAAATCAAAGCAGAGGAATGTCTACAGGTTGGAGATCTTGATGGTATTGAAAGGAAAATTCTTCACTTAGGCTTTCACTTTGATTAAGAAAGCAAAACTCAGGACAAAGAAAATTAAAAGGATTTTATTATAATTATGTCAAGGCAACAAATACATTGCAGGCTAATCACTGAAGATCAGCAATGATTTTTAAGGTGGGGACAGTTTTGATAGGTATATTTTTTGATAGGTATATTTTGATAGGTATTCAAGATAATTTGGATAAGTCCATTTCAGGAAAAGAGATAGGGCCCCTGAATCTCAGTTCCTTTCATAGGTAGCAAGAGTGTTACAATTTTCAGACAAAGGTATGTGACAAAGATCAGGTGACACAAAAAGCTGAAAACCTAGTATCTTCTTCCTTACCCGAGCTTCCCCAACATTTTAATAAACAGAGCTGGGAACAATGAGTCAATGGAACTTTCAGTAATAGAATATTTGTGTAAAGACAAGATGACTCAGAGAAAGTAAGAAAAGGTTGTGTTCTGTACTGAAACAGCCCCATATCTGCATTGACCAGAGCTCTGATAATCAACTCATATTTATTAGGTACCTTTTTTGAGGCAGGCACTGTGCTAAGCAATGGGGATACAAAAAGAGGCAAATGATAATCCCAGTCCTTAAGGAGTTTATAATCTAATAGGAGTGGCAACATGCAAATAAATATAAAAAAAGCAAGCTAGATACAAGAAAAATAGGAAATATATATATATATATATGTATATATGTATATATTTGCTGAGGCAATTGGGGTTAAGTGACTTGCCCAGGGTCACACAGCCAGCATCTGAGACAGATTTGAATTCAGGACCTCCTGACTTCAAGGCTGGTGCTCTATCCACTGCGCAACCTAGCTGCCTGAAATAGGAAATATTTATTGACTGAGGGAAGGCACTAGAATTAAGAAGTGCTTGGGAAGACTTCCTGGGAAAGATGAGATTTTAGTTGGAGCTTAAAGAAAACCAGGATAGCTAGGTAGTATAATGAATGGAATATAGCACCTAGAATCAGGAAGGCTCATTTTTGTTATTGTTCAGAGAGTCTGACTCTTCCTGACCCCATTTAGGTTTTTCTTGGCAGAAATCCTGGAGTGGTATGCCATTTCCTTCTCCAGCTCATTTTACAGGTGAGGAAATTGAGGTAAATAGGGTTAAGTGACTTGCCCAAGATCACATAGCTGTTCATTATCTAAAGTCAGATTTTAACCCAGAGAGATTAATTTTCCTGACTCCATGCCCTTCAATCTCCCCATTTCATCACACAAGACTCTTTTTTTTGAGTTCAAATCCAGTCTCAAATACTTCCTAGCTGTGTGACTCTAGGCAAGTCACTGAACTCTATTTGCCTCAGTTTCCACATCTGTAAAATGAGTTGGAGAAGAAAATGGAAAATCCCACCAAAAAAACCCAAATGGTGGTCCCAGAAGAGCTGATCATGGATAAAAAATGATTGAACAATAATTGAAGCCAGGGAAGTCAGTGGTCAACAAATTTTTATTAAGCACCTATTTGTACTAGGTACTGTGTTAGAAGCTGGGGATACAAGTATGAAGAATGTATGCAAAGTTAGCCTAAATGACTTCAAGTTTAAATATTGCTTGACATTTGGGTACAGGAACAACCAGCCTACACAAAATGGCAGTCTAGAAATATACTTACAAAGAAGTATTTAGACATGGGGAAAAACTGAGATGGCACAAAACTCATTTTTAATAAGTGTAGGAAGCACTTTTTTCTTTGTATGGAAATAATTTGCTCTTGTTTGTAAAAGTTGTGCATGGTTTGTAATTGGCTCAGGAAGACCCCACCTGCTTGTTGCCTTGGAGTGCTAATAAACCACCTTTGCTTTCCTGAACTTTCATTATTAACAAGACTTGAACCAAGATTTCTCCTAGGGCTTTTTAAACTTTTTTCACTAACAACTCCTTTTCTCCTAAGAAATGTTTACACAACTCCAGGTATATAAGTATATAAAATAGGTATACAAATTAAGCATTTACTGGCCATAAATCATAATTTTGCAGCCTCCACATTCAGTTACATAACTCCATATGGAGTGCTGACCCACAATTTAAGAAGCTGGGCAGTCTAGACAAATGAAACAATTCCTACTTGACAAGAATTTATATTTTAATAGGGGTTGCTATATGACAAGTGCATATCTAAGTATATATAACACAAATATAAGCCTAATAAATACAAATATATGCATAATAATTAACTACAAGGTCATTTAGGAAAGAGAACACTAGCATTAGAAGGATTGGGAGGGCTTCATGGCAGATAATGGTGTCTAAGTTGCATCTTTTTCTTTTTTAAATTTATGGAATAAAACCAACATTTCCATAACATAGTACAATTAAAAAGGTGATTGTACATGTAACTGCAATTTTGCTATGCACAACTTATTATTCCCTTCAAATATACAACAAAATTATCATGGAAATTTTTTCTTTTTTTTTATTCTTTCCCCTTGCCACCTCTGCCCCCTTGATGACTACCATTAGACACAAATAGGTGTATATATTATATATATATATATGTATGCATATACATATATATACATAAAATTATTCTTTCTTTTTTTTTTGCTGAGGTAATTGGGGTTAAATGACTTGCCCAGGGTCACACAGCTAGGAAGTATTAAGTGTCTGAGGCCAGATTTGAACTCAGGTCCTCCTGACTTCAGGGCTGGTGCTCTAACCACTGTACCACCTAGCTGCCCTATAAAATTATTCTATACATACTTGTATTTATCAGTTCTTTCTCTGATGCAAATAGTATCTTTATTTATCTGTTATAGTTTTATATTTATTTTGAATATTTATGACAGATAAAATAACATTCATTCAAAGTTGTTCTTAAGACAATATTGCTCTTACTGCATACAATGTTCTCTTGCTTCTGCTCATTTTGATCTTCATCATTTCATACGTCTCTCCATTTTTTCTAAGATCATTGAGCTCGTTATTTCTTATAGCACAGTAGTATTCCATCACAATCATATAGCACAACTTGTTCAGTCATTCCCCAGTTAATGGAATCCCTGCAATCTCCAGTTCTTTGCCACCACAAAGAGAGCTACTATAAACATTTTAGAATGTATATTCTTTTCCTTTTCCCCTAATTACCTTTGGAAATAGACCAAGTAGTGCTATTAAGCTGCATCTTAAAAGGAAGAGAGAAACTCTATGAGGCAGGGAGATATGGAGGAAGTGCATTCCAGTCTTGGAGGGTAGCCAGTGCAAAGGGAGATGGAGTGACAGGCCTGAGGAATGACAGGCCTCAGGATTATTAAGGTATTAAAGTAAATACAGATAAAGAACCTAGAGCTTTGAGTAGCTGACTTGCCCAAAGTCACATGGCCAGTTAGTGGGAAAGCCAGGACAAAAATATAGGTCTCTGGGCACCTAGTTCAGTTCTTTGCATTACAACAGAAGAATAGTTTCTCCAGCTAGCTGTGCCCATCCTGGCCCTCCTTGATCTCTTACTGGCTTCTCTGTTCTTTCCTCCCCTCCCTTCCCACCTCCCAGGTCATTGTTTTAAGCCAGTATCTCTCAGAGAAGAAGCACTGGGCCATTTGAATTGTCAGGGTACAATTTTCAAACTTGGATTTCTCTATGCACTTTTGATGGGGAAACGTGATATCTTGAGACTGCAGCTGTTCTGATTCTAGAAATAGCTCTGAGCTTACAGAAACACTACTGCAGTTGGAATGATTGGGGGGTATAGAATTGATAGTTGCTGAGAAAAGCCTAAAAGAATGTTGCTTTATTGACTCTGGGGACCCTCCCAGCCACACCAAAAGGTGTCTCTACCCAGTGCTAGAGTTGAGTGGAATCACCAAGGAAATGAGAAATGAGAATTGAGAAGGGTGACTGCCCACTGAACAAACAGTTTCTACCACCACGTCTTAGTGCTTTTAATAGGCTAATGGGAACATGGTTTCTTGGGTTTCCACACTGCTTCATTGGTGAGGCTATAAAACCTCTCTATGATCAGGAAAGGGCTAATGCTTGCTAGCCTTTTCCACTAATTGGAAAATGGTTCTCTTTTGGGAACTATTGATACCCCAGACATAACTCTCATATGTGGTTCCCAAAAGCTATAGCATGTGCAGCTGCAACACTTAAGCAAAACCCTCTCAACAAATGGGCTAAACCATTTTAAGGCTAACTCACAGGCTTCAAGCCTATTGGTGAGTTCATCCTAAGCATGTGAAAGACATCCAGAGCAGCTGGATGAGAATAATTTGTTCTGATGGACCATTAAGGGGGCTGAAGGAGGCATTGTTGGGCTTAGAGCTTGGTCAGGCACCGAAGGTGCCATGGCCATCCACTGCATCCCAGGTCATTGCCCTTTGTTTTTACTTTTGCCTTACCATTGGACTTAAGACTGGAAGAGAGAGCAAGGCCGATGACTTTGTACAATTCTATCTCATTTAAATCCAGTTTACACGGGATATCACCCTAGAAAATAAAGCACAAACAACAACATAGCTCAGAGCACTGATGATCCCCAGGATGTATCCAAAGGGAATCCTCTACCAGGAAATCCACATATTCCTATAGGCTTTGAGATGCGTGGCAAACTATTCCACAAATAGTGAAAAGAGCTTTGGCTTTTGATATCAATTACTGTCCATTACTAGTTGTGTGATTGTGGGCAAGTCACTTAACCTCAGTGATTCTCAGTTTCTTCATCTGTAAAAAGGGGATAATAACAGCTATAGAGCTTACCCTATACATGTTTACCCTATAGGACTATTATGAAGAAAACACTTTGTAAACATTTTTATAAGAGATTTAGATGGAAACATACTATCAAATTTGTGTTTCATGTTGGCTAACATGTTAGATGATAGAATTGTTACAAAAAGATCTTATAGGCTGCAACAATGAGTGAAATCCAGTAAGAAGGACTTTATCACAGATAAATGTAATATCCTACACTTAAAAAGACTGATTTTGTGAGTACAGAATAGGAAATGCTGTTAATGACAATTTATTGTAAAAAGACCTGGACATTTTAGGGAATTGTAAGATTGTTATGACATAGTAGCCAATTCTCCCCTCCCTATGATCACTGCTTGCCTGTAATGGCTTTTATATAAAGATCGGCACAAAAGCTATTGTCCAGCAACTATATAATTGAACAAAAGGTGACCTGGGGGTAGCCCAAAGGAAGTCTTGATATTGCACCAGAACCCAAAGAATAGTATAACTCAGAGAAAAGTCTTAAGCACCTTGGGAAGATCCTCAGTGGAGGAATGATGAGAAAATGTGAATCGGAAGACTTATCTCTGGAAAGGATGGCAGTGGTCAGCAGCCTCTATTGGTGGAAGGAAAACTCACACCAGTAGGATCATAGATCTACTGATGTATTGATCTTAATCTGCATTAATAGAAGGAGAAAGCCCAGAATTAGGGTGGTGATAGTTCCATTAAGTCTCTGTCCTAGTAAGCTATCTGGAACATTTTGTTCAATTCTGGACATTTTCAGGAATTTGACCAGCTGGAGAGCATTTAGAGGGAGGATGACCTAGGTGGCAAGGGAACTGGAGCAAGGCCATTGAAGGAATTGATTGTGTTCATAACCAGAAGAAGAGAATGATCAGTGATGAGGGGGAGCATGCTAGTTGTCTTCAAGGGGATCAAAGTGTATTTGTAAGGGACTGGGAGATAGGAAAACAAGGTTCAAGATCCCACTCTGATACTTCCTAGCTATGTAGTCTAGGTTTCTTTATCTGTATGATGGGTGTGTATGGTTGGCATGGAAAGGGAGAGTTTGAATTAAATGATTTTGAAGGAAACTAGGAATGGGTCTCTTAGCTCTACCATTCTTGGATTCTCATTCTTTTTTTTTTTTTGGTCTTTAAAGTCTTTTAAAAAAATTTTTTTATTAATACTTTTTTATTTGCAAAACATATGTATAGGTAATTCCTAAACATTAACCCTTACAAAGCTTCCTGTTACAAATTTTCCCCCCTACTCCCCACCCCTCCCCTAGATGGCAGGATATCCACTACATGATAATTATGTTAGAATACTTAAGAAATCGAATATATGTATAGTTATTGCATCATTTTTTGTGCAGGAGAAATCATATCTACAAGAAAGAATAATCTGAGAAAGGAAATACAATGCAAGCAAACCTCAATAGAGAACATGAAAATGTTATGTTGTGGTCCACATTTCCCATCCCTCTCTCTGGGTGTATATGGCTCTCTTCACCGAACAATTGAAACTGGTTTGAAGCATTTCATTGTTGAAGAGAGTGATGTCCATTAGAACTGAATGGATTCTCATTCTTGAGTTGATTTGATGGGCTATCTTATGAAAGATGGATTCTACTTTTTCTTCTTGGCCCCAAAAAGGCAGAATTAGAAATGGAGTGTACAAGGAAGGAAATTTAAGCTTGATTCAGGAAAAAAAATCCCTACTAATTAGAGTTACCCCAAGTGGAATGGGTTGCTTTAGGAGATTGTAAGTTCCCCTTTATTGGAAATCTTTTACTGGAAACTAGATGATCACTTGAAAGTGTCTTCTAAAGAAATTTATCCATCTATTTATCCATTTATCTGTCCATCTACTATCTCTCTGTCTATAACTCTGCCTGCTGCCTCTGTCTTTCTCTGTCTCTTTCCCCCAGCCATTCCTCCATCCTTTTTCTCCTTCCTTCCTTCCTTCCTTCCTTCCTTCCTTCCTTCCTTCCTTCCTTCCTTCCTTCCTTCCTTCCTTCCTTCCTTCCTTCCTTCCTTCCTTCCTTCCTTCCTTCCTTCCTTCCTTCCTTCCTT
>JAJPUD010001394.1:147687-220945 GCA_023553655.1 Myrmecobius fasciatus | reverse complement strand
CTTCCCTTTCTCTCTCTATCTCTCTCCCCTCCCTCCCCCCCTCCTTCCCCTTTTTCTTTCTATCTATCAGGCCTCACAATCTCATCAAGGCTGGAAGTGCAAAAGCCACTCACAGCCCAATACTCATCAGTGTAGAAGCTTTGACCTGGTCTTTCTTTCCAGCCTGGGCTAGTTTGGTTTGTCCCTCCCAAGACAGTCATGTGTGCCCCTGATCCCTGGGGCTTCCTGATTGATAACAGGCTAGGTATTGGCATCCTACTGGCTGCAGCCTTCATGCAGCTCCAAACTCTTAAACTCATATGTTATGCCAACCTTTGCCTCTGTCAACAGCAGAGATGGCAGGTATGTATCACTCTGCCTGTCTGTAGAAGAAATTCTTATTCAGATACAGGTTGGATTAGACGGCCTTTGAGATTTTATGGTTTTCACAATTATAAAGTATCATATAAATAAATGACTGCTATTAGATGAGTGATTATTATTTCTCCTTTCCTTTCCCCCCTTCCTTTTTACAGACATGAGTCCTGTGCCAGACACCTTTGTCCTGTCCCAGTTGCTTTACATCTCTGGAGTGAAATACAGAGGCTTGGGTATCTTAAATACAGTCTTTCTATGCCTCCTTCCTGGGCTGTAAGTGAAGGTCAAAGGTTGGATCTGGAGACCAGAGCAGGATTTAATATCCCTTTCTTTTTTGCTCCCTCCTCCCAATAACTCTGGAGTCCACACACCTGAGCAAGCAAAGGCTGAGACTGCAAGCTGTGTTCAGATCTGTTCTCAAATAGCAATGGGATGTACTCTAACTATGATTTAAACCCTCTCTCCTACTTCCCCATGGCAAGGATGTGCTGTATTCTTTGTTCTGATTCTCTTTCTTCTCCTGCCCATTCTGCCTGTCCTTGTAAAACAAATGTCTCTTCTTCATTTGCAAGTTAGGTAGCTACAGAAAGGATCAGTTGAACAGTTATGTTCTTCTGATCAAAATTTCCTGGGAAAAGGAGAGGCACCCGTGGGGACACTCAAGGGGATATTTGGCCAGACTCAGGCTTGGAAAGTACATAGTGAGAGGGGCAGCTAGGTGGCGCAGTGGTTAGAGCACCAGCCCTGAAGTCAGGAGGACCTGAGTTCAAATCTGGTCTCAGACACTTCCTAGCTGTGTGACCCTGGGCAAGTCACTTAACCCCAATTGCTTCAGCAAAAAGCAAAAAAAAAAAAAAAAAAAAAAAGGAAAGTACATAGTGACCTCCTCAAAATAACCTTTACCCCTTGTCCCAGGTCTAGTTGTCTCTTAATCCATTTCAAAATTCTTTTCTAGTGTTTCTAGCTCATGTAATATACTTGCACACCCAGAGTTCAGTTTTCTCCATTCACCAAAAAGAACATGAAAAACAAACTAGGAAACCTGATCTTAACTTTGTACAATGTCCCTCTATTCCTGCCCCACCTATTGTAAAGTAAAGGCCCAATAGGGCTCAGAGAAGGATTGTGGAAGTGATAGAGACAAATTGGAAGAAGCTGTGTAGGAGACTCTAAGATGATGAGATCCCTTCAAGGAGGGATGCTGACAGCAGGGACAGTGTGGGATTGTAACTATAAATCCAAAAAAATAATTAATTGATGGTGGTGAAGTGAGGAGAATTGAGGGCTTATTAAAAAAAGTTGTGTAGTGACAGAAAATGTAGGTTTAGATCTTAATCCTATATTTTACTAGACAATTTGCTTGGTCTCTGTGGGACACTCTCTCCTCATTTGCAAAGTGAATGTGTGTTAGCAAAGATTAGGCATTCTTAACTGGGATCTTTAGATCTGCGGGTCTGTGGATAGATTTCAGGGGGTCTATCAACTTGTATGGGAAAATATATCTATTTCAGTGTAATTGGTTCCCTTTACAATCCTATGTATTTTCTTTTATGCATTTAAAATTTTTATTTTTAATAGGAGTACAATGCATAGTCTTTACCAAAAAAGATGCCTGACACATAAAAGATTAAGAACCATGGGACTAGATTATCTCCAAAAGCTTTTTTTCCTCTGAATTCTGTGATTCAGTGAGATCCTAGTTTAGGAGAATGAATTTCTTCCTTGGAACTTGAGGGAAGTGGGAATAGGGCAACCAACAAACAACAGGATGTTAGGAGTAAACAAATGTAACTAACTCATTATTTTGAGAGGCAGAAATAGGTTCTGAAAAGAGCTTAGATGGAGTCCTGGGCCACAGATCCCCAACTGTTTATTAAAGGAAATCTTGAGATATGACTGTCACCTTCATCTCTCTGTCTCCCATGACCCCAGCATAATGCCATGCATATGAAGCTAACCACTTGGCACTTGTTGAGAGATTAAAGAAGCAAATGGAATGAAGCACCAGATTTTGTGGTACAGAAAATAAGTTTTGTAGAACAGCAGAGAAGAGAAATATATGTAAGCTGGAGTAAAGAGATGTTGGCTGAGTGGGTGGGGGGCATGGCTCATAGAGAAAATAAGACATGAGCCAAAGGATATGAGGAAGGAGAAAGAAGACTTGGGAGAAGCAGCAGTTCAGTGTTAGTATAAGGCAAAGGGATCATAGCATCTTGGGTTTAGAGGTGGAAGAGTCCTTCAAGGTCATATAGTTCAACCCTCTCATTTTATGGATGAACAAACTGAGGTCCTGAGACTTAATTATTTGCCCAAGATTATACAAGGTCTCAGTGGTGATAGGGCTTCAAATCATGGTTCTGTCACTCTGGCAGCTGTTTAACTATTGGATCAGTTCAATTCTGATGGACATGGCTCTCTTCAACAATGAAATGTTTCAAACCAGTTCCAATTGTTCAGTGAAGAAAGACATATACACTCAGAGAGAGGGATATGAAATGTGGACTGCGACATAACATTTTCATGCTCCCTATTGATGTTTGCTTGCATTGCGTTTCCTTTCTCTGATTTTCTTTCTTGTAGATACAATTTTTCTTGCACAACAATGATAAGTGTGGAAATATGTATACATATATTCGATTTGTCAAGTATTTTAACATAATTAACATGTAGTGGATTTCCTGCCATCTAGGGGAGGTGTGGGGAGTAGGGGGGAAAATTTGTAACAGAAAGCTTTGTAAGGGTCAGTGTTGAAGAATTACCCATACATATGTTTTGCAAATAAAAATCTTTAATAAAAAATAAATTAAATAAAAAACTATTGGATCAATTCAATTTTATGAGCTTCAATGAAACAGAGTTAATAGTTGAGATCATAACCTCACAGGGGTATTGTGAGACTCAAAGAGATAATATGTGTATGGGGGGAAGTATGTCAAAGACTCTTAGGGCATGAAAGTGTCTGATTATATGCTGGGAGACTTTAGTGCATCTCCTGGCTTGTGCCTTTGCCCAGAAAATGTTAAATTGCATGAATACTTTCCTTGCAAGACGATGGTAGAGGAAAAGAAAATTTTATCATAAGAAGAACATTGTAAATTCTAAGACAGCATTGTGTTGCTGAAAGAAAAATGATAACAATCTGAGGAGCTGAATTCAAATATTCTGAGTAACCTTGGACAAATCCTTTCAATTCTTAGACCTCAGTTTTCCTATCTGTAAAATAAGGGTGTTGTTGGCCTACATGATTTTTAAGGTCAATTCTAGTTCTTCATTTTATGTTTTTATCACAAGTGAATTAAAAGTGTTTCCTTTCAAAATCTTAAGTATCATAGCAAGTATCTCACATTCTTTCTCAACTTCAGCATGGGTTGTTTGCATAGCACTCTCTCTGTCTTTCTCTGTTTCTGTCTCTCTGCTCTCTCTCTCTTGCTCTCTCTGTCTCTGTCTCTCTCATCTCTGTCTGTTTCTGCCTCTCTCTGTCTCTCTTTCTCTCTCTTGCCTTCTTTGCCATGAATCAAAGACCTGGATCCCTGGCTTCTTCTTGGAGTTGACTTTCCTGTCCCCAGAATGTTGTCTCACTTCTCTCTGTAGTAGCCCCGACATTATCTGTTGTGTACCTCCTGGGGTAAGGGGTTACAGGAGGGGAGAGAGACAGATAAACCTCTTTCCAGTTCCATAGCAAATCTCCTCTCCACCCTCCAGTGTTTATATCTTGTCTCTCAAATCTGAACAGTCAAAAAAAGAAGACTCAAACTTATTGAACAGTTACCTTTGTCACAATGTACAACTATTTAAATCAAATTAAAAATAGATGGAAGGGGGAAGGAGATATTGGTTTGGAAGTGAGAGACAAGTCTCATAAGCTCAGAGGTGGGAATGGATTTGGTATTTGCAGAATCATGAGAAGATTGGGCTGAATTGAGCAGAAGTAGAGAAGGTCCAGGGAAAAGACAAGTATATGGAGTAAAAGAATGTTGGAGTTCAAGATCCTGAGCCCAAATCTCAGTTTGGTATGATTTTGGGTAGTAATAACTGACATTTTTTAAAAATAGAGTTTTGAGGGTTACTAAGCACTTTTTAAAGTAACTTTACTAAGTTACTTTATCTCATTTGATTCCAACAACTTTGTGAAATAGGTACTGCTGGTATTATGATCCTTATGTTACAGATGAGGAAACTGAAGTTCACGAGTGGTGAAGTGAAGTGGTGAATGCTTGATTTGGAATTGGAGGCCCTGTGTTTGATTTCTGACTCTGCCACTTATAACTTGCATGATCTTCAAGTCACTTCAATTCAGATGGCCCTTAGTTTTCTCATATGTTAAATGAGGGAGTGTGACTAGGCAGCCTCCAAGGTACAACTATGTTCCTGAATATATCTTTGGGGACAAAGATTGCTCAAAGTTCAGTGACTTGTCCAGTGTCAGTAGTAAGTGTCCGAGGCAGGATTTTACCTCAGTCTTTCTAACTCATATTTTCTACCATAACATGCTGCTTCCAGAAACATCATTGAAAAAGTCATTTAATCTCTCTAGGCCTGTAAAATTAGAGGCTTGAAGAGTGATGGACTTAAAAGTCAGGGAAAACCACGGTTAGAATCTTGCCTTACATACATCTAACTCTCTGGGATTTACTTTCCTTCTTTGTAAAATGAAAGTCTCTTTCAGAGATAAATCTCTGATCCTAAGATTGGAAATGTGAGCTAGAGTCATACATAAGGATAGGTCAGTGTCCCAGTGAGATCAAAGAAAAAGAAATATCTATATGCACAGAAATATTTATAGCAGCTCTTTCTTTTGTGGGGGCAAAGAATTGAAAATTGAGGGGATGTTGATTAATTTGGGAATGACTGAAGAAGAGTGGTATGTGTTGTGATGGAGTACTATTATGCTACGGCTTTAGAAAAACCTGGGAAGACTTTTATATGAAATGATGAAAAGTGAAGTGAGCAGAATCAGGAGAACATTATTCACAGTAACAAGATTGTATGATGGTCAATGGTGAATGACTTAGCTATTCTGATCAATACAATGATCCAAGACAATTTCAAAGGTCTCATAAAAAAAATGCTACGTACTTGCAGAGAAAGAACTGATGAATTCTCAGTGCAAATTGAAACATACTTTTTTACCCACTTTGTTTTCCTTGCTTTTTCCTCCAATATAGCTAATATGGAAATATGTTTTGCATGATTTTATGTATATAATTGATATTATATTGCTTGCCTTTTCAAGGGGGGAGGGACTGAAAGCAGAAGGAGAATTTGGAAACCAAAAATTTTAAATAGTGAATGCTAAAAATAAATACTTAATATATATATTTTTAAAGATTACATAGGACTTTGAATGCCAGGGAAGCAATTAGACTGCCCCTCTTCCCCTTATTTGGCTCCTGATGCTTATTGATGGAGGACATGGATATAAAAATCATTCTTGGACCAGATGCTCTTGGCTCTGCCTCCAGGTCTATAGAGCTGGAAAGAATCAAGGAGGGATGAGATTTATTTAATACCAGCAGGCATTTACACTCTATACAATATAATAACCCTTAAGAGTTGGTTATCCTGTTACTACCAGAGAGCCCATTGTGATTTCCTTTGGCAGCTCTTGTCCTCTCAGTGGGAGAACTATGGCAAAGAACATGGAGCAGAGAGGATCCCCAGAAACTCAAAAATATTAGCTTGGGGAGGGAATTCAGTTCTATAATACATTATAGTGTAGGATTGAAGGAACTTTTGCTTTGTATTCAGACCAGTGCTAAGTACTTAATAATATATGGACAACATACTTTTCAGGATATTTTTTTTACATCTATTACCTATTAGATCTTCACAAACAACTGTAGAAGAGAGAGAGATTGAAGAATTATTATTTTATTTTAAAGATGAAGAAACCGAGGCTGGGAGGAAAGTGACTTATTCAACTAGTTAATAGGAAATGTTCCTTGATCTCCAGAAGTTAATAATCTAGTTGGAGTATAAGTCTTAAGCATAAAGAATGATTATAATAATAGTAACTGTCACTTTTATGCCATTTTCAAAGTTTGTGAGATACATTATTTATATTTATTGTTTATTAGTTGAGCCTCCAAACATCCTTGTCATACTGGTACTTCAGCCAAAATGATTTTTCTAAAGCCAGGTCTTAAACATTTCATTACTCTACTTAATATAGTCCAATGATTCTCTATTACCTTCAAAATCCAATATAATCACCTTCCCATCTTCATAATTTTTTATATATTACTTCCCTTCATACATTTTATGGTATAGTCATATTACCCTACATGCTGTTTCTCATAGATAATATTCCAGTTTTGCTCTGCCCTAACTGACCCCTCTCCCCCATGCCCCATAGTCCATTCTATGTCTGAAATATTCTCCCTATTCATCTCCACTTTTGAGACTAAAGATTCCTTTAATCTCTCTTCAAGTTTCACTTTCTACAGAAGGATTTTCCCAACGGCCAATGTCTTCCTTTCAAGGTCACCCTCTAATTATTCTGTATTTATCTTGTATATACTTAGGGTGTACATGTACTGTCTTCCCCTTTAGAATGTAAGCTTTCTGAAAGCAGGGATTATTCTGGTTTTTTCTTTGTATCTCCAGTGTTTAACAAAACACCAGGCACATAAAAAGTTACATAATGAATGCTTATTGATGGAGTGACCAGGCTCCACTGTATAGTAGTTTCAAGAGGCTACCTGCCTTGCCCACAGTCACACAGAGGGTAAGTGTCAGGGGAGATTTAAGGCAGCTCTTCTGATTCAAAGTGGAACCCTCTTTCCCTTGCATAAGTTGTCCTTCAGAACTTCATTCTGGCTACAATGAATATCATTAAGTGTCAGAAAGTACAGTCCCAAGGCCTGGAATTTTGGTCACTCACTCCTTAGTCCAGGCCCCATGCTCTAGCCACTTTGCCATCTGGCTCTTCCAGGTATTTTCATGTCCATTTTCTTCTTAGGTTCTCATAATAGCCCCATGAAGTTAGCAAGGAAGGTGTCATTAGTCCCAATTGAAAAATAAGGAAACTGAGATCAAGAGAAACCGTGAGTGCTAAAGGCAAAAGTCATGCTAGGAATTACTTAAATCTGATTTTTGTAAGGTCAGGAAGCAGTTCTAAAGAGCAGAGGAGAGCTGGCTAGCTTGGTAGGGACTGGCCAAGGCTAGGACATGAGCCTTCTGACTTCAGGTCAGATTCACCCTGCTGGCTGGGTATACCAGGTGGCACTTGGGCAGCTAGAACCCTGGACTGGGCATAAAACGTTTCTGTGCATGGCAGCAGGGCACAGACTGATGGATTCCTAACCAGGGAAACTTTCCTCATCAGGGAGTGCAGGTGGCTCCCAATGAGTGGAAGTATGCTCAAAGTGGATGATTTGTTGAAAGTGGCTGAACATATAAAGGCCGGATGTACTCTTTTTGGAGCCCTATCCCTTTCTGCATGATTAGTCAAGCCATCAGGCTTGCACATTGGCTGATGTGGGCTGAGTGCCAGTATCCGGTGCCAGCTCCAAGCTTGGGCAGCCGGCTGCTTATTTAAAACCAAAGTTTCTGGCACCATCTGGGCCTGCACCCGCACTTTGATGGTTCTTCCTACTGCATGAGGGAATAGATGATGGGACATGGCCTCAGCTCTGATTGATCCTTGGACATACAGCAGAGTGAGGAAACTTGGTTCTGTGGCCCTCAGCCACTCACTTATGTTTATATATGAATATATCTATCTATCTATATATATCTATAAAATAAGGGTGCCCCTATGTTCTACTGGTAGCCAGGACCCTAACAATTGGGGTTCTTAGGGGAAGCAGAGACTGCTCTCTGTATGTGTGTATGGGTTAAGGCATTCATGTGTGACTGTATACATACATTATCTGCACAGATACATATTGCAAGAATACATTAAGTGTGTCTGCACATACATGATTATAATGCAAGTTTATGTGTATTACCAGATGCATAAGAATGCATATGGACCCATAGCATATGCACACTATGCATTGTACAAATGTATTATGTATATTCTTTCATATACATAGGAACATGTTAAATGTGTATACATTATAAACATGTATTATGGATGTATAGATATGAATGTGGGTGGTCACCAGAATTCTATCTAGCCTAAAAAAAATTTGCACTGGCCCTCTCCACATTTCCCATGTTGCTCTGAAATGTTCCTTTCTTGTTCTGCCATTTCCTCCTCTTCTACTTTTTAGGGAAAGGTAGATGATTCAGTGGATGGACTTGGAGTCAGAAAGGTCTGAGTTGTAATCCTGTCTCAGACAATTACTAGCTGTGTGAACCTGGGCAAGTCATTCAAGCTATGTTTACCTCAGTTTCCTCACCTGTAAAGTGGGAATAATAAAAGTACCCGCCTCCCAGGACTGTTAAGAAGATCAAATAAGATAATAATGGTAAAGTGTTTAGCATAGTGCCTGGCACATAGCTATATAAATGTTAGATGTTATTATTATTTCAACCAAAACAAACAGGGATAGTGAAATCATAAAGTGAGCTCTGTTTTGCAAAGGTCTCCGAAAATCACTAAGAAGGAACAGGAAAGAAGGGTACATTCAATTTTGCTAAGTCCCTTACCGGCACTACATTTATTTTTATAGATGCCATAGGCTAATGAAATTAATAAATGCATTAATTTGTCCTAGAATGTATATTTATAAATAGCTGCCCCTCATAGGTGGTCAAGTACTTTCTTTAGATCATCTGACTTGTCTGTTCCAGTAACTGAGTGATGTGGGTACCATAGGTATTACGACCTCTGCTTTACAGATAAGGAGAGAAAGAGAGAGAGAGAGAGAGGTTGTGGGACATTAGATTGATCAAGCATCACAGAATTAGGGCTGGAACAGACCTCAGATCCCAGATAGTCCAAACCAAGGCCATACAACTATTAAGTGTCAAGGGAAGTATTTAAACCCAGGACTCTTCTGACTCTTGGTCCTGTATTCTTTTCATATCACACTGCCTCTTGGTGCTTGTATGAGTTTTCTTACATAAATCAACAGATATGACATATTGGAACGTTTGTTTTTTTCATTGTGTTGTCAGGGGAAAATGTTCGCTCTTGGAGGTGGAAGACCAAGTTTCAAATCCTAGCTGGGACACAAGCTGGGTAACTGTGGACATATCACTCTGAATTGGATTCAGCAAATACTTATTAAGCACCTACCCTCTGTTCTCACTGTGTATACTAAAAAAAATCAGTTTCTGGCCTCCAAAACCTTACATTCTACTTGGAGGAGGAGAAGGGAGGCAAGTGGAATACTATGTATGTAGATAAGTTAATAGGAAGTAATTTGAGGTGAGTTCTAACAATTGGAGGAATGAGAGAAGCAGGAGGCTCCCTTCCTCCCTTTCCCCCCTTTGAATAATTTTAATTCAATGTGTATTTAATAAGCACTTATGTATAATGATACTTGGGATACAAAGACAAAAATAAAACATTCTGTGCCTTCAAAAAGCTTATATTCTACTTGGGGGGTGTGGGAAAGACAGCATGTATACAGATAAATAGCAAACAAAAACATTAAAAATAATTACAAAATAATTGGTGGAGGGGGGAGGGACTAATAACTGGAAAAATCCTGAAAGCACATTTGTAGGAGATGGAACATGAGTTCAGCCTATAAGGATGGTAGGAGTTCTAAAAGGTAGATGAGAGAGGAGAGCAATCTTAACCTGGAGAATGGCATAGGGAGTCATTCAATTGCATAGAGACCAAATCCAGCTTTGTTGCAATTTACATTCCTACTGGGGTGCGGGTGATCAGATTCTCCAGAGGGCAGGGCTTGGTAGGGGGTAAAGTTGGGGTAGGGTACAATGGAAGGGGCTAACAAGGAATGTTGAGTGGGCAGAGGGAACAGTGGGTAAGGAAGAATAGCAGAACTGGGGCTACTGGAGACAAACTTCAGTTTATAATTTTATAACAATTCAGCCATGAGTAAAAGCCCAATTATTGGTCATGAGGAAGTGGAAGGAACACGGATGGGTCCAAAGCCTCCTACCCTTTTGGATATAGACCCAAAGCTTCCCTTAAACTGGAACACTGATGCACATTGCTTCAGTCAAATGATCACAAACCCAAGGGAAGTAGGAGGCCCTCTGTAGGGGAAGGCCCTAGATAATTGACAACGTAGAATGTAGAAAAACTCTTCCCTGAAAATATAGAATACAGGGTACTGCGGGGGACCAACTTTTTAGGGTTTTAAATCTGTTTGATTCTGATCTCAGCATCTTAATGACCATTGTGAGAATGTCAAATGTTTTAAGTTAGGAACCCTCCTAAGATCACCTTCTCACCTTCTCCCAGACACCAAAGGAACACTTTCTTCCCCCTTCCAATGCTCACTTCAACCTGTAACTAGATACCCATGTCTCCATCCTCAGGTACTTCGAGTTTTATGAGGGGCCTTTTGAATATAACTCCACCAGATGCCTGGAACTTCGCCATGACATTCTGGAGGTGAAGGTGCTGTCCATGTAAGTATCCTCTTATCAAGAGTTTTCTGGTGAGGTGGGGTGGGAGGTGAGCAAGTCCTTTCTATCACAACAGTCTCGAAATTGTGAAATGAAAGAATTTGACTTAACTCTGAAGTCCTAGTTTCCTTATTTGGTGATCCTATGAAGGATCTGTCCCCAAAATCTCAGTTCCATCTTCTGTTTTTAAAAGCTTAAATGTTCACAAAGATTTTTGGGACAGCCTGTAGCAAGAAAGGAGTTATTAAACAGGGCACTGTACCTGGAGTCAGGAAATCCTGAGTTCAAATCCTGACTCAAACACTCACTAGCTGTGTGACCCTAGGTAAGCCTCTGTGTCTCATTTTCTGTAAAATGAGAGGGTTGGCCTGGATGGTTGCTAGGGTCAGCTTTTGATCTATGATCTTATGAAACATCTCCAATATTTCAGGACAGGTAGAAGGATAGTTGGAATGTATGAATGCCCTGTTTAAGTAACCAGGCTCGTGCATGTGGGTGACTAACTACCCTGACTGGTAGTTTTTTTTAGTGAAAACAATGTTGTTTAATGATGTACCTAAATTTAATAAGACACACATTTATTAAGTTTCTACCTGCTTTCCAGGTAGACTCTGGGCACCAAAACAAAAAAAGCTAGCAAGGGGCTTACATTCTGCTAGAGAGATATATTATGTTCTGAGAAAAAGTATAATACAAAGAGAGGAAAAGAAAAGAGAGGGCAGTCAAAGTATTTGACTAATTTTTGAGGAAAGAGAAGATGCTCTCTGCTGGAGGGATGAGGGATAAGCTAGATGAAGCTAAATCTTGAATGGAGAAAGACTCTGAAAGGCAGAAGTGAAGAGGGAGTGAATTCCAGATCCCACATCCTGATGTGCTCAATGGACAGAAATGGAAGATAGCATGTTCAACTCAGGAAGCAGTTTTATAGCTAGCACACATCATGTATAAAGAGGAGGAATGTGCAATAAGGTTAAAAAAAGTAGGTCAAAACCAATTTGGAGAAGGTCTTGAGACCCAAGTGGGGGAATTTTATATTTTATTCTAGGGAAACCAGATATTTTTTTGAGCAGGGGAAGTGATATGATCAGACCTGTGTCTTAGGAAGATTATTTTGAGACCTATGTGGAGGATGGATTGCAGTGGAGAAAGTTTGGAAGATGGGAAATCAATTAAGAGGTTCTGACAATAGCTCAGGTGAATGGTAATTAAGGCTTGAGTTAAGGTGAAGGGATTACATACAAGAGATGTTGTGGAGATACAACTGGTAACTGATTAAATATGGTGAGGGAGAAGAAAGAGTTGAGGATGACTCCAAGGTGTTGAACCTGGGTGGTTGGAAAGATGGTGGTACCCTCAAGAGAAATAGGAGAAATTAGAGAAGGGTTGGATTTGGGGGGAATGTTGAGGGGGAGAAAAAGAGAATAGCAGAAGAGAAGGGGTTCCAAGACAGAATCTTAGGCAAAATTCACATTCAAGTTGGGAAACAGATAATGACTCAGAAAAGAAGGCTAAAAAGTAGTCAGACAGGTAAGAGAACTAGGAAAGAAAAGCATCTCAGAAGCCAAGGAAGGAGAGCCCATGCAGAAAAGAAGGATGGCAATAGTATCAAAAGCTTTAGAGATCAAGATTGAGAAAAGGCCATTGGAGTTTGCAGCTAAGACATCACTGGTACCCTTTGAGAGAATATTTTCATTAAAGCATTAGGAGAAGGAGCTAGATTGTGAGAGATTGAAGAGTGAATGGTTGGTAAAAAAAAGTAGAGGCAAAGAGGGGGAAAACTCTTTTTATGAGATTAGAGAGAAAAGAGGAGAGACCAAGTTTTTTAGCTCAATTTGGGCATAATTTATTATTAGCTTGAAGGTCATTCTGAACTCTTTCTCCTCCTCCTCTGCAAAATCAAAAATAGCACTTAATGAATACCTTACTGTATATAAAGCATGAGGATGAAAAGAGAAATAGAAGACCGGTTCCTGACATCAGATAGTTTATAGTCCAGTTGGAAAAATGATAAAGAGTCATAGAAAGTTTGCTAATGATGCAAAAATAGTCTGTGCCAAGGGCTGGATGGAAAAATTGATAAAAACTTGTATGAGAGGTCAAAGGAGGGAATGATTTCTCCATCACTGGGAGGTCAGCAGGAAAGGCTTCATGGAGAAGGTGGGGACTTGAGCTGATTCTGGAAAGTGGGTTGCAGATAGATAAATAGGGAGAAGAAAGGAGGAGATAAATTTAGGTGAAGAGAGGAGAAATGATGAAAATAAAAGTACAGAGGTGAGAATATATTGGGCATATTCAGAATAGTAAATAATGTATCAGTCTCACTGGAGTAGAAGGTTGGTAAGAGAAACAAAGGGAGATGAGATTGGAAAAGTAGGTTGGAGCCAGAATGTCAAGGGCCTTGAATGCCAGGGAGGGGATTGTTAGTCTGACCTTGCTTTAAATTCTAAATCATTTGACCAATGAGGATTTACTGAGAACTTTCTATATAACCAGCACTATGCTAGATATTGGGGGATACAAAGAGGTTTTGATGTAGTTCTCACTTTAAACATGAACACCCTCTGAATCATGTTCTAGAATCATGGGAATATTCTATATCCAGATGTGTACACTAAAACTGAGAGATTGGATGGTGAAATTAATTAAGAGGACACAGAACAACTTAAGGGCTTTTAAATAATTAATAAATAATATACCAAATTTTGGGTAGTACCTCGTTTCCAATAGTGATACCCAAGGCAAGCTTTTTTTTTTCTCAAGGGAAAGGTCTTGTCTACTTCTTCTAATGATACCACATTCTTCTCTGGGTCAAAGTGGTCAGAATCATGGAAATAATTTAGTCACTTGACATGATTTCTGTCCTTGGAAATGTTGGCATCTGGAGAATTCCAAAAAGTGTGTGTGTGTGTGTGTGTGTGTGTGTGTGTGTGTAGTGTGTCTAATGGAAACATAATAGGTGCTCAGTAAAATTTAAATTGAATTATTATTACTACAATAATAATAATTATGAGTATTATTACTATTATCTTTATCTGGAGTTCAATTATCTAGCAACCTGGATGAACTGGAAGGCATCCAAAAACTTAAAAGTAGGCCAAAAAAAAGATATCTGAGAAGCCAAGAAGCTGATCCAAAACCTCATTCACTTCATTCATAAATGAGCTCTCTTGGGCTCTCATTTAGAAATAATTTACTTTTATTTTGAGTACAATTCTAATATGTTTGGTGATCTGGTTTTTGGCTACAACATTTTAGAAGAAGAGACAGAAGGACTGGCATAGTCAAGGAAAAGTCATAGCTAACAGTCTTACATCCAGAAAAACTTAAAAGCAGACACAATACTCAAAACCCCACTATTATGAAGCTATTTCTTGTAGGTAAGGATGCTTTACCCCAAAGGCATCCCTGCATTAAAACAAAATGCAATTGATATTCCAATGATGAGTCATTGAGAAAAGGTTAATTCCTATTGGGTGATTAGGTGATTTCTAGGGTTTCTTCTAATTATGACACCATTCAGTTCTTTTGCTTAAGAAAGCAGAGAAATATAGGATACATTTTACATCCAGAAAAACTTACATAGCAAACATAGTACTCAAAAAACTACCATTATGAAATTATTTCTTGTAGGTAAGGATGTTTGCCCTGAAGGCATTCCTGTATGCAATTGATATTTCAAATGATGAGTCATTGAGAAAAGGTTAATTCCTATTGGGTGATAGGGTGATTTCTAGGGTTCCTTCCAACTCTTTCTATAACACTATGCTCAGTTATTTTGCTTAAGAAAGCAGAGAAATATAGGATATATTTTAGACACTTCTTTCAAAATGATTAAGGCAAGAGCAATTTTTTGACACTTAAAAAGACAAGTTTTAATTATTCACTTATGTGGCACAAATTCCTATGTGATGCTGAGTTTAATAAGGACTTTCTCTCTCTCTTTTTTCTCTCTCCCTTTTTGACTTGACCTGTGATTCCATCAGTGTAAAGAGCTCCAGGTGAGGAATTCTCCCTACCAATGCAAATTGGCACCTGCTCTGTAATTTATAATCTTAGAGAATTGTCTGGGGACACTGAGAGGTTAAAAGCCGTGTACCAGGGTCAAAGAGTCAGTATGTGTGAGAAAATAGGAGCCCCCCCCAAAGCCAGCCCTCTATGCATGATGACATACCACCTTACTTTTAATATTGTGCTTTAAGGTTTTCAAAATGCTTTCCTTACAACTAGCCTATGAGGTAGGGAGTACTGAGTATTATTCTCCCCTATATACAGATGAGGAAACTGAGGTTCAAGAAATGAACTGATTTATTCATTGTCATGCAAAAGTTGTGAATATGATTTGAGCTTTTAATTTAGGGATCATTATACTACCTTTGAAGCTGGCTATATAACATTTGGTCTTTGAGAATCTGGATGAGGGGTCTTTGCTGAAGGCCCTTCTCTTCTCCCACATCAGGACCATGAATCAGGGAGTAAAAGCAGCAGCCCTCAAAGGGCCACATTCAGTGCCATTCCTTGGACTGTGTGCTAAGAGCTTATGATGACCATGGACTGTGCTAGGAAGAGAACCTCTCAGGAGTCAAGGTGACCCGAATTGAAACTTACCAGGGAGTAAAATCTGGGGCAAATTCCCTCTTTTCAAGGAAAAACCCAATAGTGCTCAGACTGGCCATCCTTCAGACATCTTAGTGCTGTAGGGAGTGTGCCCTCAGGAAGAGCCAAGTTTGGATTTCTTATTGGCAGGGAAATGCCACCCTGGAGGTTTGTTTTTTACAGCCATAGTAGAGGGAGATGATGGTAGCAATGGAGAGTGTGTGTGAGGGGTAGGTGTGTGTGGGGACTGGGGGGTGACGGGAGTGTCTGACAGGTAGAGCAGTCTGGGCATGAAGTGGGACAATTTCTCCCTCAGGCTGAGGGGGATGCGAGACTTTGCTTTGACAGAACCTCTCCCTGACTCTCACCAAATGGTGCGCTAGGCAGGGAGGGCGAGAGGGAGAGAGGAGGTGAGAAGAGGAGGATGGAGAGGAGGTGAGAGTTGGGGTAGAGCAGGAAAGCATGGAAAGAACAGCAGAAAAGTCTCTCAGGATGAGTTGGTGAAGCCAGGTTTGGGATATCATTAAGGCACTGGAACCAAGCCTGGAGAGTTCTAACTACAGGTTCTGGCTATCCCTGGTCCACACCTGCTCAGAAACAACAGCCATGGCTATTTACTGTTTGGGCTCAGTCTTTCTTGTCTGTCAGCTGATTTCTTTTGGGTTCAGACTTGCTTTCAGGCTGTGGGCCCATGGACAGCTGTAGGCTGAGGTCATGGCACTTTTTGGCTCAGTGTGAGGTCCTGAGCATAAGCCTTGTTAGACCTGCAGAGGCTCTGAGTTGGAAGGATTCCTTTTGTGATGTTGGGTCCCTGGACCAGTTTGAGAGAGTGTAACTCTGATGTTCCTCACCTTTTCCCCGACATGTTCTCATTGTTTGCTTTAGGTCTTTAGTGCTCATTGGCTCTCTCCCTAGACCCCGATCTTGTGAGGATTTCTGGTCAGTCATTGACATGGATTGTGAAGATGTCGGAGAAGTTCATAGGATGGTACATTTAGGGCTGGGAGTGACCTCAAAGTGGTCAATGGGTCCAACCCTTCCCTTCTCAAAGCTAGACACCAAGGCCCAGTGACTCACCCAAACGTATACAGGGAGTGCCAGCGGCAAGTTGAACCTGCTTACTTTTCCAAGGGCAATCAAGAAGTAGCTATGAACCTTATTTTGTGGGACAGGGAGGCTTTTTCCTTTCTTTGAAATCATACTGCTGTACTCTGCTTACTTGTACACCAGAGCCTGGTTGATGGGACAGTAACTTGTCCCACTCACTCACCAACTGTGGAGGCTTGTTTCTCTAGAAAGAATCCAAGGTTTACCTTGTGGCTGTTTATCATTCCCAGCTGATGGTAAGGACTAACATCCTAATTTAATATGAAGCAGACTCTCCTTTATGAGAATCTTCCTTTGACTAGATAGTTTGAGCCCACTTAAAAGTCCATTCACAATTCAATTCTTCATCACTCCAACACTCAACCAGTTTTTAATGGAGGACCTAACCCTAACCAGCCTTGGACTAGACACTGTGGGAGGTAATACTTTTCTTAAAACAATTCTAATAAAATGGGTACTGTACATGTTATTACCATTTTTGCAACTGAGGAAAATGAGGTTTCAAGAAGTTAGGTGATTTCTCCACAGTCACTCAGTCCATAGGTAAGTAGCAGAGTCCAGGCTCCAACTTTGAGGTTATTTCTTTCCTTTTTGGATTCTACCCAAGCATGCACCCATTCTGCCACAGACAGAGAAGAGAGTACCTGGATTACACAGGTGCTGGTAACTTAGTCTTTTTCCCTACTCAAAGTATTTGTATTTTATTTTTATCTTAAAAGAGAGCCCTGCGCAAACTAACATTTAGCCCAAAGAAATGAAACTTTAATATAGGAATCTCAGGTAATATGTCTCCTCTGCCTGGAGAACAGAAATAATTAGTGAAGGAAGACAAGGGATGTTTCTGGTACTCTGAAGAGCACATCCCATTCCAATAATATACTGCTCTGTGATGTGAAATAACAAGAAATTAGATTAATAAGATTGGGGTGATAAAGGAGAGTTTAGGGGAACCTTTTCCCCGTTTATACCCCAAAGCAAGAACTTCTTTGAGCTCTGCCAGCAAACCCACATCCTCTTCTTTCTACTATTGTTTTGATACAGCACAGAAATACTAGTTGGCTATAAAGACCCAGGCTGGGAACATTTGGGATGGAATGCAAATATGACACATTTCAACAAACAGCTCATTTTTGAACTTTCTGGAAGGGGATCATTTCTCTATTTCTCTATCCTAAATACTTTTGGCCTTTGGTGAGGGCAATAAGGGGTGTGTGTGTGTGTGTGTGTGTGTGTGTGTGTGTGTGTGTGTGTGTATGTGTGTGTGTGTGTGTGTGTGTGAAAGACAGACAGACAGACAGACAGACACAGAGACAGAGATGGAGACACAGAGACAGGTGGGGACAGACGGACAGATGGAGACAGCCTGAGATGGAGAAACAGAGACAAAGACACAAAGACAGATACAGAGAGAAATAGAGAAAGCAGGAGAAACATAGGGAGAGAGACACCAAAACAGACACAGACAGATAAGACAAAGACACACACAAAAGAGAGATTGAATACCTGTTCCTCTGAGCTCACTTAGAAGTCCATTCACAACTCAATTTGGGACAAAGAATAAAGCTGGACATACAGCTTTGGGACTTACCTTCACATAGTTAATAATGAAATGCATGGAAATGGATGAGGTTTTTTTTCCTCTCACCTTCAAGAAGAGAGAGCATATAAACATGCAAGCCAGTAAGCTTCAGTCACCCTTTTATACTCTTCAATTTTTAATTTTTTTCCCTACACTGCAAAACACAGATGCCATTGGCAACCATCTGCTTTCCCATGGTGGGGCTGTAGAAGAACCTCTCTAGCTGCTTGGGCTTTGCAAACATTTGTTCTCTTTCTCTGTCAGGAAATTATCGAGTGCACAAAAGATCATTATGGAGCACTTGCCTATCTTCTCCCAGTAGTAGAAGGGCTTATTGGGAAAAGCAGAGAAGGATGCCCTACGGGGGACCCCTTTACGGATGGTGCTCTTTCAGATTCTGCAATGTGCAGCACAGCTTGACTTTGCACTGTTTTGTTTCTAGTTTCTTTTAATGTAGTTTTTTTTCTTGAATTTTCAATTTATGTAGGATGAAAATGGCTGAATTATTGTGGTAGGAATGAAGGTAAAGGGGTGGGATGATGCTGGTGGATCAGGGGATCTCTGAGCATCCTTTCAGCCCTGCTACAACACAGCTGCTTCTTGTCACAGTCTGATGAATTCCAAGGACCCTTTTAACCCTTGTAGTTGATTTTGGGCAGGAATAGGTCATGCCTTCTTGTTCTCTCTTATTTTACCAGACTGGCCCCTTTGTATTCCAGCGGGGTTCTTTGACTTTTCACTGTCAGCATCCTTTGGTGGGGGAGTGGGGGGGAGGAAGGGTAGTGGTGCTTCCCTAAACAGAGAAGGGAGTCAGAAGAAGGAAGAAAAGGGATGTTTCTGGTGCCCTTCAGAGCACATCCCATTCCATCAATACACTCGATCTGTGATGTGAAATACCAAGAAATTAGATTAATGAGATTGAGGTGATGAAGGAGAGTTTAGGGGAACCCTTTTCCACATTTATAGCCCTGGGAGAAAGAGAGAGACAGAGAGACAGAGATGGAGTCACAGACACAGAGACAGTTCCTTCCACTGTGACATAGTGGAAGGAACACTGGTTTTGGATCCCAGGACCTGGATTCAGATCCAAATTCTGCCATTATTTACCTAAGTGATCTCAGGCATGTTACAGGTCATTTAAATCTCACCCTCACTTTTTCACAGGTGAGAATACCGAGACTCCACTGAGTTGAATCAGTTCAGTTATTTTTCCAAGGTCACAGAAGTAGGACATGGCAAAGCAATTCTCCAAATTTCAGTTTCCTTATCAGTAAAATGAGGAGTTGGGGCTAGATTCCTCTCAGGTCTTTCCCAGCTTTAGAGCCTAGGCAAGATCATAACAGCCACTCACATTTTTATAGCCCTTTAGTGTTTGGCAGCTCAGATCTTTGTTTTTTTCTCCCCATAACTGCGGTTGCCCTCTAAGGGCTGGATACTCCCAATATCCCCAGCATCATTCTCTGTGGGTGGCCACCCACTTATAAAACTGGCCTCACCCCCCCCAGCCAGTGGGCAAATGCTTGGTTGTCTCCTGGGGCAGCAAGACACCAGCTGTTTTGAATGCTAATAGTAAGTTGTGCTTATTTCAGTGCACAGCTAAGTCCTGAGCAAGAGTAACAGATGAGTTAAACTCTAGCTGTAAGCCTCCCACTGTGACTCTGCTGTTAGGAAAGTCAGAGATGACTCTGGTCCCTTGATGAAGGTCATTCTTGCAAGGAAGCTAGAAAGATGAGCAGTGGGTGTGGGGGAGGAGAGAGGAAGGATGCTGAAATCACAAAATGCAGAAACAAACAGTGTTGACGTCATGAAGTTTCTTGTCAGTGTCTTCACCTGCTGACATGGCTAGTGACCCATGACCATCTTTTTTATATCCTGTGGCCCTTCTGCCAGGTAAGCTGCTCCTAGGGCCAATGGATGCTAGAACCTCAAAGTCTTAAAGGGATCTCTGTGGAGGGAATCCCTTCCCTATAGTCTGGCTATATATGCTGCCCCATCTACTCTGGACAAGATTTCCTTAAAAATTAGGAAGATTTTGGTCAGAAATAGGACCAATAGGCAGATCAAGTACCAAGGGAGGGAGTTGAATGTTTCACTCTGGAACAACAGAAATGCTGAACCACAATAGGGTTTTCAACTGAAGTCAGGGGAAGAACTGGCTCAGAGGTCATAGGATCATTGATTTTTGAGCTGGAATGGATCTTCAAGATTATCTAGCCCACAAATAAGAAATCTGATGGCCAGAGAATTCAGGTGACTTGCCAAGATCACAAAGTTAATAGCATCACAAGGATTTGAACCCATGTTATCTGACCCATATTCACAGCTCTTTCTACCATACCAAACTGCCTGTCCTGAAGTATTACTAGGAAGAGAAGGGAGAACAAAAAGAAAGACACAGAATCTTTTAAGTATTTGAAAATATAGTCTTGTAAAAGAGGGATTAGCCTTGCTATGCATGTTCCCCAAAGACAGAACTAGTAATCATAAGTGGAATTTATATAGAAAGATTTCTTCTCATTTTAAGGGAAAATTTAGAAATAATTAAATTTGTAGGATTCCCCTCACTAGAGATCTTCTAGCAAAGACTGGATGACCCTTTGCTGAGTATGATGCAAAGGGGATTCTGACTTAACTTCTGGTTGGACCAGATGGTGTTTGAGTTCCCTTTCATCTCAGTGGTGATGCTATAAATCTGCAAGTTTGTGAATGAGAATTTGGGTCTGTTGGAGTCCAAATTCGATTTACAAACAAGTTAGTATTGATGGTTCTTTTCTGTCTCTTTGGTGATGGAATGATTTTCTATCATATGTAAACTCCTTTTTGTAACAACACGATTAGCTTAATCTTCCTCTCCAGAGGCTTTTAGGGAGAGAAGAAGCACATGTTTTGGAGTGACACTATGGGATCTCATATTCTTCACACATCTCAATCAGTTGTGTGTAAGCAAAATGGGAATTGTTATGCAGTTGTCTGCAAAAGTCAACTTGCTAAAATACTTTATTTTTATCAAGCCTGCCCTCTGTGAGTATATGGACCATTCTGAGAAGAGCCTTTGTGACAAAGATTTTATAGAAATGATATAAGTAGTCACCTGAAAACCTTAGAATTCTCTAGAATTTTATGAACTCTAACTTGTCTATCTGCTCTTACTTCTCTCCTTTTATCCTGAATCTCTCAGCTCTGGGGGATATCTCAGTCTGCCATCCAAATAAACTGGGTTCTAATTTCTGTGGTTACAACCTTGTGATCAACACAATATTTCTCCTGGTAGGGACCTGTAAGGATTTCTATATCATAAGGATTCAGAAAGTTTTGCTGGGTACAGAACAATTTATTGCAATTATTTTAAATTATGAAAACTTTAGCCAGACTAAATTTTGATGATTTCCTCTGCTCGTATTTTTTAAAGGGTGAAGCAATCAGAGCTGTTTGACAGGTGGAAGAGTCTCCAGATGTGCAAATGGGCGATGAATATCTCAGAAGCCAATCAGTTCAAGTATGTAAGATGATATTATCTTCCCCTCTTTCCCTCTCCCAAATATCTTTGATCTCTTCTCTAAAGTCTACTCCTTCTTCAAAGCTTATCTCAAATCATCTCTTCTATGAGGACTTCACCACTTATTTCCAACCCCATTAATCACTGATGAGCAGCCTGGTATGATGGAATGAGTACTGGATTGGGAACCAGAGGATCTGTGTTCAAAGCCTAACCTTGCCAAATCTGTGTACCTTAGCCAAAACACAGAGTCTCTCTGGGCCTTATTCTCCTACTTTTTTTTTTTTTGCTTTTTGCTGAGGCAATTGGGGTTAAGTGACTTGCCCAGGGTCACATAGCTAGGGAATGTTAAGTATCTGAGACCAGATTTGAACTCAGGTCCTCCTGACTTCAGGACTGGTGCTCTATCCACTGCACCACCTACCTGCCCCTCCTTCTCCTACTTTGTAAAGTGAAGGGGTTTGATTGGGTGACTTTTCAGCTTAAATCTGAGATCTTTTGTTATTCTAATCTTCTGACTGCCTATTCCTGCTAACAGTTCATTGTTAGTACTTCACTGTCTGGCACATAATTACATGTTGTCTAGTATTATGTACTAATTATCTCATGCATAAATATGCTCCTTCCTGTTAGTGGGAGATCAGAAACTATATCTTAGCCATCTTCTCCATCTTATCAGTACAGTATTGAGTACATTATAGGTACTAAGTAAAGACTTGTTGATTGAGCAATATTTTTTTTTCCAATGCAGACAGGCTTTGCTTTATGGAGTTTGCCAAAGGAAAACATATGAATTAGATTTTTGTCAATCAAGTTTCATTTAAAATATATTCAGAGAACTCACAATTTAAGAGAATCTTGTGGGAATCCAATTTTAAAGTGAAGAATGGCTTTACTGTCACCCCATAATTTATCTTAGGAGATCAACATTTTTATATGTTGAGCTTTTCTTAAAAAGGTGTTAATAATAGCCTCTAGTTTGTGGAAAGGCAAACCTTTGATTTAGGTAGTAAATGTATTATTAAGCCCATTTTACAGATGAGGAAATCCTATATAATTCTTGCCATGTTTTCTATAAGTCACCCACAGGCTAACGAGCTGGAGGCATGATAAACATACATATACATATATATGTATATGTACATACATATCTATCTTGGGGGAAAGTACCAGCGTCTGTCTGTTATCCAATTCCTTTTTTGAATCATATATCTGCAGATCACTGTAGCCTTTTACATCTCACATATAAGCCATTGTTTGAAATATACTATGGTCTACTCATATCCATCATGTTCCTTTCTTTGATTTATTTGTAATTTTGATTCTTTTGGGATTATGACACTCCATTTTTTTGGCTTTCCATTTCTAACAGCACTGGGAGAATATTGATATTTAAGAAATGGGTTGCAACATGAAACTGTGGGATCAATTGAAAGCACTGAACAATTTTCAAGATGTTATTTAACTTCCTTCTAATGCCTATTATGTCTAGTCTGACTGTAGTAGTGTCTGATTGTGATAGAAGTGGGCTTATTCAGATTCTCTATTCAATTGCATTCATGGTCTGTACATCATCCATTTTGTTTTTCCGGTGTGAGTGATTAAACCAAGTGTCTTTACTGAGGATGCTTTGTAATGCTCTATAGATGAGAAACCAGACATGTGAACTGATAGCTGCTGACTTCTTGGTCACCAGTTTTGGACTAACAGCATAATGTTCATGCCTTTTCCCATTCTTTTGGTTTTCTAATTTTTAAAATTATGCACCCAACTCCTTAATACTCTTTTTCTATTTTGTTAACGGATGTTCTCAGAGATAGAATTTTTCCTCTGAGGACTAGTGTAGCTGCTTCACAGAAATCTTGGTGTAATATTAATAGCTAGCTTTTCTTTAGTGCTTTAAGTACAAAGTGCTTCACATATGTTCTCACTGCTTATGGTTGACTCGTAGTTATTGTCTTTCATGTAGTTATTACTTGTTTCAATGATGTATTCTTCATTGATATTGCTTATGGCTTAAGATATCATTATTGTCTCTGATTAGGTTTGTTTTTAAGGTTTGTACTCCCTAGGTTCATCTCTCCCTTCTCTCCCCTTCTTTTGGAATCTTTCCCATTTTTTGAGAATGATTTTTAAAGTACCCTTCACATCACATTTAGCACAGATTTTTCTGTATATATTTGGTCAAGTCCAGCTGCTCTTTCTTACTTCATTTTCTTAAAGTGCCATTGCCATTTTTTTTCATGTTGTTTATTACTCTATATAGAGGAAGTAGAATCCCCATGGGATTTGGTTCCAATGTCTTTGCTGATGAGATCAGAATAGAAACACTAATAGTTATATCCCATGTCACCTCTGCTAGTTGTCTCTCTTCCAGTTTTAAATATAAGCATTTTAGGGGATGCCCTTGGCAAAGAGATTGCCTTTTCTGGTTGATGCAGGTCTTTATTGTAGCAATTAGTTTTTAAATGACTACTTTATTAAACCTTTTTTTTACATCATCATCACTTCTACTTTGTCTCAAGCAAATAAGATAATAAGCAAAATCAATTAACACAGTGCCTACTGTATACAGTGTTCCATACTCATATTTTCTTATTTTCTTTAAGGATAGAGAGAAATATATTTCCCCATCTTTTCTCCAAGTCCAAGATTGATCATAACAGTTTATTTAGGGTTTGACTTCACTCTGTAGTTCTTTTCATTTCTGTTATTATAGTAATTGTTTCTATAGCTTTCCTGGTCCTGCTTACAGAAGTTACTGAATCGGTTCACACGTCTTCCCATATTTCTCAAAATTCATCTTTTCTTTCAATATAATGGTACTCTATTATATTTACATTCCATGAATCTTTTATCCATTCCCTACTTGAGAGTCATGGTAGCAACTCTTTTGAATCAGTAAGACTCTTTTTAGACATGGTTCTTGCAAGAGACAATGTGTTTATTTTTATCCATTTCTCATTTTTTAGCTTATTGAAAATTGGAATTGCTGTAATCACATAGTCTTTTCATCTAATCTAGCATTTATTTTGATCTTTGCTCTGAACTGTCCATGATTGGACTTCAAACTGAAAGCTGATTTTGAAATTACTTCTGTGTCTGTGATCAGTTATTTCCTGTTAAAATAGAGTCAATTTCATTTTTTAATGATGCCATTTGGTGCTAATTATATTCATTGCTTTTAAAATTCTCTTCTTGAAGGAAGTATTCAGGATGCATAGGTGGGCGTCTATAAGCTTTTGAGAAGTCTACAAATCTTTGACTTTTTAATTTCTTGATCTCAAACTACATTTTCCAATGTATTTAACACCTTCCTCCCATGCTCATGTTGGCATTGAAGACCTTGAGTCTCAAAGTGTACTTGTTGTGGAGGATTTTGTGAATTTCTTCATGGAATTTCTGTACTTTTTTCACCTCTGAAATAGCTCTTGCCTACACTGCTGTTATGTACATGATGATCCTTTTGTTTTAGCTCACCATAAGCCCCATGAGGCAAAATAAAGAAGAATCCTTTACCTTTGGGTTTACAATGAAACCAGGGTCTTATGGGGTTTTCAAGAAGGACTAGCACCTCTATAATATGAGATAAGCTGAATTCTTTTCAGAGCTGTCCATCCACCTTTAGTGTTCACCTGTCCCTGCATTCACCTCTCTGTGGCTCAAAGAAGCTATAGCATGCACAGTGACATACCCTAGTAAACTGTTTCAGCAGATAGGCTCAATCAAGTTGAGGGGAACCAATGGGCCTCAATCCTATCAGTGAGGAATATCCACCTTGAGCATGTGAAGACTTCCCTTGGAGTAATAGATGGACAAGAACACTTTGTTCCAACTCTCATAAAGATACTGAATGAAGAGTGGATTCTGGAGCTAGGTTTCTGGAAGAGTAGCATATAGGTCGGAGACCAGTGACGAAAAGGTATAGCTTGGGGATCAGGGACCAAAGCAATGGGAGAAAAAAACCCAAGAGTTTCTCTAATTTGGGGAAAAAATTGAACTCAGAAATTTTCTACCCTACTTCCAGAGAGTATTTGAAGAAAATATTTGCCAAAAGCTTTTCTGTCTACAGGTTATCTGAAGCCCTCCAAATTATAATATGTCAGAGTTACTTTAAAGGAACCATTCCCCCCCCCCCAGAGATCATCTATTTCAACCCCCTCACTTTCAGAAAACTGAGGCCCAGAAAGAATAGGTGGAGGCAGGACTCCCAATTAGCTGCCTAAGTCCTGGGGCTCTGGGTGATATTTTTGGGAAGGACTCCCTTCAGCTTTTGTTAATTTTCAATGAAACTGGTGATGGGGCACTGAGGTGGGGGTGGTCTGGCTTTTTCTGCTCCTTTAGATCATACAAAAGTGATAATTATGGCTCCAAATAAAAGGCTTTTGAGGATGGCTGAACCCAAGGGGCAGGGGAGGAACACACACAGTTTTAAGCTTTCAGTAAACTGTCGTCCATTTTGGACAAATGGAGATTTCATGGGCTTTCAGATGGTACAATCCGAACACTGAGGATTCTCCATTTTCCCCTAGTCAGGCTGGAAGAACTTCAGTTCTCAAGGCGGGAAATTTCCCAGGATCTGACCTTCTCCACTGAGCCCCAGCCCATCGTTGGCTCCTGAGAGAATACAGTTCCAGGTGGAACACCAGCTGCAGAGGAGGGAAAAAAAGCATTCTCCCCCCCCTTCAGCCTGTTAGATTCCCAAGCCTATTTCATCAGGCACATTGTCCCTTAATTTTCTAAGCTCACATTGCTTTTGAAGTTTAACCCTTTAGTGTCTGATTCAATGACTATTTTTGAGCAAATACTTTAAGGACAATTGCAAATAATGGGATGAGCCTGTAATTTAGAGTAGGAAGATCTGGTTTTTTTGTTGTTTATTTCTTGGCTTCTTTGCTTACTGAAGTCCCTTAACCTCTCAAAGTTTCAGTTTCACTATATTTAAAAAGAAAATAATAATACTTGCACTATCTACCTCACAGAGCTATTGTAAATTTTGAATGAGATTATGGGTAGAGAATATTTCATAAACTGTAAAAGACTATATAATAGGAGCTGTTATTAATAATGTTTAATTAATAAGCATTTATCAAATTCCCATTATATCCCAGGCCCTGTGCTAGGTGCTATGGTTATAAAGACAAAAATGAAAGAATGCTTGCCCTCAAGGAATTTACCTTCTAATGGGGAAGAGAATATGGAACATATCAGCATTTACAAAATATGGGCCAGAGCTGTGATTTCATTGATATAAGAAGATCCTGATGTGGAAGTTTCTCTGTCAAGGCAGATCAGCATCATCTTTGTATTTTAAACTTTAAAGTTTCACTGAAATGCCCTGGGACAAATTACCTGGGATGTGCCTGAAGCATGGCACTTTAATAGACTTGTGTTTGAATGGATCTTTTTTTTTTTTTTTAAATAAACTCTCTTCTCACAAAGACTTTGTGAGATAAGAACAGCCATCATTATTCTCATTTCACAGGTGATAAAGTTGAGGGTAGGAGAGAGGAAAGACTTGGATAATAAGGTCAAAGTGAATATTTGACTCTTAGGGACATGTAGCTAGATGATTCAGAGGATGGAGCGCTGAGTCTGAGATTAGAAAGACCTGAATTCAAATCTGTCCTCAGATTCTTGTTAGCTGTGTGACCCTGGGCAAGTCACATAATCTCTGACTTAATCCACTGGAGAAGGAAATGGCAATCCACTCCATTATCTTTGCCAAGAAAAGCTTACATAGGGTCCTGCAGAGTCAGACAAGACTGAACACCAAATAGTGATTAAACAGGAGAACTGATATGAGAATCCAGGCCTTTTAATTCTAGATACAGTGTACTTTTTGGTTTACCATGTTGCCTCTCCATTACACTATGGTGGCTTGACCACCATGTTTGGAATGTTTTTTATGGGAAATGCATTTAGAGTTTCTGATTGGGATGCCAGAGTCCCATCTCCCCTCTCTGCAGTCTCACCAGTAGGAGCCAAGTTTCCTCTGCTTCTTGCTCATTTGTCAGGCTGTAGGAATGAAGATTTTCTCAGCTCAGAGATACTGGGCCTGGCTCCAGGGGTCTGTGGGAGGGACTCGAATTTTGGGGGGAGTAAACTGGGGAAGCTTGATGGGAGGGTTGCTGGGACTCTAGGGAGTCTCTTTAATCTAGACTAGCTCTCTTTCCCCTTCTTGCTCTCCCCTCTTTGTTTCTACTCTCCCTCCCCCTTTTCCTCTCCTTCCCTCTTAAAGTTTTAGGTATTGATCTATCTAATGCTCCTTCCCTGACTTACTGCAGATCAGAACAGTGTCTCAGCTTCTGCCCTACTTTTCTGTCCCTGATGCCAGAAAATCATAGTTTTTGAGAATAGGGATTGTTTCATTCCTTATATTTATATGCTCAGTATTGGTTGACTGATTGATTGATTGAAGACCTCTATAGGTTTTTACTGGTTAGTTGTCCAGAAAACAGGTAATAAAATACTTTATCTTTCCTTTTCTTTTTCATTCCAATCCTGTAACCTACTATAAAATGATCATGTTATAATCAGTAGACCTCTGGCTACATAAAGGATTGAAGTGAAATTAGTGTATGTTTCTGAAGAAAACTATCATGGTATAGTAGAAAGGGAGTGGATTTGAAGTCAGAAGACCAGGGTTCAAATTCCAGCTAGGCTATTTACTGCCTATGTGACCTTGAATGAGTACTTAATCTCAGTTCCTTTAATCTCAGTTTCTTCATCTGTAAAGTGAAGAGATTAGATCTTTTTTTTTTTTTTTTTTTTTGCATGCAGAGATTAGATCTAAGACCTCTAAAGATCTAAGACCTTCTAGCTTTAGGGTTATGAATTTATAAGATCAATTCTCCAATATTTTGCATATTTCTTTTCAGGAGCAGGATAGAGTCTCTGGGAGGAAAAAGATATGGAACAAGGTTAGGGAAGCTAACTTTGAGACTATTGCTAGAGTTGCAGAGGGGATGGAGGAATAACTTGGTTTTTCGGGGAAGTGTTTACCTTTCTCTTTTCCACTGCTCTGACCCAGCACCTCAAGTGGAATGAGAAGTGAGAACCAGGGGTAGTGGTGATGAGCAAAATTTCCTTCCTCCCTCCCTTCCTCCTTCTCCCTTCCTCCATCCCTTTCCTCTTTCTTTTTCAATAAGTATTTATGGAGTGTTTGTGTGTTTGACACTATGCCAGATGTGGAGACCCATACACAAGATTTAAAAGACAAGGTCCCCTTACCAGGATTCAAAGAGTTTAGTATCTAACTAGTGAGCCAAGGCTCACAAGCATGAAACAACCAGAGAATAATAAAAAGTTTTGTAATTGGGTGAAAAATTGTATATCCCAGACTGTAAGTTAATCCAAAGTTCAGAGGAAGGAAAGGCTATTATCAACCAGAGTAATCAGAAAAAATGTTGGCAGGAAGTGGGTCTTGACTTGGATCCTGAATAATAACAAAATCTGGAAAGGTTGAGTGTATGTATGTGTGTATGGGGGATAGAATTTGGGTGGAGTAGGGATGGAAATTGCAGACTATGGAAAAAGTTGTTATGCCTCTGGAGGAATGGTCTCTGATTGTACAGTCAGAGATGCAGCTGTTTGCTGAATTGGAGGCATATGTCATCACAGATTATACCCTAGAAATAACATGCCTGATTCTAGGGGAGTAAACTAGTATGGCTGTAGATTGATAAGAAACCTTGGAACACAGACACTACAGATCCTTGAAAGAACAGTCCCAGAGAGTGGGGTGGTAAAGACCACATAGACAAAGTTGAAAGAACTTGTCTCTGAGTTCTATAGATGACTTCTAAGATCCTTTCCAGTCCCAAGTCAATGATTTTAGGAACCTGACAATCAGAGCTCATATTGTAGTTACATCTGATAGTCCTACCTGGCTCCTTTTAAGTTTCATTTTTTAATAAAAAGTTCTGTGATCAGTTTTAAAATATATACTAGTCATGTTTGCCTTCTTTCTTCAAATATCTAATCCATGGCAGAAATACCCATACACATCATCTGGTGGCCCATATCAGCTAATGTGCGAACAACTTGAGCAAGGTCCAGGTGGGAATGAGCATGTAGGATGCTGGGAATAAGAGGAATAGCAAAGAGGCTTGATAATAATTAGATGAATTACACTGCTGGTCTCCCTCATAGTTGACAATTCTCTGGCAGTGTTAAAATTAAAATGGGTTTTGCACATAGAACTACCTAACCAGTTCCTCAATATCTTTCTCCCTTGCCTTGCAGGTCCACTCTTTCCAGGTGCTGTAATGCTCCTTCCTTTCTCTTCACCACCCAGAAAAACACCCCTCTGGGCACAAAGCTCAAGTACGAGGTAGACACCAGTGGCATCTACCATATCAACCAGGAAATCTTTCGCATGTTTCCCAAGGTGCTGTAGCTTTTGTCTTCCTTGAAAAAGATTTGGGGGGGTGGGGAAAGGGAAGAAGAGTTGTGTTGGATAAAGGACCAGACATAAGCCTTGAGTCTGCATTTCCTCATTAGTTATTATTTCTGATCATTAATTATTCTAAACTATCCATTTTATGGATAATTTTTTTGACCCCAGATGATCACTCTTTGGGTCCTAAATGTTCATTTTCTAGGTTATACATATTTTGATACATTATTTGATACATTTTGATATTATTTGATACATTTTTCTTTGAGTTCTAATGGGTCTATTCCTTAAATCTCAGTTGACCAAAAGTTGGTTATATAAAATAAGTCTTGTAGATTGGCTAAGATGCTCAGTTTGTATTAGTGAGAATAATAATGATGATAACATCATAATAATTGTTATCAAGCCATTATCAGGCACCTAACTGTATGAGCTGCTGGGTAGGATACCATGTGATGAACATAACAGACTTGGTCTTTGCCACAGGCACAATAATACAAATTCATATATAAAAGATGTAGGTATAGGTGACAAAACAGCCAACAGAGAGCAAAGGAGTAAAATGTCCATTTCATATACATTACAGAGGAAAATATTCTTTTTTTTTTTGAGAATAGCCATGAATGGGCTGGGAAAACAGGTAGCCCAGTTTGTAAGAATTATGTTTAGAGAAAGGGAGGCAACTAGGTAGCACAGTGAATACAGCACTAGCCCTGAAATCAGGAGGACCTGAGTTCAAATCTGGTTTCAGACACTTAATACTTCCTAGCTGTGTGACCCTGGGCAAGTCACTTAACCCCAATTGCCTCAGCAAAAAAAAAAGTGAGTAGCTCTGAGCAAAAGTTAAAGTTTATTCTTTATATCTCTGTGACAGCTTTAGGTTAGGAGAAAATAACCATATAGAACCTGGAGACCAAGCAGAATAAGGACAACAGAATAATAACATCATCACTATTAATCTAGGAAGACTTCAAGGAAGAAATATATTTATATATTTTGTAATACTTCATTTATTCGGCATCATTCAAAATGAGTGTTCTAATGATACTCATAATCAGTAATTCACACACATACATATATGTCACTTTATAGTGTGTAAAATACATAATTTTCAGTTTAACTAACTGAAGTTTATTCCTTTGAGGAGCCCAGATTTTGTTTCTTATAACTATTCTAGAATGAAATCTTTCTCGAATATATTATATGCTGTCCTGGCTTCCACAACAGAGAATGCCAAACATAATTTAACCTTTTCTTGATGATTCAGAGTCATCATTCCAAGCATCAATTATGGTTGCCTGCTGTAACGAGAAGCACAGATCTGCTGTTTTCAGTTTCCTGTCTCTTTCCCTGCTGTCAGCTGTCACCTCTATTGCTGTCATCTGGTCTGCTTCTAACACCACCCTTCCCCCAATATCTTGATCCTAATCTGCTATGGGCTGGGAAACCAGGTAGCACAGTTTGTCAGAATTATGTTTAGAATAAGAGTAACTCTGAGTGAAAGTCAAAGTTCATTCTTTATATTATAACTCTGGGACAGCTTTTGGTGGTATTTAAAGACTTTTTTTTCATCCTTTTCCTTATCCTCCTCTTTTTCCTTCTTACCCTCCTTTTCTTCTTCTTCCTCTTTCTAATAAATGTTCTCTAAGTGTTATTTTATGAAATATATCTCATAATATCAATTTCATCTTCCAAAAAGCTCAGAGTACTGAGTTTTAGTCACATTCTTAGATATTAGAACCGTGGAAGGTATTTCTCTGTTCATTTATTTAAATTGTGTCTGGCCCTTTGTGATCTTATTTGGGGTTTACTTGGCAAAAATACTGGAATGATTTTGTCATTTCCTTCTTCAGTTCATTTTACAAAGGAGGAACTAAGTCATAAACTTGCCCAATGTCTGAGGCTGGATTTGAACTCAGAAATATGAATCTTCTTGACTCCAGGACCAGAACCGTGCACTATGGTGCCACCTAGCCATTAAAGAATCACTATGTATTTTCTGTTGAAAGGAAAATGTAGGACTATAGAGAGTAGGGTGATCAAGTCCTATGATGCCTAGAACTGGAGCTCAGATCTCTTAGCTGTTTTTGCAGGGAGCCAGAAGAAAAGTTTGATGGATTCTAAATCTTCTCTTACATATCCTGTAGAACCCAGCTTTTAAACTGGTTCATAATTCCATATGGGATCTCATAATTGAACATGGAGGTTGTGAAATTATGATTTGTTATCAGTAAATGTTTGGTTTGTATACTTATTTTATATACATATATACTTGGATTTATGTAAAAATTTCTCCAGGACAAAGGGATCACAAGGGAAAAAAGTTTAAAAAGTCTGCTGCAGAATATATCCAAGTTTTTTTTTGTTTGTTTTTGGTTTTTTGGCTAGAAGGTGGGGGGAAGAGAAAAGGAGGTTGTGAAACAAAATGAAAGGGATGAGTTGAGTGCATCTTCCCAAATAATTAGTAAATTCAGAGGAAGTGATGTTTCAGTCAGTTTATAGAAGCTACACAACATGAGGATATCTCATTTCCTCCTAGGGATAAAGATATGTCTGCTGGCATCCATCAGGTAAACAGTGGTGACCTGGGTTATAGCCTCATGATTTGAGCAGAACAGTTTCCTACAAGTGTGGATAATTGATCGTTGATCTTGGGGACTGGGATGTATGTGTGTGGTATTGCCACATTTAAACAGAATACAACTGGGATTAAAAAAGTAAAACAATAATAGCAGAGCTATGCAGTAGTTTTTCCACAGATGACCTTGTTCTTCCACTCCCTGAAGTTTAAGAGGTACTATTTATCTCTTCCTCACTCCCCAGTAGGCAGGCAAATGTTCTGGTGGGGGGAGGGGGAGGTTTGACCCTATGCAGAGTCCATTCCATTTGCAGTTTCCACATCTGCCCCATCAAGAAAAATGCTCAATGGAGATGAGTAATTACCTAGAAACAGGCTGCAGCTCAGCTTGGGGATCTGACTGCATTCATTATTACTTAAAACCAAAGTAATTTTCTACTAAGAATTTTCTACTAAGCCTGACTCTTTGCCAGTGAGAGTGCTAGTATCTTGACAAGCTCTGGCTGAATTTATTCTCAGGGACTCATTCTCCAACTTGCCTAGACCAAGAATGCACCAGAAAAGCTATCAGAATCTAGAGTCATTGAAAGTCAGAACTGTACCTGGGTCTTTTGATCCTTATCCCATGATCCAGTGTTTTGATATCAGTATTTTGAGGATATTCTGACACTTATGCTCTAGATCTCTCCTTGAGTAGCCCGTTGAATTGTCAGAACTGGTTCTGTGTTTCAAGTCTCTCCTCCTTTGCCATACACATGTCACAACTAGGTACCAGTATGACTTTAGCCTGCTATAGAAAAAGTAAGGTGTACTGTGCAGTCCCACTGTGAAAACAGGCTACAGGTGAAGTATTTTATTCAATTCTGTGGATGTATTTTGGGAAGGATAATGATAGGAATTCAGAGAAAGATGACCTGGAAGGAGAGTGAGGAACCTCAAGATTCATGCCATTGGGGGATCAATGGAAGGAATTTGTTGGGATAAGGGAAAACTTAAGGAGGTCATGATGGCCATCCTCAATTATCTAGAGATCTATCAAATAGAAGAATTCAAGTCTTGCTTGACCCTGGAGGATAGAACTGAGAATAAGGGATAGACGTTTCAGAAAGGCAGGTTTAAGCCTGTTGTAAAGAAAACACTTTCTAATTATTAGAGCTGTGCAAACAGGGGGATGAATTGTTTTTGGAGGCAGTCACTTCTCCTTCATTAGGGGTCATATAGTGCCCAGCTTCTTAAACTGTGGTTTGTGCCCCCATATGGGGTCTCATAACTGAATGTGGGGATCATGAAATTATGATTTATTATCAGTAAATATTTGATTTGTGTGCCTATTTTATAAACCTATATATCTGGGATCATGTAAAATTTTCTCAGGAAAAAAGGAGTCACTAGTGGAAGAAGTTTAAAAAACCCTGATCTAGCAAAAGCTGGGTGACCATGTTATAAAGGGGATTTTGGGTCAAGTTGGACTAGATGACCTTTGAGTTCCTGTCCAGTGTGGATGTTCTGATATTCTGAATTTTAATTGCCCCATTTACTTAGTGTCATGGATCTTCTTTACTATTATCAACTCCCATGATAACCACTCAGTAACAGAAGTTACTATTATGCTGTTATGCGACAGCTAATTCTGTTATAAGGCAGTTCTTGTTAGAAAGCTTTTTCTAAATATGTATAGAAGATTGTACATGATTAATATGTATTGGATTACTTGCAATCTAGGGGAGCGGTGGGGTGAAGGAAGAAGAAAAAAATTTGAAACACAAAGTTTTTTGAGGGTGAATGTTGAAAATTATCTATGTTGAAAATAAAAAGCTTTAATTAAAAAAGAAAGCTCTTGCTGAAGTTGAATCTCACACATTCTCATTGGAAATGTTTTTCTCTGTGTCTTCATAATTTCATTATTGAGCATCTCCCTTTTCTCTTGAGTTATCTTTCTTGGAGCATTTTATTAGTTTTGAATAATACTTTATTTCCTCCCCAATTATATGTAAAAACAATTTTAACATTAAAAAAATTGAGTTCTAAATTCTTCCCCTTCTTCTCTTCTCTCCTCCCTAAGACAGCAATTTGATAAAAGTTATACACATGCAATAATGCAAAACATATTTCTATATTAGTTATGTTGCAAAAGGAAAAAAAACAGACAATAAAAACATGAAAAAAATGAAGTGAAAAATAGCATGCTTTGATCTTCATTCAGACTCTGCTGATTCTTTCTCTGAAGGTGGACAATATTTTTCATCATGAGTCCTTTGGATCATTGTGTTGCATAAAATAGCTATCATTTACAGTTGATCATTTTATAATCTTGCTGTTACTATGTACATTATTTTTCTGATTCTGCTCACTTCACTTTGGATCAGTTCATGTAAGTCTTCCCAGGTTTTTTTGAAGACATTTTGGTTGTCATTTCTTACAGCTCAATAATATCTCATTGCTATCATATACTGCAACTTGTTCCACCATTCCCTCCCTTAAGCATTTTAGTTCTTAGATCCCTATTTGTCTTTCTTTTGAGCCCTTTGAAATCTATTTTCCCTAGATCTAGGATATGTATCAAACTACTTCCAAGTTTTTTTCTCCTCCATCACAAAGTATAGGATGAAATGATCACTTTCCCCCAAGATTGTCATCACTTCTATTGCAGCAATCAGTTCCTCCCTATCAGTGAGAATCAGATTCAGAATAGAACTTCCCTTTTTGGTTCCTCCAACTCTTGAAATTTGAAGTGATCACTGAGGCATGCCAAGAAGGTTTTAGCTGCTCTACTTTTGGCAGAGAGAGAAAAACAGACACAGACACAGACACAAATAGAAACAGAGAGAGTTCTAGTAGTTGTCTGGATAATTGAGGCCACTCATCATTGCTTTATCAAATTTCTGTACTAGACTAGTGATCTCATTTCCAAACTACTCATCTATTTCTTTTTCCTATTCAGGTGGTCTATAGTATATTTCAATGCCAAAATTACTTCTGTTTCTTCCTTAGGATCACAAAATCATAGATTTAGAAATAGTTAGAACCTTAGGGGCCATAATGTAACTTCATCTATTTTTTCATAAAGTATAGGCCCAAGATCACATTATTATTAGATAATTCCATTGGTCTTATTCTTCATAGTTGGATACCCCACTGAATAAATTGATTCTATCTTTAACATGGTATCTATTCACACATTTAAGGAACAGCAATCGTTCAGTTCAATTTCAAAAATACATATTAAATACCTTCTAAGCACAGAGATCTATAGTAGTCCCCAAAAGAAGATAGTAAGAGAGTAAGATACACTTATATCTTCCCTAAGAGTTATCTTCTCCAGATTAGACATCCCTAGTTCTTTCAACAGAGCCTCCTATAATATGGCTTCCAGATCCTTTCCTATCCTGGTAATATTATATTTCAGAAAAATTACTCCAGAAATTGAATCCACTGTTCTAGCTGTGGTCTGACCAGGGGACAGAGTAAAGCTGGATAATGACCTCCTTTGTGGTAAATGTTCCAGCTTTATTAACGTAGATTTAGATTATTAGGAACTAGGGAAGTCCATTCTCAAATGCCTGTTCTTCTCTAGTGGATCTTAAGAAAGGACCATGAACAGTGATTCTTCAATAGTGCTTCTCCACAGCTCCATGTGGAATGTGCTCACTTGGCCCTTGTCTTTTCAGAAGTGGCAAAAAGCATTGATCATTTTTGTGCATTTAAATTAAATCCTCTGATTTTGGTGTGTCATCAGGATCGTGCCTTCTGCCTCCCTTCGGGGAGCTGAGGAAGGGTAACAAGATTATAGAATTAGAAGATTATAGATCTGGGGCTGACAGTGACTTTAGATGTTGTCTTGTCCACCCTGCACCTTTCATTTTACAGATGAAGAAATTGATACCTAGAGAGGCTATGTGGCTTGTGCAGTCACACATATTTGAACCCATATCCTATCATGTAATATCCTGCTCTTCCCAAAGCACTGTGGTACTTGTTGAGCAAAAAAGGAATTCTGGGCACATCCCTCTGCTGCCAACAGCATGTTTCCCTCACAATCACTTCCCATGCTACTGTTGGTGTGGTCTCACATCATTTGCTAACATCTATCTTACAAAATTTTAAACACCAAAGAAAATAATTTAAAATGTGGAAACAAAATCATGAAGAGAAGCCAAGATAAGGATGTCTTAAGAAGAAAAAAAACTCCTCATTTTTGCTATTTTATTTCATTGTGTATCAGAGACATAGTTTTTTTTCTTTTTCTTTCTTTCTTTCTTTTTTTCTTTTCTTTTCTTTTCTTTTTTTTTAAGAATTTAGGCTGGCCTTGGAGTTCTCTTAGGCATAGTTGAATAAAGGTTGTAGGGTTGGAGGACATATTGTGCCTGTCCTAAAGGCATGGGACTCCAAATTCTATTCTCATTATTAGTCAGGGAACAAGCAGTATAAGGTATTGGGGAAAGTCCTGGGAGAATAGTGAGAAGACCTACTTAGGTTCCAGTTTCAATTCTGTTACTGGCTGCCAGACCTTGGACAGTGACTTAGCTTCTCTGTCTCATTTTCCTCATTTGCAGAATGGGATAATAATCTTATCTCTCCAGGGCCTATTGTGAGGATCAAAGAAAAGAATAGATGTAGATGGAATAGATTGTCACTGGCATTCTAATTGGTTGCTCACTGTCTCTCTGTAGGACATGCCATACAACCGCTCTCAGTTTAAGAAGTGTGCAGTTGTGGGGAATGGAGGCATCCTGAAGAACAGCCGATGTGGGAGAGAGATTGATAGTGCAGACTTCGTGTTCCGGTAAAAAACATCCTTTTCTCTTCTCTGGGGTTTGCTATATAGTCTCAGGTCCCTTGTGCTTCTTTATGACTCTCTGAGATGTTCCCCTGCAGCATTCTATAGGGATGACCAGGGATTTTTAAAAAAAATTAATTGAATTAAATTTTTTTAACTCAATAGTTTTTTTCCAAATATGTGTAAAGATAATTTTCAATATTCATCTTTGTAAGATTTTGAGTTCCAAAATTTTCCCTTCTCCCTCCTTTACCTTCCCCTTCCAAGCAACAAGCATTCCGATATAGGTTATATATGTATAATCTTTTAAAACACATTTCCATATTAGTAATGTTGTGAAAGAAAGGAAAATCCATAAGAAAGAAAAAAATAACAACAACAACAAGAAAAAGCAAAGATGAAGCTTCAATCCTCATTTAGTTTCCATAGTTCTTTCTCTGGATGCGGATGACATTTTCCATCCAGTCTAATGGAATTATCTTGGATCACTGCATTGCTGAGAAGAGCTAAATCTATCATTGCTGATTATCATACAATGTTGCTGTTACTATGTACAGTGTTCTCTTGGTTCTGTTTACCTCATGTAGCATCGGTTCATGTACATCTTTCCAGGCTTTTCTGAAATCAACCTGCTCATCATTTCTTATAGAACAATATTATTTATTTATTCAACCATTCCCCTATTGATAAGCATCTACTAAATTTCCAGTTCCTTGCCACCAAAAAAGAACTACTACATTTTTGCACATGTGTGATTATGTTTCATATTTCTCTTTGTAGCCTCAATGTTTTTAGCATAGTACCTGGCACTTAATGATGATAGTGATGATGATAAATGAATAAATCTTAATTTAAAAAACACTTTAATAAATGTCTGCTGAATTGAAATGAATTGAACCTCAACCACATGTCTTAACCTGGGATCTGGGAACCTGATTTTTAAAAAAATTTGATTGCCATATTTTACTATAATTTTCTATACTATTTTATTATACTATACTATTCTATACTATTCCTATACTATAAAATATGAATTTTATTTTACTTGGTAGGGAAAATATAGTAGTAGTGATGGAGAAGATTGAAAGATTAAATAAGATGGGGTCCCTGCACTCAGAATGCTTATAGACATGATGTAGCCTCCACTTGAAGACATCTAGTGATAGAAGTCTCATTCCTTTCATTCACTTTTGGGTAAGTTTCATTGTTAGGAAGTTGTTCTAGATATTGAGCTGAAATTTGCTCTATCCACTGAGCCACCTACCTGTCCTGGATTCAAGAGAGCTAACTTCAAATCCTGGTTCTTACTCATTGATTAATTAATTAACATATCTTTGAGCCTCATTTCCTTCATTTTTAAAATGCCAATAATAAAATCTATACTGTCTCACAGAGTTGTGGGAAAGTGATCTGTAGATCCTAAAGTGCTGTATAAATGTGGGATATTTAATTTATGTTTTATTTCCCTGTCTACATGTTATACTGTCCCCCTGTCCCTTACCTCCATCCTATATCCCCCTAGCTTAGATTTTGAGTTCCTTGGTGTCAGGGACTGAAATTTTGTTCCTAATTTTTCTCTTAGTCCCTCAAATATCAGTGATTGAACCCCAGAGGCAGTCACATTTAGAATAGAATTCAAAACTAGAAATAGTCCGAGGATTTATTAATCAAGGTTCTTTTTTCTTCTTTGATGGTCTTGGGGAGAAAGGACTGGACAATTCCTTCTCAGGCAAGATTTTGGCTGCCAAGAGGGAAGCAGGTTCTACCTCCCCAATACCTCCCTCCCAAAGAACTCCATGAAATTCCTGCCACAAGAGTCACCTGTAGATGAAATAGTAAGAGAGATTAAGTTGGAGAAAGAGGGCCTTGCTTCAAGTCTTAGATTATATACTTTTTGACTGTGTGGCCTTAGACAAGTAATTTACCCTAAAATGAAAACTCTTCGAATTCAGATACTGTTTCATATTTATCTTTGTAGCTTCAATGCCTCAAACAGTGACTGGCACATAATGATGAGGGTGATGATGATAGATGAATACATTTTAATTAATAAAACTTAATGTCTATGGAATTGAAATGAATTGAACCTCAACTTCCTCATCTGTAAAATGGATATACTAATACTTCCTTTTGTACTATATAAGATACTTTATGGGGTTGTTGTAAATTGTACAGCCCTATATGGCAAACCAGTATTTTGCTAAGAAAATCCCCAAATGAGATCACGAAGAGTTGGACATGACTGAAACACTAATCAACAATAACAAAGCTGTATATAAAAGAAGCCCATTATTATTTGCTACCTCCAGACAGCCTCTGCTAAATTGCACATATGAAATCCTGGAAGCCTCCTGCCCTCTCCTATCAATTCCGTTTACATATCAGATTTGTGAGTTGTCACCTTGGCCCTGAGAGGAAGGAGGAGGAACGCAATGGAAGCAGGTGGGTAGCAGAGAGTAGCCTTGGAGCATCAGATCCATCAGGACAGGTCCAGGGCATGGGACACATGCATATGGATGTCTACTGGAAGGAACCCCAAAGACAATCTATACAATAATGGCTAAATGCCTGGGGACCACTTGGTAGGTATAAAAATGTTAAATGCCCAATGAGCCAAAAATTAAAAACCCAAACCAAAAATAAACCCCTTTGCTCAGTCATCTGAAGACTGCAGACAGAAGCAGATTTTCTTTCCTCAATTATCTACATATAACTGTGACTGTGCAACTTTGTCCCACATCTGGCAGATTTTAAAAAGAAAAGATGAAAAAAATTCACAAACAAATCCTACTTGAAAATCAGAAACATTTGAGTTAGCTATTAATCCTGGGGGAAAATAATCCCTCCTTTTCTCCACTTTCCCAGGGCATATTGTTACCAGGACTGATTACATGAAGAAACTTTTGATGAAACATGTAACATTTTCAGGTGGTGAAGGTGTGAGGTGTGTGTGTTGGGGGGGGTGTCTCTTGGCCTTTTTCCAGATGTGACAAGAGTGATAACTTGCTAGCAGGTCTCCTTTTGCTTTTTGCCTCAGAATGAGTTTGTGTGTGAATATTCTTGGCTCTTGGCTACAGGAACAGGGAGCCTCCTGTTTCTAAAGGAACAGAAGGTGCAAGCTGTCCTTGCTTTGTTCTTGGAAACAGGGAGTTAGTTGTGATCTGCTCACCAGCTGTGGGTGCTAGACTTCTCTTAACAATGATGGCAGAAAGATGCTTTCTGCCCTTGGGTACTTGATCCTTGTAGCCCAAGAGACATCATCGGGAGGCTCAAGTAGTTAAAATGATTCCTTTAAGTCTGGGTGTGCTGGTACATTGCTAGAGTCTTTGCTACTGAGGAGGCTGGGGCTTGACGGATCACCTCATTTTGGGAGTAGGGTAAAGCCAGTTGGGGTGTCTGCACTAACACTGGTATAGTGAACCTCTGGAAACAGGGGAGGAGGGTACCAGACTGCCTACAGAGGTGTGAATTAACCCAGGTCAGAAATGCCAATCAGCAGTGGGATTGTTCCATGAAGGAGCATTATACTTCTAGCCTGGGAGATAGAGGGAAACCCAGTATCAAAAAAATTAAAAGGAAAAAAGAGACAGCAAACACAGAATCTGTGAATATATGCTGAATTAAGAACGAGTAAAATCTCTTTCTTGGGAGATTTTCTTGTTTGTTTTTTGCAATAGTATTTTATTTTTCCAATTACATGTAAAGATAGTTTTCAGCATTAATTTTTATAAGATTTTTAAGTTCCAAATTTTTCCCCTTACTTCCTCTGTCCCCAAGATAGCAAGTAATCTGATATAGGTTATATACATACAATCATTAAATATATTTAAATAAATTGTGAAGAAAAATCAGACCAAAAAGGAAAAAAAAACACAAGGAAGAAAAAGTGAACAAAAAGTTGAAACAGTATGCTTCAATCCACATTCAGTCTCCATAGTTATCTCTCTAGATGAGAATGGCACTTTCCATTCCAAGTCTATTGGAATTGTCTTTGAATTACTGTATTACTGAGATTACTCTATTACTAACTCTATCATAGTTGATTATCACACAGTGTTACTGTTACTGTGTACAATGTTCTCTTGGTTCTGCTCACTTCACTCAGCATCAGTTCATGTAAGTCTTTCTAGGCTTTTGGGGAAATTTTCTTTAGAAGAGAAATCCACCTTCCTGAAGTGTTCTTTTTAATTAAAAAAATTATTAATCATCTATTTTGTGGGAGGTTGGGTACTAGGCAATGGGGATAGAAAAGACTGATAAAACGGAGGGCCTGCTTTCAAGGAGTTTATAATGTGAAACTATGATCTAATTGGGAGAGGATGCAGACAAGATAAATGAAAAATAGAGACACCCTTCCCCGCCCCCCCCATGAAGTGTTCAAAGAAATCCATGAGGGAAAGGTTGCTTTCTGGACACAAAAGAATGGATGAGCTCTTGGGATCATTAGCTGTAAAACTTAAAAGGGCCTCAGAGTCCATTTAGGCCAACCATCTTTTTTACTGATTAGGGTGGTAAAATGACTTACTTACCCAAGATCATACAGAGAGTAAGCTTTGAACCCAAGTACTGTACCATGATCAGCCTAAAACTGATCTTAAGAAGATCTGGATTCAGGTCCCAGGTTTGACAAACAATGTTTCATTGTGGGTAATCTTCTCTAGGACTCAGTTTCTCTAGCTGTTAACTAGATATCATGTGACCCCTGCAACCTACTTGAGGACCCAATGAGATAAGAAGATTGATCATAACAGTGAAATATAAGAATAATCCTTTATAGCTAGACAATAATTTATAGTTGGTATATATTCAAAGTTCGTGAACTAACATTAATTTTTTTGCAGCTTTTTAATTTATTATATTATTATCTATTATTTATGTTACTGTGTACAATGTATTCTTAGTTCTGCTTGTTTCATTCAGCATGAGTTTGTATAAATCTTTCTAGGCCTTTTAAAAATCAGCTTGTTCATCATTTTTAAAATAGAACAATATTCCTTTATCTTTATATACCACAACTTATTCAGCAATTCCCTAGTTTATGGGCATCTAATCATTTTCCAATTCTTTGTTACTACAGAAAGAGCTGCTGTTACAAACATTTTTGCAAATGTGGGTTCTTTTCCTCCTTTGTAATATTCTTGGGATACAGACCCAGTAATGGCACTGTTAGATAAAGAGTATGCACAGTTTGATAGCCCTTTTGGGTACATTTCCAAATTGCCCTCCAGAATGGTTGGATCATTTCACAACTCCACCAACCATGTATCAGTGTCCCAGTTTTCCCACATCCCCTCGCACAGTTACCATTATCTTTTCCTGTCATATCTGAGAAGTGTGACATATACCTCAGAGTTGGTTTAATTTGCCTTTCTCCAATCAATTGACTGATTAATTTATGAAGGCTTTTCTACAATAATTTCTATAGTATGGTCAAATGATTGCTAAACATCTGGGCTCATTGGCTGACTCTCACACTTACTAGCTTATTTCACTTCTCAACAACATACATTTATTAAGCACCTATAAGGTGGAGACGTAGCATATCATCATAGTGGCTGGAGACCCTGCCTTACAATTGGGAAGACCTGAGTTCCAGTGTTACATCTGACTCTTACTGTGACCCTGGATCAATTATTTAATCTCTTAATGTCCCAAGTGACTCTGTATGATTTCAAATGGCAAGTGGGAGTTTTCTTCACTAGCAGGTCCTTATACCAATGAAATAACAGTCCCCACCAAAGAAAACATATTCCAGGCTTTGTAATAGATTATGGGCATATGAAATTTAGAAATGATATAGTCCCTGCCCTTAAGGAACTTATGTCCCCTAAAGATATGCAGCACAAAATAACTTAAGACCAAGAAAATATTAATAACTGGGAGAGTCAGGGAAGACTTGATGGGATAGGTGGCCCCTGAACTAAGCCTGGAAGGAGGATAAGGAGGGGGGAGAGGGTTGGTTGAGGAGTAAGTTCATTCCTTACATGTAGGACAGCAGAGTTGAAAGCACAGAATGTCAAATTCAGAAAATAGCAAATAGGTCAGTTTGGCAGAAACATAGAAGGCATGAAGGGGAGTTATATGGAATTAGTCCAGAAAGATAGGTCAGAGCCAGATTGTGGAGGGCTTTAAATGGCAGGCTGAAAAGTTGGCAGTTTGTCCTAGAGGCATCAGGAAGCAAAGGAAGAGTTTTAAGCAGGGAATGTCATGGTCTGATTTGTGCCCCAGGAAGATTATTTTAGCAGCTGTGTGGAAGATAGCTTGAAGGGGGGGGGGAAGACTGAAAATAAGAACAGTTAGGAGGTTACTGTGATAGTCCAGGTAAGAAATAAAAGGGGCCTGAATTAGGCTGTAGTGTGAAAGGAGGCTGATTTAGTATGGAGAGGAAGAGCCAAGGATAATTCCATGGTTGCAAATCTGAGTGACCGGGAGGATAGCTGATTTGTTGTTCAGTTGTTTCATTTGCTCAGTATCCAACTCTTGATAACTTCATTTGCAGTTTTCTTGGCAGAGTGGTTCGCTATTTCCCTCTCCAGCTCATTTTACAGATGAGCAAACTGAAGCAAACAGGATTAATTGACTTATCCAGGGTCACACAACTAGGGTCTGAGGCGAGATTTGAACTCAGTTCTTACTGATTTCAGACCCAGTGCTCTCTCCATTGTGCCACCTAACTGCCCTCAGCCAATAGTATCCTTGAAGTAATAGAGAGGTTGGGAGGAATTTAAATGGTAAATAATGAGCTCCATTTTGGATATGATGAGTTTGAGATTCTAGGACTTTTCTCATCAGCATAAAACAGGTCCAGAGTAAGTGAAGATGCAGCAGTAAGCCTATACTTATTATTGAGAACTTTTTTTTGGACCCAAGATCATAAGATAGGGAAGCACTATAAGAAAATTGAAATGGATCCACTATTTACTCCTCAGAACTCACACTCACATAATTCTGTATTACCTCATTACCTGTAGTCACATTGTAAGTAACCTAATTCTTCCCACTGGTCCTTCCTTAATTAAGGTTCATTGGATTTATCTGGAACAAGAGGTCAGTTGAGGTGTTTGTCCCCTTTCATTCCTCCTCTGGGAGTGGAACCTGTGGCAGAATTCCCTCAGGAAGGAGTACGATGCTGTCCTTTATTTTCCTGAGCTCTGATTTTTCTTATATGTCCACCTCTTCCATTGATTCAGGATAAAATTCACATGGTAAGCATAGGGATGGTGGAGGACCACAGCTTAAAGAGGGAGGCAGGTCAGTTGTTAAGGATACTAAGGCAGGGATGACCACAGCATTTATAGAATATAAGCTTGTCAAGGGCAGAAGTTTTTTTTTTTTTTTGTATCTCCAGAGGTTGGCATTTTTTTTCCTTTCTTAGCACTGGGGTCACTAAAAAAGGCAAAAAAAGATAGTCTCTAATCTCAAGGACCTCATGATTTAATGAGTGAAGCAACATGTAAAACAACTATGCTTAAACAAGCTCTACAGGTTAACCTGAACACAATCCACAAAGGGAAGACACTAGTATTAAGGGGGATTTGGGAAGGGCTTCTTGTAGAAGATGATAATTTAGCTGAGACTTGAAGGAGGAGATGAGGGGGGTTGGGGTATCGTAGGAATACGAAACAGCCAGGGAGAACTGGGAGATGAAGTGTCTTGTATGAGGAATAGCAAGGAGGCCAGTGTCACTGCATCACAGAGCATATGGAAGTACATAAGAAGACTGGAAAGGTGGAGATTGGGGTGGAATATGGAAAGGCTTTGAATGCCATACAATAGGATTTTGTATTTGTTCTTGTGAGAGAAATGATTTATTGGACCTTTGTTTTATTCCTATCAGTATTAATTAGTTCAGTGAAATTCCATAGAAATAATGATTGATAGCAATTATCAATGGTATACAACTAATATACATTTAGTCAGTTTTTTCAAGTAATATTAATAAAAGAATAACATAGTAATGCATATTTTACAGATATCATATGGGGATAACTAGATAAGATAGATTCTTATAGTAGGCCTCAGAGTTTAAAACATAAATTCACTGTTCACTATTTATTTACTAGCTATAAAATTCACTTGCATAACCACAAGAATGCTGATGACCAATCCCAGAGTGGGTGGGGATATCTTGATGTGATATGGAAAGTTCCCCAATTATGTTTTGTATTTCCGGACCACCCTCTTGCTCAGCACAAGGAGGGGCGAATCTTATGACCATTTAATCATAATATTCTTGCCCTTGCCTTGCCCATCCAGTGACTACTCAGGCTAATGCATTATTTCTGGCCCTCCAAGAGGTTCAAATACAAGGTCTACTGACCAAGGAAACTTTTTCACTTTGCCTCTTCTGAGTGTTTGGGTATCAAGCCTCATGAAAATAAGGCCCAGGGAAAGGAAACATCTCAGATCATGAGAAAGATCTGAGATCCCATTTATTGAAGAGATTTAATTCCTTTAATTCATGATTAATGGCTCAGAGCTTTACCTCAGTGATTTTTCTTATAAATTGGATAATTTTGTATCCCACACCTGGAAGTGATAAAGAGTCACTGAAGTTTATTGAGTCAGAGAGTGGCAAGGTTAGATCTCTACTTTTGGAAGTTGACTTTGACAGTGGAATGTAGTAGGGAGAGACTTGAATCAGGGAGACCAACCACCAAATCATTGCTATAATCCAGGTGGGAGGTGATGAGGGCTTGCCATCAGACAGTGGTGGCAGTGTCACAGGAGAGAAGAAGGAATATAAGAAAGAAATTATAAAAGTAAGATCAACAGGATTTGGCAACAGAGTGAATATAGGAGGTACAAAGGTATGTTTTTCAGGCTTGAGAGACAGGGAATATGGAGGTATCCTTGACTAATGGGAACATTTTGAAGAAGATAAGGTCATGAATTCAGTTTTGGACATGCTAAACTTAAGATATATATGGGACATCTAATATGATAAATCCAATCGATAGCTGGAGATGAGAAACTGGAGATTAGTAGAGAGGTTAGGGCTGGATAAGTAGATATAAAAATCATTAGCATAGAGATGATAATTGGGAACCTATAAGAGCTAATGAGATCACCATATAAGTAATAATAAAATAAAGGGTTTAGGACAGAACTTTATGGGATATACACCATTGGCAATTGTGATTTGGATGAAGAGCCAACAAAGGAGAGACTAAGAAAGAATGGCTAATTAGATAGTAAGAAAACCAGGATACACTAGTGTAAAACCTGAAGAGAAGAGAGAATCAAGGAGAAGATGGTAATTTACAGTGTCGAAGTCTGCTGAGAAGTTAAGAAGCATAATGTTGAGAAAAGATTATAAGATTTGGCAATCAAAAAATCATTGATAACTTAGAAGAAAATAGTTTTGGTTGAAAAATGAAATTAGAGGGGCAGCTAGGTGGCGCAGTGGATAGAGCACCAGCCCTGAAGTCAGGAGGACCTGAGTTCAAATCTGGTCTCAGACACTTAACATTCCCTAGCTGTGTGACCCTGGGCAAGTCACTTAACCTTAATTGCCTCAGCAAAAAAAAAAAAAAAAAAAATGAAATTAGAAGACAAATTGTAGAGACTTTAAGAAGAGAGTAAGAGAAAAGGAAGTGGAAGCATGCACTGCTTGGTGTCCTGCTCAAGGCATTTAGCAAAAAAAGGAGAAATTTGGGACAATAGCTAGTAGAGATATATGGATCAAATGAGGGATTTTTTTTTGAGAATGGAGAAGACATAGGACTGTTTGTATGCAGTAGAAAAGCAAACAGTAAATAGGAAGAGATTGAAGATAAATGGGAGGGAGGCTGATGAAGAGGCAAACTCCTGGAGAGGACAGAATTCAGTGGGATCTCTTGTGAATGTAGAGGGATTGCTCTGGACAAGAAGGAGCCATCTCTTCGTGTGAGACATGGGAAGATACTAATAGAAGGCATCTGAATGATGTGAGATGGTGAGGAGGAGAAAAGCAGGAGGTCTTGGCAAATAGTCTCTTTTTTCAGTGAAATATGAGGCAAGGTGTATTCTACAGTTCTCAACCCCCAGCTACAGTTTTCTGCCTGTTTTTCATTGGGAAGATCACAATAATAACAGTTTTACCAGTGGAAAATTCAAGTTACTGGTAGTAAAGAAGGGAGAGGGTGAGGGTATGCTAATAAAGAACAGAAGCAGAGGAATCTTAAGTTCTATATCATGGTTCTGTGAGGAGTGTGCAAATAGGACTAACACCTTGGATGAGGGGCTTGTTGAGCCCTTTTAAGGGCTGTTCTATCTTTGGTGCCTTTCTGGCACTCAACTCTCACCTGTGGCTCCAAGAAGCTGTATGTAGCCACTATACCTCAGTAAACTGTCTTGGAAGATGAGTTAAACCATGTTTAAAGTAATCAATAAGCCTAATACCCACAAGTGAGTTAGGGGATGTCTACCCCAAGCATGTGAAAACTTCTAGTGGAATGGATGGATGAGAACAATTTGTTCCAATGTCCATGAAGACAGCTGAAATTGGCACTGTGGTATGCTTAGAGTTTGGTCAGACATTGAAGACATCAAGATCATCCACTACATCCAGTCATCATCAGTTATCCCAACTTTTCTCTTGCCATTGACTTCAGTGATTTTGGAAGAGAGAATGAGACTGATGATTTTTTTTTTGGTACAACTCTGCCTCACTTAAATCCAATTCACGCATAAGTCAATCACTCATTATGTGATGTTATCGGTCCTCTTCAAAAGTAAAGGACAAATAACACACTAATAATGGTTTTGTAGGCCAAATTGCTTGGATTTTTTTTTCCTGTCAACAATTCCTCACAGCAAAGAACCAGAGATCTGTGGAGGAAGAAGAGAAGTCTCCAGATAGAGCTTTGATAGGCAAAAGGTGGATGTCAAAGGAGAAGGATCAATCAAATAGGAGATCTGAGAAATAGCAGTGTCCTAGAAATCAAGGTGGGTCAGCTAGGTGGCACAGTGGACAAAAGCATTGAACCTGGAGTCAAGGACACTCATCTTCCTGAGTTCAAATCTGGCCTCAGATACTTTCTACCTTGGTAACCCTGATCAAGTCATTTAACCATGTTTGCCTCAATTCTTCATTTGTAAAATGAGTTGGAGAAGATGGCAAATCACTCTAGAGCCTTTGTCAAGAAAACCCAAATGGGGTCACAAAAAGTTGGATATGACTGAAACAACTAAACAGCAACAAAAAAAGTCAAAGGAAGAAAAAATATATAAAAGTGGATATATTTGCCTGTTCAAAATGTCCCAAAGATGTCAAATAGGACAAAACTGAAAAAGAGACATTGGTGTGAATAAATATCAGTGATACCCTCAGAGAGAACAGCTTCAGCCCAGTAATAAAGTCAGAAGCCAGAGTGCAAAAATTTGAGAAACTCTTGAATGGGATGTGGTGAGAAAATGGAGGGTGACTAGTTAAAATAACTTTTTCTAGTTTTATTGTAACAGGAAAAAGATGATTCAGGATGATAGCTTGTATCTATAAGCCTGTTTGTTTTGCTTTCTGCAAATTGGGAGTAAACTTGCTTGTTCTACCCACTCCAATGTATGTTTGTTGTAAGTACCTTGTGAGCCTTTAGGTATTATACAAGTATGATTTATAATTCTTATCCCCATTTTAGAGATGAGGAAACTGAAGCACAAAGAGTTAAATGACAAAATTATACTTAGATCAGGTCTTCTGCATCCTTGTTCATGTGTTCTGCTCCATCTTGCTGTCTCTCTGTGGCACCATTAAACTATGTAGTAGAAATCTAATAGGATAAGATTTGTTAATAATGTGTCTTTATATGCCCCATGGGTCAAATCAAGAACTTTATGATTCTCCTGCGTGTCGTCCACTCAGCCTCCTGCAATGAGATCCTCATTGAAGGTTCTCCTATGCTTGTTGGTAGTGAAGCAGAAGTTCTGGCTTCAGACAGGGACAGACTTTGTGTTGTTCAAGACTCAGTTTAAGGAGAGACTCACCACTATGGTGACCCATCAAAGGGATAAAAAATTCAGAGGGGTGTATGATGCTGTGTCACGCTCAAAATATAGAAATATGATGACTATCATACTAATTATTGACATTTCTATAGGACCTTGAGTTTTACAAGGCACTTTATATGCATTATTTCATTTGGGTCTCTTAACAACTTTGTAAAGAAAATGAGAATCAGAGATATTAAGGATTTGGCTTAAGATCACAGAGCTTTCAAGTGTAATAAACTTGGTATTCCCACTTATAAGTCCAGCATCCTACTTAATATGCCTCACTGCCTCTCAGAAAAAGTGATTGTCAGTCAATAAACACTAGTCTCTTATGATATACCAGATGTTGTGCTAAGCCCTGGCAAGACAAATGCAAAGAAGAAAGATGGTGTCTGCCCTCAAGGAGTTTACAATCTGTTGAGAGCAAAGTACAAAAGAAAGCTGAAAAGGGGCGGGGTTGAGGTACCTGACTCAGGAACAGGGTAGAGGAGATAGAGGAATCCCAGAGTAGTACAGCCAGCTGAGTGATGGGGAGATATTTGAGTTTAGCTAAATTTCCTCCCTAAATGGAGGCTTTGGTGTTCCTGACTCCACCTTCCAGTCAAAGGAGGAAAGGATAGTGATTAGCTGGAATTCCAAGGTTAATGAAATCTTGTAGGATGGTGAGCTTTTTCCAATAATGAGTTTCCTGGGGCACAGTGAGGTCCAAGAAATTGCAAAGTGGTATGGTTAGATGAGAAATTATTATTTCCTTTTTTCCTTCTCCCTCCACAGCCCACTCCCAGTAGTTGTTATTCTTCCTTTGTTTTTTGAAGAGGACATCACATAATGGGCAGTATTTTGACTCGTGTATATATCGAGGTGAGGCAAAGCTGTGCAAAATCATCAGGGTTATAGGAATCCAGTGACAAGACAAAAATTACTGGTGATGGTCTCCAGCAGTTGTGTAAGGAGGGAGTAAAGGGACTCATTTACTTCATGTTAATTTGCTATGTCATTTTCTCTGCAGGTGTAACCTACCCCCAATCTCAGAGAAGTACACAGGGGACGTTGGGGCAAAGACTGATGTTGTTACTGTGAACCCCAGCATCATAACAGAGAGGTTAGTCTGAGCCTTGTCATGAGTTTAGATTTAGAAGGGACCTTAGAAGTTATCCAGTCAGATACCAACCTTCTCCCTCCCAACCCTCACCTAGAGGAGGGAAGTGACTTATCTAAGCCCACACAGGTAAGTATCAGAGGTAGGAATTCTCTCTATTGAGAATAATGTAGACCTATGTCCAATGTTACAATTGAGTATAATAATATACTTATAATCCTTTTCACTCTTCAAGAATTTTTTAATGTCTTAGAGGGATTATGCCTATCATTGGCCATGAAAACTTTAAAAATATTTTTATTTTCCCCAGTCACATTTAAAACAATTTTTAAACATTAGTTTTTAAAACATTAAGTTCCAGATCCTCTCCCTTATTCCCTACTCCCAGCTCCTATCAAGAAAACGCATCTATGCACAACAATGATAAATGTGGAAATATGTATACATATATTCTATTTGTCAAGTATTTTAACATAATTAACATATAGTGGATTTCCTGCCATCTAGGGGAGGGGTGGGGACGTGGGGGGGGGAAATTTGTAACAGAAAACTGTAAGGGTTAATGTTGAAGAACTGCCCATGCATATGTTTTGCAAATAAAAAGCTTTAATAAAGAAAAAAAAGAAAATGCATGTAAAGTTATGCAAAACATATCCATAAAAGTCATGTTGTGAAACAAAATCTAGATCTCCCCCCCCAAAAAAAACCACTTAAGAAAAATACAGAGAAAGAGACAAAGAGGGAAAGAAAGAAAAGAGAGAGAGAGACACTGAGAAACGGGGAAAGAGAATGCTTCAATCTGTATTCAGATACAATCAGTTCTTTCTCTGGGTATGGATAGGATTTTTTCATTATAAGTCCTTCAGAGTAGTTGTAGATCATTGTATTGCTGAGAATAATAAAGGTCATTCACAGCTGATCATCCTAGAATATTGCTATGATTTTGTACACAGTATGTTTCACTTTTCTTGGGTCCCAAGACAAAGGTCTTGGGAGGACTTTTCAGGGTTTTCTGAAAATACCCTGCTCATCATTTCCCATAGAACAATAATATTATGAAAACTTTAATTAGCACATAGCATTTGCTTTTATCCCAGAACCATAATATTTCAAACTGGAAAGGGACCCTAAAGATCTAGTCCAATCCCCTTATTTTAAAAAAGCAACTAAAATAACCCTAGATTTAACAGATCCAGTACTAAACTGGTAGAAAATGGATAGGAGTAGCTAGATGTTGCAGTAATTAGAGCACCAGCCCTGGAGTCAGTCTGAATTCAAATCTGGCCTCAGACACTTAACACTTCCTAGCTGTGTGATCCTGGGCAAGTCACTTACTCCCAATTACCTCACAAAAAAGAAAAAAAAGATTTAAAAAAAGGAAATGGATGATAGACTTTTGGGATAGCTCCCAAAAGTATATAGTAACATTTTAGGAGATAGAGGAAAATTCTGTCTTCTTTATGGCTTTGCTAGGAAACAGCCTCCCTGTTTCTTTTTCTTCCTCTTACCTTTATTCTTCCCTTTTTTGTTACTTCTCTCCTTTTCTCCTAAACCTCAAGCCATGGATGGGTTGTTAAACACTGAGTAAAAAGTTGGGGGGAAATGGCCTTGATTAGGCCTAAAAGTTCAGAGTTCATTGTTTGGGATATGAGTCACAGGATCTGAGTTGGAAGCACTCATTTTAGAGATCATCTTATCGAGTCCATACCTGAATAAGAATTTCCTTTATGAGACACCTAACAAGTAGTTATCCAATCTTTGCTTGAAGACTTTTTTTTTTTGCTTTTTGCTGAGGCAATTGAGGTTAAGTGACTTGCCCAGGGTCACACTTCTGGAAGTGTTAAATGTGTGAGATCAGATTTGAACTCAGGTCCTCCTGACTTCAGGGCTGGTGCTCTATCCACTGCACCACCTAGCTGCCCCTAAAAGACTTCTAATGAGGAGAATCCCTCCACTTTTTGAGACAGCCCATTTCACCTTAGGGTAGTTTTCATTGTTAGGACAGTCTCATTTATAAAGGTGAAATCTGTCTCTGGAGCCTAGCAGAATAAGATAATTCATTTTCCATATGATAGCCAGTCATTAGAACTTATTAAGCCTTGATACTAGGTATCAAGGCAGCTAGGTAACTAGATAGATTAGAGTACTGGGCCTGAAAATAGGAAGACTCATTTTCCTGAGCTCAAATCCAGTCTCAGACATTTAGTAACTGTGGGATCCTAACCAAGTCATTTAATCCTATTTGCCTCAGTTTCCTCATATGTAAAATGACCTAGAGAAGGAAATGACAAACTATTTTTGCCAAAAAAAAATTCAAAACAAATAGTGATGAAGAATATGACTGAAAAACAATTAAAAACCAAAAAAAATCAAGGTTGTCAAGCAGCAAACTAAGCAATGACCTTTAAATATTTGAATAAACTCTCACGCCCACAGCTATGCCCCCTTTCCTCTTGGCTAGACATTCCTGTTTCCTTTGAGCCATCTTTGTATGGTAGAATCCCCAGTCCTTTTACCATCTTGTGTGTCTTCTGAAGGTTTCATTCTTAAAAATGGTGCCCCAAACTGAACATAATACCCCAGATATGCTTTTACCAGGGCAAAGTGTGAGGGGCTATCGCCTCCCTTATTCTGAACATTGACTCTATATTTAATACTTTTTTTCTTGCCATGGCAAGCATGCCATTTCATTCTTTGAGTCATTTTATAGATGAGAAAACTGAAGTAAACAGGGTTAAGTGACTTGTCCAAGGTCACACAGCTAGTAAATGTCTGAAGCTGCATTTGAACTCAGTGCTTACTGACTCTAGGTTCATCACATTCATTTTTGCCATCTATTTGCTGCATAAAGTTAGGAAGGATGGTTAACACAGCAGATGAACAAAGTAAGGATCCAAAAATGATTTCAACAACCTCTCTCACTGGACATAATATAAATAGATGGAATTTAATAGTATCAAATGTGAAGCTTTACATTTAAGTTTTAAAAAGCACTTGCACAAATATAGACAAGAGAAGGAAAGGCTAAACCACAGTTCATGTGAAATCAAGTTTTCAATAAACTATAAGCTCGAGTAAATATGGTATAAGTAGAGTAAATTGACTACTTTTTCCTAAAAACTCCCCAAAAGGATTCTAAAGAATTGGATATGACTGAGAAAGGACTAAACTACAGCAATCTTTGGCCTGCATATCAGATATACCTTCATCCAAATCATTGACAGTCAATAAATGTTGTGCCTACTAGGTGTTGGGCACCATACTAAATGCTGGGTACAAAAAAGGGGTAGCAAAGATGTTCTCTGCCCTCAAAGAGTTCACACTCATGACAAAATTGTTTATACTATCACAAGGCCAAGGACAGATCTTTAGGGCACTTTACTAGAGACTTCCCTCCAAGTTGACATGATCTCTTATAGCCATTCAAAAATGTAAAGAATTGATACTCTAGATTATTAGGGAGCTAAGATGAGAGTCCTAAAGGAACTCCATCTTTTACAGCTGAAAGAGCTGACAGGTATGATTTCCATGTCACCATTAGTGATTTTTGTGTGATCAAGGGGAATGAGGTAAATATTATTTAAATGTTCAAACTAGAGAACAGTCTTCCTACTCCAACTCAGCAAACTTGACTAATCAAGCATTTACTGATAAGTCATAACTTTGAGACCCCTATGTTTAGTCACATGACCCTACATGGAATTAATTACCAGTTTAAGAAGTTGGGCTGTAGATAACTTTGAAAGTTATGTTTTGGTGGAATGAGTTTCTTCATATGGAGTTCTTTGAATAAGGAAAACTACAGGTTTGGCCCCCTTTCTATTAGACTGGTAAATATAGAGAATATTATGGCTACAGTATCCCTAGATTTTAGAATTCCATCATGCTTCCATTGTGGAAAAAATATAAAATATGATACAGGAAGCTACATGTTGCAGTGGGTAGAATGCCAGGTCCAAAGTCTGGAAAACTGATTTTCTTGAATTCACATCTGGCCTCACACACTTCTTAGCTGTGTGACCCTGGGCAAGTCATTTAACTGTTTCAGTTTCCTCATCTGTATAATAAGCTGGAGAAGAAAATGGCAGATCACTACAACATTTTTACTGAGAAAACCCCAAAATAGGGTCATGAAAAGTCAGACGTGACTGAAAAATGATTGAACAAAAACAAGATACAACAACACTTATTAAGCACCGACTATATGCCAGGCACTGGGATAAGGTCTGGAGATAAAAATAAGAAAGAAGGAGATAATCCTTGCCTTTCAGTAGTCTACAGTCTAACAAAACACAAAAGAAAATTAAAAATGGAGGGAGGAGAAAGCACCCAACACAAAGGCATGATGATGGAGTTGAATCTATAGGATGCAGCTGGTGAGAAAAGAGTTCGATGGGCTTCTGAACCCTCTTTAAATGTAGGCTTTGGCAGAAAATTTTTTTACTCAGTTTTCCAATTCGAGGGGCAAAAGCAACTGAAGTGTGAGTACTAAAATTGATACAGTCTTCCTGGTGATGTTTTTCCTGGGGGCAGAGTATACAGATAGTAGAACTGAACCCAAAATTTATAGCCAGTGAAAAATGAAGAGAAAACTTAGAAATAAACAATTAATGGAGCTAGGGAATTGTTGATAGGCAAGTCCTAAAGAGTAGTCTTTAATAGGTCAATTATTTTTTGGAAGGAGATCTCTAGACAAGAGTCAGTTCTGCACTATTTAACATTTTCATGAATGACTTAGATGACATATGCTTCTCAAATTTGCAGAATAGACATATCAAGAAGGGATGATCAATACCTTGGAAGATCTTGACAAGCTATAGCACCTGAAGACAAAAGGACAAAATTGGAACTTCCCAGTCCATCCCTAATCTCCCAAATGACTTACTCCTCTGAATTCTTAGAGCACTTACTATCGACTCCACTCACATGGCCTCAATTACACTTAGGTTAGTTATCTTCTTTAGAAGTAGACCTGTGATTTAATTAGTATGGTAATTCCTGATTCCATCACCAGGGAGATTGTATCAGTTTTAGTATTTGCACCTCAGTTGCTTTTGTCCCTTGAATTGGAAATTGGAATAAAAAACTTCTTCCAAAGCCTACATTTAAAGAGGATTCTGGGGCTGCTAGATAACAATGAGTAAAGCACAAGCCCTCAAGTCAGGAGGACCTGAGCTCAAATTTGTCCTTGGACATTAAATACTTCTAGTGTGTGATCCTGGGCAAGTCATTTAACCACAATTGCCTAAGCAAAAAATAAAAATAAAGAGATTAAGAGGATTCAGAAGCCAGTTGAATTCTTCTCACCTTCTTCCAGTACTGGTCAGCACCTGTTCTGCAAGTTAGAGTGTTTGAGAGTTAACTAAAAATAGAAAGTGACTTGTGGGTCACAAATTTATCCCAGAGGCTTTAAAGACCTTAAAATAGGTCTCTCACTCCCAGGCCAGCTCTCTACCCATTCTACTACATAAACTATCTGTGTGAAGTAGAGAAAATAATACCATAGACTAGAGGCAGCAAACTTGACTTTGATTCCCAAAACTATGGAGACCTGATTTCTAATCTTTTGTAAAGGAAAAAGAGAGCGTCACAAATTTAAGAATTCACATTTGCATAGAAACCTAAGATTTGCAAAGGGCTTTCATACAGAGACCCTGTAAGATGTTCTCACTTCTAGTAAGTGGAAGAGCAAGGAGTTATACCTAACTTGTCTAGTTCCGAAAAAGTATTTTTCTTCAATTTGTAATAAGATCAGATTTTACCAATCTAGAATGCTGAGCCAAATCTAGGAAGATGGTGGTTAATTAGGATAATTGAAAAGTATAACATTTCTTCAACTGTTTTCCATTTTGCTGCGTCTCTCTGCTCTCACCCAGGTTTCACAAGCTGGAGAAGTGGAGACGACCTTTCTACCAGGTGTTGCAGGTCTATGAGAATGCTTCTGTCCTCCTTCCCGCCTTCTACAACACCCGTAACACTGACGTCTCCATCCGCGTCAAGTACGTGCTGGATGATTTTGAGTCCCCGCAGGCGGTCTACTATTTTCATCCTCAGTACCTGATCAACGTGTCGCGCTACTGGCTCAACCTCGGTGTGCGCGCCAAGCGCATCAGTACGGGCCTGATCCTGGTGACCGCGGCCCTGGAGCTCTGTGAGGAGGTGCACTTGTTTGGCTTCTGGGCCTTTCCCATGAATCCCTCGGGGCTTTTCATCACTCACCATTACTATGACAACGTCAAGCCTCGCCCCGGCTTCCATGCCATGCCGTCCGAGATCTTTAACTTTCTCCACCTGCACAGCCGGGGTATCCTCCGAGTCCACACGGGCACCTGCAATTGCTGCTGATGAGGCAGGCGGCCGGCTGGCCTGTCTTTCCAACCCTCTCTTCTCTTCCTTCCTTCTAGTATCAGAGGACAGTAGGGAAACATGGGAAGAGACAGGGAGAAGTGGGCCAACCCCAACATTTATGCAATAGTTTTTGAAGAGTAGGGCCATATTGCCAGGGCTTCATACCCCCTGCGCTTTGGGGTGGGTGGGGAAGAAAATGAGAAAATGGGGTAAAGTTACCCCTATTGCTAAGTATTACTCCTCCTTATCCTCCACTCACCCATGTGCCCAGTGGGTAAGTCCCCAGTTGGGGGGGGGAGAGAAAAATCTTCCGGCTTGTCCATTGACTGAACAAGGAGGGGGTCCCTGGAAATACAAGTGAATAAGCACATTGCCGCTAAATTTTAGCAACTGACTGAGCACAAGCTGTCATGGCTTTTTTTTCACAGCTTCAGAAAATCACTAAAGGGAAACAGTGGAGGAATAAGAACTTCAAGCAGGTGTTGGATTTCTTTCAATAGTTTGCTTTCATGAATTTTATGATGGACTTTTAGTGATTTTTTTTTGATATTGATCATAGAGCCATAGAATATCATAGCTCAGTTGGATCTTGGAGATCATCCTGTTCAACTGTCCCAGAAATTAAGGCTTAGAGAAGATGACCTTATTCAAGGTCATCCAACCAGATCGACTTCACTCTTTTGCCATAGTAGGATCTGGTTCAGGGCTTACCCAATACATTAGATAGGCTCTTTGACTAAATGGATATTTTTGTTTTTGTTTTTCTAGAACTAAACAAAACTTTATTTTCTTCTCAGTGCCTACAGGCTTAACTTAGGGTTTGAAATATAAGAAAGGAAATAAGCCAGATCAGCCAACTATACTAAGATTTCCAAGGCTAGTGTTACAAACTCATTAAAAGCATAGCAGCTCATTTTCTCATCTGCCTTCTTGTTCTCAGCTCCATTTCAGCCAGGGGATACATATTAGATATATTTAGATGCCTTGGAGGGCCAACTAACAGCTCTAAAGTGAACAATTTAATGCCTCCAGACAGTAAAAAGCCTGACCCAAAACGGGCTGCCTTGGAGGGAGGAGTTAGTCCTATCTGTCAGACACCAGCATTATTAACACTTCTTTTGGGTCTTGCTAAAGGACAAGGAAGAAATCCTATAGATTCAGCCCCTCTTCCCTCCCTCCCTTTCAGATTGATGTTCTTCATGAACAGGCTGTAAGCTATGGATATGGAGCCTGGAGGAAGTTAGCTATGCTTATGTCCAGTCTAGAGTATGTAACCATAATGTTGCCTCTTACTTATGACTTATACCATTCCTCACTCCTCTTTCCCCTGCTTTGGAGTTTCTGTATATAGTATAGTTTCCTTGTCAATTGCCTTAGAAGTTAGATATCCCATCATAGACTTGTAGAATGTCAGAGCTGGAAGGGACCTTAGAGCTCCTTTAGTTTTATCTCCTCTCTCACCGGTCCCACATTTGAGAGAAGAATCAACTTGAGACCCAGAGAAGGATAGTGATTTCTTCAGAGATACACAGCTTGTAAGTAGTGGGCTTTAGAGTAGAATACAGTTCTACTGCTTTCCTTAGGAAGCTTCTGCCCTTTTCATCAATACTGGTGACTCCCAATCCTGAGTTCATGTTTTTTCCTCCACATATGTCTTTTCTGACTAAGTTTAAATTCCCCATCCCAGAGAAGGATTTTCAGAGATCTCCCCTCTATCCTGGTTGTTCTTGAAATCCCCTTGCCCTATATTGTGCAGAGGGGGCTGCTCCTTCTTTCATGAGACCTCAGATACCGCATCTGCTCTCTGGGCAATATTTATACCAAGAATAAGAAAAGATAATGCCTTGCATTTGTACAGGTATTGATGCTTTTCTAAGCGCTTTGACATCTCTTCAGGGCTTCCCCTAGAATACAAAGAGCTGGGGTGATAGCCTTGGGTTCTGTGTTTTGGGGGTCTCACTTGGCTAAAGGGACCAGGTGGCTGGGCAGTGTTTGAGAGACACCTAGTAGGGGAAAAAGACTTGGCCAGCCCTGCCATCTGGTGCTTTAAAAGACCTGAGGCTGCTAATTATTCCACCCACCTATGAACTACTCCTTTCCCCTTCCAGCACCAGGGGCTGGATGCCTTTCCCTACTCTTCTCTGAGGCTGCATGGTTTCCTTTTGTGACATTTTTTATCCTTTTCTCTTTAACAGTGCCCTTGATGGCCACTGTAACATGATTTCACCTGTATATAAATACTGGGGAAAGGGAGAATCCATATATATGATTTGCCTGAAGCCATATCTGTCTAGAAATATAGCCCTTAGTTCATTGTCTTACTATGTTACTGAAATAATATTGTGAGTTAGGTATAGCAGGTATTATTGTTCCTGTTTGACAGATGGGGAAACCGAAGTAAAGTGGCTTCCCCAATTTTGATATTTTGCAATGGGCATGATTGGGACCGAATAATGGTAACTTCATTTTGGAATGCTGAAATTTGGAAAGCCGAGTTGTTTATAGTATCTATCACTAAGAATTGATTAATGTCAAGGATGGATGGCCAGAGCAGGGGATAAGACCCATAGATCCCCCACTATATAGTGTATGATGACAGCTTTGCTTTAGAGGCAATTTAGAGGAAATACCTCCACTGGGCCTCAGCACACACCCAGCACCACCACTAGGACCCCAGTTCAACAACAGGTAAACTGCCAGATCCCTGTGGCTTCTAGCAGCACCCACCACCTCCTCCATCTCACCTCCTTCAGGACAGCACCAGACACAAGGGTACCCCATGGACCTCAGGGTAACATCAATGCAGCTTCAGGTAAACAGCCAGGGCCTGCAGCCACTGGCACAAGAAGCCTAAGACAGTACTCTTTCCACCCTGGGAGCAGAGCTCAAATTTAAAAGAAAGGAAAAGGGCCAAAAAATCAGCAAAAAACAAAAAAAGAATGCAACCACATTATGGTGAGAGGGAAACCAAGACACAAACTCAGAAGAGTTTGTCAAAATACCTATGGGCAAAACTCCAAAGAAAAATGGGAAGTGGACTCACGTCCACAAAGAACTGATGGAAGGAACTTAGAGACAAATGAGAGGGCTAAGGATTTGGGGGAGGGCATCTTCCTTAACCTAAATGGTGTGATAACAAACAGATAGGAACCAGATTCTATTTTTGACCATGCTTGCTAATGGAGGTAGGGAGGAGTTTACCCAAGAATTGCACCTACTTCTCTTTAGCTACAAGAATATGATACCTGATTAGCCACCAATGGAGCATAAACTTAGTATCAGGTGGGTTTTCCCCCCAGTGGTGGGGGATGGGGTCTACAGTGATTCAAACACACTCTGTAGTTTTATAACCAGTATCACACTCCTGTGTGGTGGTGAGCTAAGATTAGGATCCAATATGTGGCCAAGATTGGTTCAATTTGTAATCTCTTAGGTACAGGTGAAATCTGGACGGAACTGAAGGTGCAATCAGAAGCTAGAGCTTAACATTTGCCATCATGTAAGAGGTATGGGTAAGAACAGAGCTGCTTGCAACTTCCCAGACATAACTGTTCTAATAGCTGTTACCAAGAAAGCAGCAGCGCCTGGCTGCAAAGACCCAGGGGCCAGACTTGCTTTGCCCTTGTTGCAGGATCACTGAGAGAATGCAAGTTTTAGCACAGTGAGACATTTTGTACTTTTCTACCCCACTCCTTATTTAAATAATAGCAATAATATCAATCATCTGGTGACAGAGGCACTGTGGCCCAGTGGATAGATATTTTAAAATCAAGAAGACTCGGGTTGATGGAGCAACTCATTTAATCTCTTAGTGCTCCAAGGAGCTCCGAGAATCTTAGTTGGAGAACAATTACTGATTTGCATTGGGAGGAATTTTACACTAATGAAGTCGGAGGTCCAGACTACACACACACACACACAGAGTCAGTAATTACTAAGACATATAATAAGTGGAAATCACTATATTAAACGAACACTCTAAAAGGGTTCTGGGTACGAGTCAAGTGGAGTTTCACAACTTATCAGTAAGTTATCAGTAACAGGTCTGTCTAATTCTGGCTTTCCTTTTTTATTATGAGGAAAGTCTCCAGCTGTCTCCTACTCATGTTTCAAGAAACCAAAAGCCCAGGGCCTTTGGCTAGTCTGTGGCCTCCTGGCACGCTGCCACCATCACCAATGCTGCATGGAGGGTTGCTCTAACTTAGGCTTCACATGTAGAACTAGCCTATATACTCTGTTTTCTGGAAGGAGGGAGAACTTTGAGCTAATTTCAGCAGTCCTTATTATCATCTTTTCCTATACCCACTTCATTGTGCCTCTTTGTTCAAAGAAAATTGAAGGAGGAAAAAAAAGATGGAAAGAGATACGGCGTAGTGACTTTGGTCTTGGTGCCTGTTTTGTAGTTCAGTCATGTCTGACTCTTCATAACCCTATTTGGGTTTTTCTTGGCAAAAATGCTGGAGAGGTTTGCCATTTCCTTCTCTAGCTCATTTTATAGATGAGAAAACTGAGGCAGACAGGGCTAAGTGACTTGCTCAGGGTCACACAGCTAGGAAGTATCTGAGGCCAGATTTGAACTCGGCAGTACTCTGTCCACTGTGTTACCCAGCTGCCCCTTGATGCTCTCTTTGTCCTCCTAAATCAAGGGACTACTTTTAAGAGTCAGTCCAAGATTTGAATGAGAACAAATCTGGAAGGTTCTAGGTCTACTATGGGAAAGATCTCCAGTGGGGTGACCTGAGATCTATCTATGAAGGCTGTTCCTGTTCTGGTTAGTGGTATTTCCCTTAGTAATCCATACCATGGAATAGAGTTTCTCCAGAGAAACTCTGGTCCAGAGTTTAGCACAGTGCCTGTACATAGTGCTGTTTAATAAATATTTATTGACTGATTTGTTGTTCACAGGAGTAAAATTTAGGACTTGGGCTTCATTAGTATGATATTCTGAACCATTGGTCTGTCTTCTTGCTAAACAACTTGTGTTTGCTAGGTGTCCAATATGTTCTAGGTACTGTACCAGGTACTGGGGATACAAATAGAAAATGTAGAATAATGGAAAACGGGATTACAATAGAAAAGTGAGAGAATGGCTGCCCTCAAGGAGTTTACATTCTCTCTGATAAAAGTCTTCACTTTTGCCCAGAAGGTCCATTTGGTTAGTTGCTGCTAATTTTTGTGTTTCCCTTGGAAGTCTGGCTATGTTTTGAGGGTCATTGTGTAATTGAAGTTAGAGGCTACTGCAGGGAGAGTCAGTCTCTATAGGTGGCAGGGGAAATAGAAATCTCCTCAACCAGAGTCAAAACCAGATTACTCTTAGTAATTGTGCTCTTTTTTTATGTTGGAGGCTTTTGCTTTTGGGAACATCTCCTAAGCTTCTCAAGCTGCTGTTTTGGGCTCAAATTTAAAACCCTAGTTACATGTGTGCATTAGCTAATATATATTCTTGGTCATTCAGAGGTAGATGAAATAGGTTCAGGAACCTAGTGAGACTGTAGGGAAGTCATTCCTAAGCTGTTGAAAATCATCCTAGGTCCATGCTTTAGGGGACCCCACAATTAACTGGAATGGCAGTGTGACCCAGGAATGTAACTTGATAAAGGGAGATGACAGGGATTCTGCCAACTGAAGGTATAAAAGATTTGAGGTTCAGATTCTTATCAATAGTTATTGCCTACTAGCTCCCACCCCCAATGTCATTAAGGCCATTTTCCCTTTGTACAAACTTCAGGCTGCTTTTCTGGAACATCTGTCCCCTTTTAATGTTGCGCTTTTACCACAAGTTTTTAGGGAATTGGGGAAAGAATATACAATTCAATATACCAAAGCCTGTACCTCAAGAGATGGTTTCCATGCTGTCCATGAAATTAAATAACTTTCAGTCCCATACCCACTAGGACTGCATTAGAAAATACTTGCTGTCAGGAGGACAGCCTTTCCAGGCAGATTATGTGACATAACAGTCATCTGAGGTTTTTCCTTTTTCTGTATTAGACCAAGAACCCCTAGATCTAACTGGGGCCATCCTGCCACTGTCTCTTCGACCATGACTGACTTCCAGATGATCCCTGATCGTCCTATAATTCTCCTTGTGGAAGGGAGGATAGACTCTTCCCTCTTAGCTCAGTCCAGACAAGATTTGAGTCTTTTCAAAAATCATAATATTAAAGTAACTAGGGGAAAGTAAACAAAATAAAGGATTCAAGAATATTCAGAACAGAGAAACCTATAGTGAAGCTAAGGACATTGAAGGCTATAGTACTAGAACTATCTACAAGGGAAATCTGTCCTGTCCTTTTTTCTTCTCTGTTTGCCCTGGCAAATCCTCTAGCAAGCGAAAGCTGATTCTACCCTCCAGGGATTACCTTGGCTCCTTCACTTGTTACAGTCTTTGTTCCCGGGCTGGCATTAAGCACAGCTGGGCCACTGTTCCGTGCCCCTGATGGCTGCCAACATAATCATAACCCCCTTAAATCTGTCTCAGATCATGAGCAGCTATAGAGCATAGAATATTAGAGATGAAAGGGACCTTAGAGATCATTACTATTATTTTATAAATGTAGGGAAACCGAGGCTTAGGAGAAATAAGTAGATAACACAATAGGTAACATGGTGCTCCATGCTAGGTAGTGGAGCTAGAAGTCACATTTCCCAACTCTTGTCAAGGCCACCATTGCCAGACCCTAAGAACCCACTTGTTTTTAGTTCAGGAACCCTCTTGGACAACCTACCAACTTCCAAGTTGGTCTGATCAAACATGGAGGAGGTATTATAAGCTGTGTGAATGGTCACGCATTTCTTAGCTCAGATTACTAATGGTATTCACTTAATCAGGCAATTTTTTGATCGTTTCTTTCTCTGGAGCTTTCTGGTTGTTTTTTTTTAAACCCTTGCTTTACCTTATGCTAGGCATAATCCCATGAAGTTGGACTGGCATTTTCAAATCCCAAGAGCTTGTGTAATATCTTTATCAGAAAGAAGGATGGTGCATTATGGGCTGGCTTCACAAGGTTTTTCATTTACCAAGGGCCATGAGACACTGGCTCAACTTTTTTTTTTTAACCTGGACAATTATAGCACCATAGAATTTAAAACTGGAAGGTAGCTTAACTATCAACTAATCCAATCTTTTCATTTTATAGATAATAGAACTGAGATTCAGAGAGTTCATGTAGCTAGCTGTCAGTAAAACCAGAATTCAAACTGGATTCTAAATGAAGTGATCTTTCCATGACAGCCTACCACCATCTCTCTCTCTCTCTCTCTCTCTCTCTCTCTCTCTCTCTCTCTCTCTCCCCCCTGAGGCAATTGGGGTTAAGTGACTTGCCCAGGGTCACACAGCTAGGGAGTATTAAGTGTCTGAGACCAGATTTGAACTCAGGTCCTACTGACTTTAAGACTGGTACTCTATCCCCTGTGCCACCTAATTGCCCCTCCAACCACCATTTCTTTTATCCAGTTGATTCCCAATTCCTTCATCCCCTAAGGACTTTATCTCCATTAGGACAAGATCTTAGTGCTTGTGTGTGTCTTGGAGTAAGTATGTGTTGGAGATTTGTAATCCTATGAAAGGCCCTGTTAGCAATTTATTAATGAGCTCCCAATGTTCCAACATGGGTCCTGAAAGGGTTACTTCAATGAGAGAGAATTGAGGAGGCATATCTGAGACTAGGACATGAGAGCCTGCTAGGGTGGTGAAAGTAGGGAGGGCTGTGTGTGTGTGTGTGTGTGTGTGTGTGTGTGTGGTTTAGTGACACTGAGATCTGAAAGTTAATTGTATGAAGTATCTTGAGGTCTGAGCCTTATTCTAGTGAGGTTATTCTTGTATCTTTCTTTGCAGCTAGGTATTTTTTGGAGAAGTGGTATGTAAATTGATTTTTTTTTGGTCAATCAAATACTATTTTAAGTGTACCAGGTGAGTCACTTGGTGCTTAAATGAATACTTCCTATCCCCTACCTAATATTTAGTAAAACAAAAGATTCTCTCTCTCTCCAGTGAATAGCTGAACTGTCCCTCCCTCTCCCCCAGCTCCTTAAATTGTCCTTTAAATGGTGGCATTCTTAGACTTTTCCCTATATACAGCAAAAGGGTCATCATGATGGAGGAAAAATAGAATTTGAAGGAATACTGAGTCACCTCACTTGGCTCATTCAAGCTGACTGAATGGGTCCTGAAGAGGTGGTATTTAATTCCTAAATCATTTACATGAAATGAAGCCCAAGGTCTAAGAGAGTGAGTTGGGAATCCTTAGTTTTCCCAGGTTGTCTTTCTCTACAGATACTAGTGCTCTTGCCTCCTACTGACAGCCTCTCTGGGATTCTGCTCTGGGTGTGTGGATTTGTCAGGAGCCCTACATTTAGCCTTCCCCGTAGCAAATTTCCATGATGCCAGACAGTCTGTTGAGATTTGCAAGGGCCCCAAGTCACTGCTCTGCCCTTCTACTATATTTAAACTTCCATTGAAGTGAATGTTGCTTCTACAAATGCAGATTATAAACATTCTATATCTTTTTATCCTCCCCAATGACTGTCTCTGTCATTCTCCCGATTGTTGAGAGAGGATCTGCCTAATGCTTTTCAGGCTTTCCTCTGGGCTTCTTTATATTTCATGGGTCTTGGTACAGGATGGCACTTAAACCACCCATCAGCTCTCCTCACATGTCTAGCTTACCTGCCTTTTCAGACAAACATGTCCTTGGAAGAGTTGGAAGGAACCCTAGAAACAGATTAATTTCAACCCACTCATTATTGTAAATGAGGAACTGAGATTCAGAGGAGACTGTTACTTAATGGTGTACAAGTAATAAGTCTGAGACAAGACTTGAACCTAGACCTTGGTTTTGAGTCCAGTGCCCTATTTATTTTTGGAGATAGGTTGCAGTGTGCTTATATCTACCACTGCATTTTCCCATTGCCCTTAGGCGGCGTGCAGTTTTGATTCTTTGGCAATTATGAGCTCCATGATGTACGGTTATATAGCAGTCTGGTGTTCAGGGAAGAAGCTCCCTTGCTTCCTGGGGCCTAGAATAAATTCTCTGAGGTCATTAGCTAGCATTATGTTGAGGGCTTCTCAAATGTCTCCTAAATATATAAGCTTTAAGAGAAGGAAACCAGGGCAAGGGTTACTCAAAAGCCAATTTCAAAGTGAAGGACAAATAAGATTTCATTAAAAGTTTCAAAAGACTTGTGTGGGTGCTCCCTTCCCCAGTATCAATCACTATCCTTCCATGCATTCCATACTTTTCCATGAATTAATGAAGGACTAAAAGATTTTATCAAATGGTGGGGAACCTTAAGATCACTAATCCCTGCAAACTTAACCAAACTGTTTCTCAAACAAGAGACATAAAATATATTGCAATTTCTGTATTTAAGTCCTTTTCAGATTGGAAAGGGCCAGCCATAGTCTTTGTGCTGTTGGCAAAGCATCTAAATAGCCAAAGTTACTTCTTTATGGAATCAGAAGAACATATTTCTACAATGTAAGAAAAGGAGCTTTATGAAAATGAAAAAGACCCAAAGACATCAGTCCTTCTACACACAAGGATACACTCCCCCATGGGTTCCCATGTGGAAAGAGGGAAAATTCATGCATCTGGGTTGCATCCTGGTCAAACCACTCTCTTCCTCAGAGGCTACCACTCACTCACTGTGTCCTCACAGAGCTACTAGTGTAGTTTACTAGGCTGCTTTCTCTGTTGAGCTTCCTGTTAGCTTCTCCTTGGCTTCTTCACTCCAGTGAGTGTTTACAATTTTTGGGTGAGCCAGCCCATAGCCTCAGGGCTATTTCTGCTCTTTTCTGAGTCAAACACACAGCCAACATGAGCCAGCATAGCAAGAATCCCTCAGGTCAAGTCAGTCTTTTTGACTACTAACCCCCTTTTCCAGCAGAAACCTCCCCAGGCTTGCTTTTGGGATTAGGGTGAATTCCTTTCAATTCCTAGCATACTCCTGGCAGCTAGCACCAGGCCTTATAGATTACTCTGGAGCTTGACTTAGCAATACTGGGGTAACAGGGTAGAGCTGATAATTTCTGTCTTATATTCTCACCCCCGAATCACTATCATTATCATCACCATCTTTTACATGTGTATAGTGCTTTAAGCTTCTCAAATCCCAAATAAGATGTGTTATCTTTTTTGATGTTCATTACATCTCTGTGTAGTAGGTAGGGAAAAAGGCATTATTTTCCTCATTCTACACATGAGAAAACGGAAGCATTGGTTACCTGAGTGATTTGCCTAAGAATTTGCAGAGTAAATCAAATATTTGCCAGTCAAAAATATTAATTTAATCTCTGCTAAATGTAAGACATTGCTGTAGATGCGGTGAGTATACAGAGATGCAAAACATTGCTACTGCTTTCCTGAGCTTGTGGTCCAGGGCAAAAGAGAAGACATACCCACACAAATCAGAAAAAGGAAATATTACAAAATCATGTATAATGCGTGCAAATGATTGGGATACCTGAGGCTTAGGAGTTCAAAAGTAAGGTTGCTCTCTGTTAAGATGATCATTTGTTCAAATAGTATTTATTGAGAATTTACTGAGGGAGAGGTCACTGAGGAGGGAGGACTTCAGTTAGTACAAGGAGATGAAGTAGAATTTGGAAAAGAGAAGGAAAGATATTTTACATGGGAGAAATAGCATGAATAAATACCCAGAGGCAGGAGTAAGCATGATATCCAGGGGGCAATGAGGTAATTGTCTGGCTGGATCATAGGAAATGTATAAGAGAAGAATGGGAATCTATAACTGTGACTCCCATTTCAAATGCTCTTCCCACTAAGTCTTGCAAATTAAAGCACAGAGCCTGGAATTGAGACATTAAACAGAAATGGGACATTGGACCTCAAAAGATAAAATCCTTTCCATGTGTTCCTCTCTCATAAACCAGCATAAAAATAAGCCACTATGAGAGCTGGGTTCCTACCTCAACCCCTTCTTGCACTGTTCCCAGGTTTCTCTCACACAGGGAGTAGATCCTTAATACCAGACATGAGGGTGCTCCAGTAAGCATTTAGCTGGGTCTGATATTTCAAAGTTCTGTGCTAGATTCTCTAGCACCAATGTCCTGATGGAGGACTTTTGCTGTTGGAGATATTAGAGTTTTATTAAAACAAGGAAAATACAATCTGTCAAAATTATAGGGAATACCCATTAGAACCTAGGAAAAAAGTGAAGAAAAATGGTCTGTCCTGGTCAAAATGGACACCACAAAGTCCATTGAGGGGAAAGCCCCTCAATAAATTATTTACAGGGTAGTAAAATGACCCATGAATTAGCAAGACAAAATTAAATCATGTCCTTTATCCTCTGTTTAAGAAGATAAAGATATGGTAGTACATTTTAAAGAAATTTCTCTCTAAAATGGTCAAAATAAAGAAAAAAGGTTTTGTGCTTAGAGAATGAATTTTGTTTACACATGAAATCCATTTCTACATGAAATTAGTTGATTTGCCAAGGAAGCATTCCTGTTCTTAGGAACACATAAACTAATTTTAACTTCTTCTTCCACGAGTCATCCCTTAGAAGTGTGAGGGATTTTTGTTGCTTTTTTGCCAAGAGGGAGAGAGTGTATTATATCTACTCATACTTCTTTCAAGGAAAGATTCTGCACTAACAAAGTGCTGGTGGTACCAGGACATCTTCCTTCCTTGTCTTTCTCCAATTCTGCTCCCAATGCTAGCCCCACACATGCTGGAGTTGAGGGGGAAGAAGCAATTAACATCCAGTCTGTCTTCTGAGACTGGTCCTCTTATCTGAGGACTGCTTATTAGTTGAGTAATAGCAACCCCTTATATTTATGTTTATAGCCTTTTACATTTTTCATTTCCAGTATCTCATCTGATCATCACAACACCCAGGCAGGTAAAAGGGTATGCATTATTTTCATTTTGTAGGCAGATTCCCAAAAGCATAGATTATAAGATTTGGAAGGGATCTTTGAGGTGAAATATAACCTCTCCCTCTTATAGAAGAGGAGCCAAGATTAATAATACCATTGTCTTCTGCAGCATAGTACAGTGTTCTCTCCACTATATCATGCTGGTTCCCTACATTGTCACTTGAGACATTTGCTTTGCCAAGGCCATGCACTGGATGTTAGAGGGCACAGGCTCATTTAATGGATGGATTAATGTGTTTTGCCCTTGGAAAGAGTTCAGGTAGAATTTATTTTAAATGAAGTCAATACCCAATGCAAATAATAATAATACCAGTAACAATATTTGGTATCTCTGATATCACTTTAATCCTCTTCATGGCATTCATTTGATCCTCATGATGTCCTTGTGATATAAGAAGGGCCATCCTCATTTTACAGAGGGGGAAACTGAGGTACAAAGAGCTCAAATCTGCAAGCTCACATTCCTGGATTTGAAACCTAAGTGAATAGATCACTGCTTCCTAGTGCAGTACTCATACCAATACTAATGAGAACTGAGACTAGTGAACCAAAGAAATATTTGTCATCAATGTTACTGATATTGTAGTGGATTGGGGTAGACCTGTGCTATTAAATGCAGAGAAACTTTCAATAATTTAAGATTGAGAGAAGTTTCTAGGTGATGGGGAGGGTGTCATATTGACCTAGAGATAGGCTTCTAGCTGGTTTGTTTGTCTCAGGGGCAGCAGCTCTCTTGAGCCAGATATCTAGGTTTGGGTTCAGCTTCGGCTTTTTAGAAGCTATCCTAAGTTTGGTGTGATCCCAAGAATTCCATGGGGCAAGAGGTATTTGAGAAAACAACCCAGTGCAACTAGCATCATGAAGTAAAGCAGGGACAGCACCTGGAAGCGTTGCCATGGTGTCTGTCCAGTGTGTCTCTTAAGCCAGCAATCTCTCCAACCTTTTCTTAGCTTGAGGTCCTAGTAAACCAGAAATGTGGCCATCAACCTCCCACAAAATAGCCCCAATCTCAGGACCGGTGACACATTTGGGATGGTTCATAGAAAAAAAGAAACTCCTTGCCTCCTTCCCTCATCTACCAGCTAGTTCTCTCAGCCTCAGGGAGATTGGCTGCCACAGTGGTCTCCACCATGAGGTATGATACTAAAGACAGTTTGTTCATGTATAAGGCTTCTTGCTTCTGGCTACTTCTGGGAAAAGACAACTTTACCTGGGATGATTTAGATAGGCATCAGAGCTACCTCAATAAGGTGAGCTCTGTTGCATGTTATGGTTCCCTTCCTGGACTTGTCTGAATGTTCCTTTAGAAAGCCATAACTCTTCTTAAAAACCTTTTTTGGTTGAACTGTGATATACATGTGTACATATAAATATATATAAATATATTTTAAAGAAATCTGTCAGCTAATTTCAGTGACTGTCAAAAATGGGTTGCTTTGCCGTATGGTTTCAAGTTGATGCAAAAAACAAAATAAAATGAAACCCTGAAAAAAATGTAAGAAATGTTGGGTGAGCAAAAGTTCCAGAGGAATTATCTGGAACCTTTTTGTTCCTTGTCTTATCCAGCGGTGCATATTCTATGTGGTTCCCTTCCCCTCATCTCCTGCTGAGTATTTAGCCTCTGAGTCCCACAAGGATGGGTATCCTTATATCTGACTCCTGCCGGAGCAGTTCTTTGTGGCAGCAGAAGTGAGGTTGTCACAATGCTGGGCCCTGTAGATTCTTGCTTCCCCACAATCTGTTTGTCCCCAGTTCTTTCCATACTCCATAAATAAGAGACCTTTCTTACTGAAGAGAAAAAATGAAACTCGGGGATATTTCCTTCAATGGAAAATAGTGCTCCTATGACATGGAAGAATTGGATCTGTCTATGGACCCTAGACTTTTGCTAAGAATAAATCCTCTATTAGTGTTTTTTAAGGGTAAGGGAAGACTGTAGGAAAGAGCTTATTCCAATTAAAGGGAGAAGGGAAGTCAATGTGTCTCTTATTTTCCTGAGGATTTTTGTTTCCTGGAGCCAGTTTGCAAAAATTTTCCTGTGTGATACTAACTCAGAGGTGTGATCCTGAGGCCTGGTGCTGCTAAAGCCATGCCTAAAACTGTAATCAGGGTATTTTTGCTTCTGTCACTGTGCTTGAAAGGCCATTAATTCTACCTAATAAACTAAATCCCAAAGTTTCATCTGGAAAGAGAACTGTGAATCTTGGTCAGTTGCGTCTCCCATAAGTATTCAACACAAATTGACCCTTATTCTTTACTAAGATAGCATGAGGAGGGTTGAGGGATGGATAGGTGAGTCTGCAAATCAGAGTATTTCCTTTCTATCCCCTGGTATCCCATTAGTATGAGAGGAAATACTGAGATAATCAAGGGATATATGGAACAAGCTCAGGTGAAGGGAGGGGACTGATTTATCCATACTGTGTGTTTTTGCTTATGAGTGAATTTAAACATGTAGGAACAAACTTTTATGAATACTTGAATCATCTGATATATTGGAAGAAACTCTCCATGTGAGACCTTCCTCCCATCAATCAGTCTTTGACTTAGAAAAAAAAATTCCTACAGGTCTAGAGTATCTGGTAGTACCTGAGGCACACAGAAGTTAAATGACTTTTTTTTCTAAGGTCACACAATAATTTTTAGAGGTGGGATTTAAACCCCCATCTTCATGACCATAATTCTAAGCTCTCTATCTACTAACCCCTACTAAGGAAATACATGGAATTGAATAAACATTTCTTTGATCATGTAAATGAATAGATAATAGAAAGACCCTTGGGAATTTTGAAGGAAATTGCTGAACTGAGTGTGGAGACATGGGTCCCAGTAGTGTCACATATTGAGTCAATTGTTGGGGTTTGTGAAACACCTCCTATGTGTCCATCTTTATGGCAGATGCTGTGTGAGATATAGAGAAGTATCTCACATATGAGATATAGAGAAGTATCTCACATAAGCTTGAAAGAATCAATTGTTAAATTTTCAGTGGGAACCTAACCTAGACCAACATAGATTACAAATCTCCATTTTACCAGATGGTTTCACAAAATTTACAGGATTCAATTGCTGGAAGGGAAATGAAGGTCTTCTATCTAATCCCCTCAATTTACATACAATGAAACTAAGACCCAGATAAATTAAATGAAGTCTCCCAGGGACACCTAGGGAATAAGTAGTAGAGCTGGGATTTGAACCCATGGCACTACTCAGTGTAGAAGTCCCTCTACTGTACCACACTCTTCTTGTTATGGCTTGTTATGACATTTTTTGGTTACCAACTTCTAGTGATGAACCTATCTGAATTTACCATATGACAGATCAATCTTTAAACCTGAAGTTTTATAGAATCTACCAGAGTTTGTGATTATGGGCATACTCTTCAAGATCCCAGCTAACATCACCTCTACACCATCATAAGGCATTGGAGAATGACCCTAGTAGAAAACTTTCCTGGTTAACTAGGGGAAAAATAAAACACAACAAAAGTATGGAAAAAAGGAGAATTAGCAGGACATAGAGCTCTTATCCGAAGGCAGAGGTTCTTAAACTGTGATCCCTCAACTTTTTTTAAAGTATTTCAATAATTATAAATCCCTATAATTAATTTTATTTGTAGTCCAATGTATTTTTTATGTTAAAATGTTATACCGAAGAGGAATTCATAGGTTTTATCAGATTGTCTAAGGGGTCCATCTCTCTCTCTCTCTCTTTCATACACACACACACACACACACACACACACACACACACACACAAACACAGAGGTGAAGAACTCTTCTTCTAAAATAATGATTGATAGAACTTAAAAGGACACTTAGAATGTGTTTCTTGATTCAGCCTTGCCAAAGAAACCCAGCTGTGGAAGATACTTATTTTTATTGTTTTTAAAGATTTTTCCACAGGACTTCAGGCCAACTTGACATGGTAAGCATCTCCTTTGTCCCTTCGAGAGACTTCTATTCATCCACGAAACTCAACTTCTTCATCTACTATTCTAAATAAGCATGTAGGCTTAGGTTAACTATAAACCATGCAGGTACCAGTTTTTAAAACCAAGTAACTCCCTCCTACAAATACACACACTCATGAATCCTTATCTATTTTGTTAATAAATCTATTTTTAATTTATTCCACTGAATTCCATGCCTATAATTTGTAGTCTTATAGAATTGTTTGGAGTCACTGAAATAAAATGAATTGCCTAAGATCACACAGCTACTAAGCTTCAGAATTTGGACTTAAATAACTCTATGGCCAGTCCTTTATCTAGTATGTCACATGCTATATAAACATCTGTCTATCTCTCCTGATGCATATACATATATAGAGATACAGTGTGTACCACAGTATTCATAGGCTCTATCCTGTCTGATGAAGCTTGTTAAGGCATTTCTTCTCCTCTCTCCCTTCCTCCCTCCTTCCCTTCCTCCCTCCCTCCCTTCCTTCCTCCCTCCCTTCCTTCCTTCCTTCCTTCCTTCCTTTCTTCCTCCCTTCCTCCCTCCCTTCCTTCCTTCCTCCCTTCCTCTCTTCCTCCCTCCCTTCCTTCCT
>JAJPUD010001394.1:136956-147677 GCA_023553655.1 Myrmecobius fasciatus | reverse complement strand
CCTCTCTTCCTCCCTCCCTTCCTTCCTTCCTTCCTTCCTTCCTTCCTTCCTCCCTTCCTTCCTCCCTTCCTTCCTCCCTTCCTCCCTCCCTCCCTTCCTTCCTTCCTTCCTTCCTTCCTTCCTTCCTTCCTTCCTTCCTTCCTTCCTTCCTTCCTTCCTTCCTTCCTTCCTCACTCCTTTCCTTCCTCCCTTCCTCCCTTCCTCCCTTCCTTCCTTCCTCCCTTCCTTCCTTCCTCCCTTCCTTCCTTCCTCCCTCCCTCCCTTCCTTCCTTCCTTCCTTCCTCACTCCTTTCCTTCCTTCCTTCCTCCCTCCCTCCCTCCCTTCCTTCTTTCCTTCCTTCCTCCCTCCCTCCCTCCCTCCTTTTCTCTCTGTCTGTCTCTCTGTCTCTGTCTCTATCTCTTTCTTCTCTTTGCTAAATGCAGGAAAGATTCCTGTGTCTTTAGTCTTTTCTGTTTCTTCCTATTTTGGAGTCCACACCCCTGTGGAACTTCCTTATTAAGTTCCTGTTTTCTGTCTGAGGAATATCCAACTCTCAGTTAATGTGTAAAACAGATTCTGGTATACTGAGGGATTTTCTGAGGCAGTGATCACATCCCACTTCCTGCAAAAGGGGTGACTTAAAATGCAAAATCCCCCATCTTTTTGTGAGTAGCACAGTCTGGCTCAGGTTCACTGACAGCTGTTCTAATCTGAATTGTTTAAACCCAATTTTTTACTTTATACACTTTGATCATTATTTCTCTTGTCCTCCTCCCTGCTTATCCTTCCTTCCCTCCCTTTTCCTCTTGACTTCATGATATGATTTTCTGCATGACTCAGTCCAGTCTGTTGACGCTAATAATGCTCACATTTTTTTGTGGATGCTTCTTCACAGACAGATTTCCTTTCCCCTGCTCCACTTTATAGTCAAACCAGAACTAAGGAAGGGAAGGATGACCTTTGTCCCATGAGTTGTGCCATTTCCTCTCCAAACTGGCTGTTTCAGACAGTTTAGATGTTAGCATCTAACAGAAAAACAACCAAACTTCTCCTCCTCTCCCCTTCCCCTCTCCCAACCTGTCCTGTTTTCCTAACCATTTGTCTAATGTGGATAGGATTTCTTCCTCCTTCCCCCTAACTCTTTTTGTAGAGAACACCCCTTAAGATAATTTCTCTACCACTCTTTTCTTCTTAAAAATATTTTATTTTCCCCATTGCATGTAACAACAATTTTTAACATCTATTTAAAATAATTGAGTTGCAGATCCTCTTTGTTCTTCCCTCTGCTCCCTTCCTTATTGAGAAGGCAAGCAATTTGATATGGGTTATATATGTGCAGTCATGAAAAATATATTCCCATATTATTCATATGGTTAAAGAAAATGCAGACAAAAAAAGAAAAAATTTAAAAAAGTTATGCTTCAATCTGCATTCAGACTCCATCAGTCCTTTCTCTGGAGGTAGATAGCATTTTTATTATAAATCCTTTTGGATTGTCTTGAATCATTGTATTGCTGAGAATAGTTGTCATCCACAAGTGATTATCATACAATATTGCTGTTACTGTGTACAATGTTCTCATAGTTCTGCTCACTTTACTTTGTATCAGTTCATATAAGTCTTTACAGGTTTTTCTGAGAGCATCCTGCTCATCATGTCTTATAACATAGTAATATTCCATCACCATTATATACCACAACTTGTTCAACCATTATCCAATTGATGGACATCTCTTCAATTCCCAGTTCTTTGCCATAACTAAAAAAACTGCTGTAAATATTTTTGTTCATATAGGTCCTTTCCTTTTTTTTCCTCTTTGAGATACATATCCACCATTGTTTTCTGGGAATATATTTTAAAAACCAAAAATCAAATACCACCTTTATATTTTCACAGAAATCTCACATCAAGACTTTCAGATGCAAAGTCTAAGTGGATCATTTAGGATATCAACAGGGCTTCATAACAAGTCATGCTCCTACATATTCTGCTTGAAAATTCATAGCTTCATCTTATCACCTACGCTTTTGAAGTGAAATGGCCCTGAGATTTAAGATGTGAAAATTGTTATCATCATAAATATCTCATTTGGACTAGATTATTACAAGTCCTAGACAAGGCATGAGCTTCTACTTCAAAAATTATTCCTTCCTGTCGACTAACTCCCCAAATCTGAGAAGTATGGAAGTGAGGATTTCTGGAATTGTTTCAAAAGTTTCAGAACCACTATAATTCAGAAAGTAGAGGTTTCCATAGCAATGAGGGACAGTATAAAAAGAATCTGTAATACAGGATGGGTGGCCTGAGTGGGATAAAGAAACTGGGGCAGCAGCTGATTTGCCCACCCTTCTAGCTGTCGATGGTCCTAGGCTATCAGTGGGTCACAGGCCTTCTATTGGCAGAAATAAAATTGCTTTTTCTATTAGGCTGTTCCTTCCACAGAGCCTGACCCAACAGCTGGAGTGGATCTCCTGTAATCAGTGGATCAAGGTCTTCTATGTCTGCTATAAGTTTCCATTGCATCCCGGATAGAGATAAAGGGGGATGACTATTATGCTTTCTCTTCATTTATATCCTGGAATTGGAAGAACTGAAGGTCTTTGAAGATCCTTTAGCAGTATTGTGAAACTCATAGGTTATTTTCCTGAGGGTACATACCATTCCCAGGATGTGATTGACTACATCCAATCATGCCTGACTCACAGTAAAGACATACATGGATTTTTGAAGGTAAAAGCTACTGAACCCTAGGATCATATTTTAAACTCTTCAGGCAAACCAGGTGAGTTCTTTTCCGACCTGGCTTTACCATGATGCATATTTTTGCATGGATTTATAGCCTACATATTCTTTAGTTTTCAGGCTTCAGAATTCTTGTAATGGACCTTCCTGGGGCTTCCACATCTTCTGTCCTGGATTTCAAATTCTAGTTCCTTCCATAATAGAGATTTCTGACTGATCACCTTTTCTCTTATTGACCCTGCTTGTCAATGCTTATAGCACAATAGTATTTTGTCCCTTCTTTCTTTATGTCTCTCCTTTTCTACTCAAGTGTCCAGGTCTCCATGCTAACCTGTGACTGCCTACCCTATTTAATCCATCCCCCTTTTCCCTGCCCCTTGTCAGAGTCCCATCTACGCTGAGCTATTCTATAAGACTGGTCATTGACCACAAGGTACTCATGCTTTAGCCAGGGAGAAAAGATCAATGCACAAGATAAAACTAGAAAACAGCTGAAAGAAGAATTTAGTGGAACTGCTTTGGGTTCAATAAGTGCTCAGAACACGAAAGGTCTTGAAAACTGGATTTACTGTTAGGGAGGAAGTGGGTCTTGAGTAGGACCTTGGATAGAATTAGGTAAGTAAAAGGGAGGAGGAAAGGCATTCTGCATCAGAACATATGTGCCCAGTTTAGCTTGGCTGATTCTAGCTCAGAGAGCTGAAGAGAATGGCAAATGAGGCCAGAGTCCCAGAAGGAGCTTTTTCTCCTCCCATAAGGAAGTGGTTATTGTCTTTAATTCATAGCAATTGTGCTTCTGACATTCAGCCTCCAGGCACAGAGAGCTCTATAGTTGAAAGATTTTAAAATTATTTAAAATTATTTTTGAATATGGAAAACCAACAGAAGAAGAAGGCCTTGAATTTGAGTTAGTGAATCTCCAAGGAAAAACTTGGCTCAGTGACTGGAATGTCAATCACTGGTGCTCCTCCTAATAAGTAAACCCATTAAATGAAAATCTAGATTGATAAAGCCGTTGCAATGGATGATGGGAGAAAGAGTAGCAACTATGCACTTTGCAGAAGGATTCACTTCAGGGTTTCTTTCAGAAGTTAGGTTTAATTTTTTTTTATTAATTCCACTTACAGAGCACTTTCAGGACATTCCTAAAGTATAAAGCAAGGTTAAAACTTAATTCTATCTCATTCAGATCAGGCCCCTAATTATGTAGCATAATCTAGATTTCCTTTTGTGGATGTAGGTAAGGGCAAAGAATCTCATCCCAGTTCTGCCTTTCTAATTTGGGACCTGGGAAAGTTATTTAATCTCCAAACTCATTTTTCTTAGCTATAAAATACCTTTCAGGGTTCTTATGATGCTCTTAGGGTCTTGAAACTATAGATCCAGAGGTAGACAGCTATTTGTATTTCTCTCTAATTTTATGGGGCATCTAGGTGATGCCACAATGCATAGAGCACTGATGCCACAATGCATAGAGCACTGGGCTTGAATTCAGGAGGACTTTTTCATCTCCTGAGTTCAAATCTAGTTTTAGACACTTATTAGTTGTATAACCCTGAACAAGTCCCTTAACTTGTTTGTCCCAGTTCCTTATCTCTAAAATGGGCTGGAGAAGAAAATGGCAAACCTTCCAATATCTTTGCCAAGAAAACCCAAAATGGGGTCACAAAGAGTTGGACATAACTGAGCAGCAAAACTAGTTTTATGGATGAAGACATTAAATGACTCGTTCAAAATCTCAAAGACAATAAGCATTAGTGCTGACATTTGAACCCAGTTCTAGAGTTAGTACTCCTTTTATACTTGAGATAATGTATGCAAGGTACTTTGCAGTGGTAACTAGTATGATATAGGTTGTCCCAAAAATTTGGGGAACAGTGTAATAGCACCTATTTAGTATGCTAATAGTCTGCTATTAGCTATAATATCTTACTAATAACTATAATAACCTCTCTGTTGCATCATAATGATTGTCTTAATAATTCTCACAATCTCTAGCCTGTGTATGTGCACATGCATTTCATCAAAGGTCCCATTCTTTTCATCCCCAATATAATATGCATAAAGCACATTCATTATTCTTTCCTGCTACCCCAATCCCTAGCACGCAACCTATTTATATACTGTCTATTTTGTTTTTTTCATTCATCTGTTTCCCCAATCCATTTATGAGTCAATCTTAAATGATGTGCTTGGATCTAATTTCAGGAAGCCACATAAATTAATTTTCTCTTCCTTGGCACTAGGGCCTCTTGAATTTACCATACCAATGTGTGCAATTACTATGAAAATTAAATATCCTCCCTCTATCCCTTTGCAGGTTAATAGAAATGTATTTGGCAGGGTTCCCTTCCTTAAGGTACTCCTAAAGAAAAGTCATGGAAGTAAATCATTTTTCTCCCACTGCTGTAGATGCTCTCAGGTTTTTTTTACTTTAGTTTATTTATTTGTATAGTGAGAATGTTATGGTTCAAAAAGAGACCCCAAAAGGTTGGGGTCACAGACCAGTGTCATGAAGTGTCTCAAAAGAATTTGCAGACTTGAACCCATCTCCAAGTCAAGGGGCAAAATTTATTGTAATTGTAACACCAGTTGAAGTGGGCTAAGTTCCAAAAGGATTTAGCAAAGAACCAGGAGAAAATAAATTTGTAGGATAACATTAGAGAGACCAGAGTTTCATGTTACTTATTTGCTAATTTTATGGCTTACAGGGTAGGTTTGAGGAGTGGTCTGTTCACTATTGTCTTAGGAACTTGATTATCACTGACCAGCAGATTATCTGACAGTCAGCAATGTTTGTAGGACTGTCCTAAGTCCAGAAGACTTTAGAATCATTGACAGATTGTTAGAACAATAGCATTCTAAAGTCAAGGGACTCAGGATGACCGCTATATTTCCCCTAGAAGCTGTACCTACTTCAGGAACACTAGCACCTATCCCAGGGAGATAGAATAGGAGAACCTCAGGATCACTGCTATATCTTCCCTAAAATCCAGGGGAAGAAATATATGATTCTATTATTATTTCTAAGGTTAGAAGACTTTAGAATCATTGACAGGTTATTAGAACAATAGCACTCTAAAGTCAAAGGACCTCAGGATGACCGCTATATTTCCCCTAGAAGCTGTGCCCACTTCAGGAATATGAGCACTTATCCCAGGGAGAATGAATAGGAGTTTGAGGGATAAAGGATAGGGTGGGAGAACATTTAAGAAGGAATATCCCTGACAACTTTGTGTGTTTGTATGTGTAGTTATCTATTATTTTAAAAGGTCTAAAGGTCCCAGTATCAAAGGCAGCAACCAGAGTATCCTTACTATATTAAACAGGATGATTGCTTGTTTATCCATGGTTATAGCCATTGTATTAACTGAGAAGTTCTCAGGATCAAGTCAGAGTTCTGATTGACTTTCTTTTTATTTTATTTTTTTTTGAGAATTAAAAGATTTAAGAAAAACCTGTCAAAATTATATCTATTGGTTTCTGAGGAGTCACTTCACTAATTCCCTTTACCCTTGGTTGGCCAGGTCCCCAGAGGGTACCTAACTATGTTTTTGTTGAGTGGTTCTACTACATCTTAGTAGATGAGTTTCTAGTACTATTGCTCCTAAGATCCCATCACTGTGCACTCCTAGCTGGTAGACATAAATTTGTTTTTAGAAAAAGGACTTATTAAGAAGATATGGCATCGGGGCAGCTAGGTGGCGCAGTGGATAGAACACCAGCCCTGAAGTCAGGAGGACCTGAGTTCAAATCTGGTCTCAGACACTTAACATTCCCTAGCTGTGTGACCCTGGGCAAGTCACTTAACCTCAATTGCCTCAGCAAAAAAGAAAAAAAAGAAGAAGATATGGCATGAATAATTGACATGAAATATTCCTTTCAAATTGGGTCCCTTGTATGCATGGTCCCTGAAAAGAGTTAAAATGAAAGTAAGTGGTAGCAAGACACATATGGAAAACTCCCAGCTGTGGAAGTCCTTTTCTCTCTTTATAAAATCCTCATTAAGTTTCCCTTAGGTGCTTTTATAGAATTTAGAATTTTATAGAATTTAGAGCTAGCATTTCTTTTCATTTTCATTCTTTTCACTCTTGGAAGCTACCACCATTTTTAGGTCTCTACTCTTCCCAATGCAGCTGCTTCCACTTTCACAGACGGCTGTTTCTATTGCTGCCATTTATCTCTTACTATTAGTGGAGCTAGAACCTCAGGAAGCTCTGAATCTCTTGTCCTCACAAGAACTTGCAGCTGAAAAGTATGTGTGGTTTCCCTATTAGAACATAAACACCTTGAGACCTGGGGCTTTCTCCTCTTCCTTATTTGTACTCCCAGTGCTTTGCATAGGCACTTAAATCTTTTTCATTCATCCACCCATCCATCCATCCATCCATCCATCCATCCATCCATCCATCCATTCATCCATTCATTCATGGAAGATAAGAAGGTAGATATTTTTACTTTAGCAATGCTTTAAGATATATTTAGTGTGTACTTTATACTGGTGAAGTAGCAGGTGAATTAATAAAGAAAGAACATGATCATGAACACATAACTGGTGTAATCATGTCATTATTTGACCAGAGTTATGTTATTTCCATCACAAAACAAATGTGAATTCATCCCAGTTTGCTGGGATGCTTGTTTGCTGTGCTACCATGGCCAATCTACTTAATCTCTCAAAGTCTCAATTTCCTATCGAGATAGGAATGATCACACTACCTATATTACAGGGTCATTGTGAGAAAATGACTTTCTAGACCTTAAAATTTAATAGAAATGTATGTTGTTATTATTGCTAATTGAATAAATGCATGAAGTAATAAGAGAATTTTAGATATCAGTGAAAGATCAATGGAGGAGATTGTGTATATATATATATATGTATATATATATATATATGCATATATATATATATATATATGTATGTGTGTGTGTGTGTGCATTCACACATGCACTTGAGCTTGTTCTTATGGGAGGGTAAACACAAAGAGAACTGAGTCTTGATTCAGATGCTCCTGAGTTTTAATTCCAATTCTGGTACTTACTAGCTGTGTGACTGCTGGTTTATCAGAACTTTTCTGAGCCTCAGTTTTATTGTTTAGGTTTTTTTTTTCAGCAGTGTCTGACTCTTGGTGATGCCATTTGGAGTTTTATTGGCAAAGATACTGAAGTGGCTTGCTGCTATTTCCTTCTCCAACTCATTTTACAGATGAGGAAACTGAGGCAAACAGTGCTAAGTGACTTGCCCAGGGTCACACAGCTAGCAAGTGTCTGAGGTCAAATTTGAACTCAGGAAGATAATTCTTCCTGACTTCAGTCCCGGCACTCTATCCACTGAGTCACCTAAGTGCTCAAGCCTGGTTTTTTAGTTATAAAATGAGATTAAGAATGTTTGCTGTTTTTACCTCACAAGGTGTGGTGAGGATCTAGTGGGGAATGATGTATATATAAAATGCTTTATAACCATATCCCTTTTTTCATGCTCTTCAAATAACCCCACCTAGGCCACTGAAGATTCCTCCCTCCCCCCCCCCCAAAACCAGTGCTGAGGTGGTATGAAAGACAAATACATATCTTCTTTAACTGAGTTAATCCCACAGTTAAGAGTCCATGTGCATTTGTTAAAGATGCTATTGAATCAGAGGGATGTCTCTCTCTCTCTCTCTCTCTCTCTCTCTCTCTCTCTCTCTCTCTCTCTCTCTCTGTACTAAAGCTACTTTACATTAGCAAAGTGAAGAGGGGGAAAGGTTTGGAATGGCAAGGAATGGGATTTTTAAAATTAAAGCTGTTTATTTTCAAAAATATATACACGGGGGGGGGAGAGATAGAGCATCAGCCCTGAAGTCAGGAGGACCTGAGTTCAAATCTAGCCTTAGACACTTAGCACTTCCTAGCTGTATGACCCTGGGCAAGTCACTTAACCCTAATTGTCTTAGAACACACACACACACACACACACACACACACACACACACACACGGATAATTTTCAACATTTAGCCATACAAAACCCTGTATTTTATTTTTTCTCTCTCTTTCCCTCTCCCTCCTCCCCTAGATAGCAAGTGATCCAATATATGTTAAACATATGCAATTCCTCTATACACATTTCTACAAATATCATGCTGCACAAGAAAAATCAGATCAAAAAGAAAAAAAAATGAGAAAGAAAACAAAATGCAAGCAAACAACAAAGAGTGAAAATATTATGTTGTAATCCAGACTTAGTTCCCACAGCCCTCTCTCTGGGTGCAGATGGCTCTCTTCATCACAAGACCATTGGTCTGAATCACCTCATGGTTGAGAAGAGCCACATCCTTCAGAATTGATCATCATATAGTCTTGTTGCTCCTGATTCTGCTCATTTCACTCAGCATCAATTCATGCAAGTCTCTCCAGGACTCTGAAATCATACTGCTGGTCGTTTCTCACAGAACAATAATATTCCCTAACATTGACATACCATAATTTATTCAGCCACTCTCCAATTGATGGGCATCCATTCAGTTTCCAGTTTCTAGCCACTACAGAAAGGGCTGCCACAAACATTCTTGCACATGTGGGTCCCTTTCCCTCCTCTAAGATCTCTTTGGGATATAAGCCCAATAGAAACACTGCTGGATCAAAGGGTATGCACAGTTTGATAACTTTTTGACCATAGTTCCAAATTGCTCTCCAGAATGGTTGGATCTGTTCACAGTTCCACCAACAATGTACCAATGTCCCAGTTTTTCCACATCCCCTCCAACATTCATCATTATCTTTTCCTGTCATCTTGGCCAATCTGAGAGGTATGTAATAGCATTTCAGAGTTGTCTTAATTTGCATTTCTCTGATCAATAGTGACTTGGAGCACCTTTTCATATGACTAGAAATAGTTTCAATTTCTTCATCTGAAAATTGTCTGTTGATATCCTTTGACCATTAATCAAAATTTGAGTCAATTCTCTCTATATTTTAGAAATGAGGCTTTTATCAGAACCACAAGGAATGAATTTTGAAAAGTAATGGATTCTAATAGGAGTGGCTCTAGGCAATATGGGGTGCAGAAATCTTTCCAGGCCTATTGAAGTTGTTGAAAAAAAATATATGTATATATATATTTTTTTTTTTAAACCTTTTTTTTCCTGCTTTTTGCTGAGGCACTTGAGATTAAGTGACTTGCCCAGGGTCACACAGCTAGGGAGTGTCAAGTGTCTGAAACCAGATTTGAACTCAGCTCCTCCTGACTTCAGGGCTGGTGCTCCATCCACTGTGCCACCTAGCTGCCCCCCCAAAAAAACAATCTTTTATCTCCCTCAGTTTCTACCATCTAGCCTCTTCTTCCTTAGTGAAATACTAGGTAGAAATTTCAGATAACAGGCATTTCTCTGCTTCTCTCTCCCCCTGCCCTTTCTGGGATGCACAGGTAGGGCTAGTCCTGTGCAGAGGCAGAAGAATTGGCTTCCTAAGGTCAGTGGGAGGAGACCTGGTTTTTAGTCCTTGCTGTGATCTTTGCTATTCCTGTGTCCTTGGGTAAGTGACAACCTCGAATTATAGGATTCCAGAGTTAGAATGGGTCTTAGCAATTATTTAATACATACTGAGATTTAGTTTCCTTTTCTGCAAAATGGGAATCAAGAAACAGAAAGAGACTCTCTCAGGGGCCAGATAATGAGCTCAGGTCCATCTTTCCCATATGTTGGCCATGTGACACTGGACATGTCACTCAATTTTGAAGTGCCCAGGCAACTAACACATAGATTGAAGAATGGGTATAGATTTGCTTGGACAGAGGAACTTGCTTAACCAAGCGTTCCCTAATAATGAAATTATGAGTCTAGGAAGATGAAGAAAAAAGGAAGGAGAAGGAGAAGGAGAAGGAGAAGGAGGAGAAGGAGAAGGAGAAGGAGAAGGAGAAGGAGAAGGAGAAGGAGAAGGAGAAGGAGAAGGAGAAGGAGAAGGAGAAGGAGAAGGAAGAAGGAGAAGGAAGAAGGAGAAGGAAGAAGGAGAAGGAAGAAGGA